>LPNX011194764.1:80938-136307 GCA_001517045.1 Pseudotsuga menziesii | reverse complement strand
CTTCCTCCAAAATTAATCAATATTATTTTATTATTTTAACTATTATTTTATTATTTTCCTTAGGAGGCCCATTTTAGACCCCAAAATTCCTCTAATGTCTGATTCCATGTTAGTTTTTAATCATTCAAGCTAGCATTATGTTAGGATCTTTAATTGAGAGAACAACAAGTACAACAATCAAACACAAGAGACAATGAACACAGTATTTTTCCTCGGGGAAACCATAAATGGAGAAAACCCCGCAACTTCCTCAGAGATAGAATTGACACAAAAGGTAAAACCCCAAAACAGTAAGATGATCTCTCAATAGCAGTAAGGCTCTTTCTTTATTGCCCCAGTGCCTTTCTCTTCCTCAGCTATGCGCTACAACTGAGTGTGGATGAGTGTGTGATAAATAGAGAGGTCACCTGTCTATTTATACTAATTCCCGACATGAGTAAAACCCCACTAGGGCCGAATTCACTAGGTGAGTCTAATAACCCTAGTGCCACAGAACTACAGGGACTTTAACCCTTAGACAATAGGAGGGTTACCCACAATGACTTGACATGAGTTGTTTACATTATAGATCTTCCCAATTGGAACATCGGGGCATGACATGACACAAGAACATCCCGAAATAAACATCGGGTTACAATAGATAAGAAATACAAGTGAATACATTCCGAAGTTACAATTACATCAACATTTCTCAGTTCTTTTAACAATCCTCTTTTTGGCCTTGTTATAGAAAATAGTATTTAAATCAGGCACTTCATCTCCTTCTGTAGGAGTAAAAGGAATCAATTCAATTCCGGATACTGATAATGGATTCCCTCCTGCTATACTACTAGATGGAACAACAAGTTCTAATGGATCAACATAAGGCCGAGTCTGTTCTTGATCAGCATAGTCTCATTCTTCTAGTGCCTTTTGTCACAACTCTTCAACTGCTTTTTCTGCTTGCTCTTTTTTTGTATCAGCAGTTTGTAATATTAACCCGTCACTTTTTTTCTGCCTTCTTTGGACTTCTTCTTTCTCTTTTCTCTTCTTTGCTTCTTTTGTTTTCTTCTTAGCCTCTTCTGCTGCTTTATTTTCTTCTTCTTCTTCAGCTCTGAGCCACTCTTCTGCTTCTCGAGCCAATCTATGTGCCTCTTCTTCCCTTTTCTTTGCAACTTCCTCTTCTTGCTTCTTTAGTTGCTCAGCAACTTTGCCTTTCCCACCAACAGTAGTTATCTTTTGTTTGAACCTTCTCCTCAAAGCTGTCATGTTCTGAGCATTCCAAAAAAGTTCTTCGTATTTATCCCAAAAATTTGTATACTCGAAATGTACCCCTACCGCTATACAATAATACACTACCTTCTTCTCAGATTCATTTCTATGGAAAATTATCTCACCGAAGTGAAAATACTCTAACTCCTTCATGAATTCTGCTGCCATTTTCACCCTGGAAAACTTGTAACTCCCTGTAAAAAAGGGGGCTGTAGGATACACCACTTTCTTCTGCTCAAATAGGAAATTGCCCACTCCGTCAATGTACAAGTGTCTTACAACTTCTTTATGAATCACATTGTCTGTAGCATACTTGGGTAGAAGGGAAGGAGCTTGTGACCCACCAAACATTCTTAAATACAATCCTTCCTCAGTCAAGTAATAGTGTCTGTTATCTTACACAACTTTCAGAGCTTCCTCTGACATACAATTACACTCAACCAGGAAAATAAACATGTACAATGGCATAATAAAATCGTCACAAATATTTTTGTAGTAGCTATAATACTTGTGAGCCCAGAATAATTGGTAGGCCGCATATACAGGGGATCGGGCTTTATCCCATTGAAATTTTAATGCTTGGAATGGCTAGGTACATAAAATACAATCAATCAAGATTGAAATCATATAAAACTCTGTTTTCTTATGGGAAACTCCCAATGTTGCAATTATACAGGATGACAAGCTGTTGGACACTATGTTTTCCCAATTGAAGATTGTACCTTGGGTGGCTACAAAAAATATCACTGGTACCCAACCTATTTTAAAGTTCTTCCCATTAGCCCTCCCGAAAATCCGGTTTAGCATCAAGGCAATTAACCTGTATTGAGTCGGTAGGCTTGCTGTCTCGTATTCCCCTGAAGGCCTCGTACAAAAGTTCTTACTTGGTATCATCATTATTTTAACTGTTTCCACCACATCTAGGTTAAGGTCTTTCAACCAACTCTCAATCAAGTAGATCTGTGGTGTTGGAAACTTATAAGCCATGGATACATAGGCTGGGCTATAGGAAGCATAACCTTTCCCTTCAGTGTTGGCCAGTATCATCCTTGTCACATCTTCCCTAGGTAGAATCCATCCTATCACCTCTGAGCAAGGGAAAAGCTCAGGTCTAGTAGCCATCTTCATTATGGCTGATCTCTCGATGTTGGCATAGATAGGAAAGTCCTCGAACCCAGCCTATGGGACACTCTAATTTGAGATCATTCTGTATATATCTCCCCATTTATACTCAGGATCAATTCTAGTGATGGCTTTAGTGTCTTCGTAAATAACCTCGACTCAGGTTATTATTTCTACTTCTGGTTCCTGCTCGGTTGCTTGGGCCTTCTTTTTCTTCTTTTGTGGCATATTGTTGTCCCAATGATGGGCCTGTATTGATCATGCAAAATTGCTTTAGTCCACTTACCCATAACAAACTATATATTGAAAGTAACAACAAACTTAACCAGAACATTACCAACTCATCGAAATGCATGCTGAACAACTTTTATTTTATCAAACCAAAAGGGATTTCTGTATGCGAAATTAACAAAACCATAAAGCTTGCAAAACCCAATTGGACCCAAATATGCAAACAAACTTCTACTGGGTAATCCCTATATTTCACTACGCCCTTATGTCTACGGGTAGCAATTCTAACAATGGGAAAATTCTGAAATCACAGATTGCTAACTCCCAAAACCCACCCTCTCTTACAATTGAAAACTCCTCCGAAATCCCCCGAAAACCTAACACTGCTCAAACAATGGCTGCGCGGCATGTGTTTTAAAATGGTAAAGGGAAAAAAGGAGCGGTGCAGATGGAGAAACACTCGTCTACACCATGCCCTTGTTCTTACAACAACTGTCGAGGAGTAAATCATGGCTACATAAAAATCAATCAAGAACCAAGGCGAGAATGAACAAGAAAATGGGCGAGCTGGTGAGACGACATCCGTAAAACAAACAGGGCGAACCCTATATGAAGAAAACCCCATCGCATGATAACAAATGACCTAACCCTATTAAAAAATGCGTGTAAAAAATCGTTGAGTAACAAGATTGGAGGCGAATCCTACCTGGAAAAACCTTGAGGATGACTTGGATGGACAACGACCTCCATTGACAAATGATTCGTTTAGACAACGATAGCTACGCAACTCCAATGGGAGACAAACACAGATGAACAATAACTGAATATGTGACCCCTATGGCTTTATAATCTCGAACACGGGATGGATAATTTAATGAGTGGGAAGGAATAAAAATGACAAGTCAATATCAAAAAGGAACTTACGATCAGATGCACAATGTCGACTGGCTTCGGCAGAACGTACTTGGGATATCAGATGGAAAACGCCAAAGCGCTTAAAACAACATCGGTGGGTCTATCAACTAACAAGCATCAGTATCAAAGATAACTATGGGAAAACGTCAGATTAACATCATATTGTGCCTCCACAATGTCATCCAGTGAAACAACTAGGCTCTCGGCTCATTCGAAAAGACACAGCCGATACACGAAAAACAATTTACCAATCTTAAGAGGATATTGAAAAACAACAGACGATTGGAGACCTGACACATCAGAACGGTTCCAGACTAAGCTTCCGCTAGATCGGCAAACAACTTCCGATGTGATAGATGAAACGATATCCAATGCATCAGAGGAAGACCTCAGAATGCTCCCGATGGGAACATCGCTGGCTAGTCAACTGCGCACCCGATACATCGACAAAATAGTCAACGGTGCATCCGATGTAAGCAAACAAACCTTCAAATTTCTTCAAAATTTCAAGTCATGGACAAGAATTTGGTGAAGTAATTAGATTCCCTAAGCCTTCTAAAAAACTAAAAAGATAAGGGTGGCCCTAAAAATAATTTTTTTTTGGGGAAAATAGTTAGAGCTACAACAATTGGCCACTACCTGGCAAACATAGATGTCTGAACAACTTATCCTTTGAGACAACAAACTGCTTTGATGTTATCCTGTTAGATCACTTTATTAGATTTCTTTAAGATATCTGGATTTCTAGAATACAAGATTTATGAACTTTAAACATTGATGATGGTCCAAATTGAAGAAAGGGGAATTAGGCTTTCATAGTCTCGATAACTCTTTTGAGGCCTAAGATATGAAGTTTATTTTACCTCTATCTTTGGATAGCTTCCAACTTAGACACCACAGGATTGTAACAGATGGTGAACATAATTATTCGTTTGTTCCTCATTCCCATGCCATTTTTTCATTCTTGTGATGCCTCAGGACTTTTGTCCTTTTTGAGTCCTCCCTAATTGCTTTCTTTCTGAATTTTAGTTTAGGCCTCTCTATCCATAGTGTCCTTTTGTGTGAGAGATATTTTGATTTCAACTCACGGATGGAGAAGAAATTTTGAGCAATCTTATTCAAACTAATTTTGTTTAGTAAGTGTTTTGATATATGTTTGCTTCTTGGGAGATTTTGACTCTTGTTAGCCTATTGGTTTTCGTTTGTGGCATGGGATCATTTAAATATAATATAAATGTTTAACCTGCTTCCTTTCCATGGGTATTTTACTGTTAACCTCCTAGGACAGTCTTTAGTGCGAAGTGAATGGAGCCTCAAAATCGTATTCTAGACTTTTCTATCCATTGTTATTTTACAGGGATTAAACATGACTTCAATGTGTTCATAATCTACTCAGACAATCTGCTAATCTTAAAGAATCTGTGTAAATTGTAAGTAGTCTTTGATCAAAAGATTTTTTTATTTTACCCATAACTCTGATGAACTCCAAAACCAAAAGTTGTGCTGATTTATTGAAACATAAGGCAAACAAAAAATTACAGCAATCAAATCTTGAGCAAATAAAAGTAAATCAACTAAAACTAATCTAGGAAAAACAAACAAACACAAATCAAACCATTTATTTATGTACAAAAGAAAACTCAAAACCTTAAGAAAAATATGGCTTGAGAACTAAACCATTTACTGGCAAGTTCTCCTCCCACCCTTGTAAATCTTGCAATTTGTAAGTTGAGGGACCTATTTTCTCTGCAATCTGAAAAGGGTTTATCCATAATTGCTGAAATTTAGTATGCTTTCCCTTCTCATCATGTGGGTGATCCCACTTAAGAACCAAGTCACCTACTTCGAATTCCCTTTTCCCGACTTTGTGCTTATCAAACCTTCACCATCTCTTGTTGATGTTTAAACCTCTCTCTTGCTTTGGACCTAGACTCCTCCAACTTCAATAGTTTGTGAATTTGGATTTGCAGAATTTCATTATCAGTACCTCTAGCGTCTTGGGCTAGTTTAGAGGATGAAAACAAAAAATTAGGAGGTAGGATAGCTTCTTTCCCATAGATAAGAGTGTAGGGTGACACACCTAAGGAGTTATTGGGTGTGACTTTGTCAGTGCAGAGTGTATTAGGCAAAGCTAGATGCCAATTCCTTTGATTTTCTATAACCATTTTCTTCAAAATTCTAATGAGGTTTTTATTTGTAGATTCTGCCAAACCATTTCCTTGCGGATAGTAGTTAGCAAAATAGTACATCTTAATTCCTTTTTCATTTGCAAATGCAGTCAATTTAATAGATGAAAAATATGAATCATTATAAAAAACCAGGCAAATTGGAACCCCAAACTTGGTCATAATATGATCTTGCAAAAATTCCATAACCGCATCTTCATTTACTTTACGTAATGGAATGGATTCTACCCATATGGTGAAATAATCAGTTGCCGTTAGGATGTACTTATGCTGCAATGAAGAATTTGGATTGATTTCTTTGATAATGTCAATTCCCCATTGCTCAAATGGTTCTGAGATAATAACTGGTTTCAGCGGTCCTGCTGCCTTGGCTTGTCTCCCACCTCTGCTTTGGAAAGTATCACACTTCCAAACATGAGAGTGAGCATATTTAAATAATGTAGGCCAGTAATATCCAGCTCTTAGAGTCTCGTGTGCTGTTGTATCTCCTGAGAAATGACCTCCAACAGGTCCATCATGTAGTTATGTTACAACCTTATTTGCATCTTCACGTTCCAAGCATCTAATAAAGACTCCATCGTAGTTCTTTCTAAACAACACTCCATCAATAATATGATATAAGGCTGATTTCAAACGTAATGCTCTCCTTTGCTTGGGATTCCAATGTTCCGACAAATATCCTTCTTGAATATAGTGAATTAAATCTCTATACTAGGAGTTTGGAGCTGTGAATAAAGGACATACATCCACCATGTGTAATTCAGCTTCATTATCCCAATGGTTATCTTCATTGTTTTGACTCTCAGCCATCAATTTACAAAGTCCTTGTACTTTAACTATGGTTGTTGGTTTGAATTCCAGATCATACTCTTGCAAAATAGTCACCCAGTTACCTCTTCTTTCTCCCAATTCTTTTTATACAAAAAGAGATCATACTGCTGGGTGCGACACTATTACTTTGGTGCGGTTCTTAAGTATATATGGCCTGAATTGCTTCACCGCTTTAAAAATTGCATAGGCTTGTTTATCAACCGTGAGATAGTTCAATTCATCCCCTTACAGACTAGTACTCATAAATGATATGGGGTACTCATACCCCCCTTCTTCTTTCTGTGTAAGCACCACTGCTAATGAATCATCGGAAGCAAAAGTGTACAAGATAAAATCCTTTTCGAAATTGGGAATTTTGAGTAATGGTGCATGAGCTATGGATGTCTTGATCTTGTTAAATGCATCCTTCTCAGAATCAGTCCATTTGAATTGCACACTTTGCTTGACCATTTGTTGCAAAGGTTTGACGATTTGAGCAAAGTTCGGCACAAACCTTCACACAAAATTGATTGTCCCCATAAAATATTGCATACCTTTTTTATTATGGGGTAAAGGGATATGTTCTATGGCTTTAATTCTCTCTAGGTCTATTGAGATCCCTTTTTTGGAAATAACATGACCTAATAGCTTTCCTTCAGTCACAATGAACACACATTTCTTAGGATTTAAAGAAATACCTTATTTTCTACAACGTTTGAAAATTTGTTTCAAATGAAATGCATGCTCTTCTCTCTTCTTGGAAAATATCGTAACATCACCTAAATAGACCACAACACTACGCCCAATCAGACCACGAAAATCTATATCCATAGCCCTTTGGAAATTTTATCCAGCATTAATGAGTCCAAAGGGAATCCTCCTATACGCAAAAGGCCCCCACTTGGTTCTGAAAGTGGTCTTGAGCCTGTCGTCTTTTGCTATGAGCACTTGGTTATAACCTGAGAATCCATCTAATAGAGAAAATAGTTCAGAACCTGAGACCATTTGTAGTATCTGTTCCATAGGTGGGACAGGGTAATTATCTTTATCTGATGCATGGTTTAGATTCCTGAAATCAACACAAAGTCTGATCTCCCCAGACTTCTTTCGTACTGGGACTAAGTTTGAGACCCATTCTGAATGTCTAACTTTAAATATGATTTTAGCATCCAATAGCTTTATTACCTCACTTTGAATTAGTGTCTCTAGTTTGCGATGTATTTGTCTCAGAGGCTGCTGGTAAGGTTTGACTCCAACTTTGATTGGAATAACATGCTGTGTAATTCTGGTATCATAAGTTTTGAGGTCTTCGTAGGTCCAAGAAAACACATCTTTGTATTGTTTGAATAAATTGATGAATTTTCTTTTCTCCCTGGGTGAACAACACTTTCCCAAATTCACATATTTGGGTTCAGCCTCCGTCCCTAGATTTATCAGCTCGAATTGTAAAGATGAGCTATGTGTCTTAACTTTCGCTGGTTTTCTAAACTTGTTGTCTAGATCGAACATCTATTCCAGAGTTCTGAATCCTTTAGGAATGAAATTTCCATTTTGGAGGTCCACTTGATGATCCTCATCATCTATTATGGCTCCTTTAAATGTATCATAATTCATTAAACATTCCAATATTTTCTGATCATCACCAAACACCCTTAAATTGGTAATTTTGTCTAGAATAGAAGGCCTGAAAAGCAATTCAATTGAGCATATGTTATTTGTGGGTACTAGTCTTGCAGCTGAAGTAGCTAACAAGTCAGCCGCTGCATTTTTCACTCTAGGAATTGAAAAGATATTGAATGCATCAAAATTTGTTAATAATTCCCAAATTTCATCTTGGTAAGCCTTTAAATGTGGTGATATACAATGAATTTTGTTTCTAACTTGTTTAACAATGATTTTGGAATCTCAGTACACTTTAAGATTTTTTGCTTTTAATTCCATTGCTTTTTTCAGTCTCGAACTAATGCTTCGTATTCGGCTGTGTTATTTGTACATTCAAATTTTAACCTACATGAAAGAAAATATTTATTTTTTCCTGGACTGATTAGGACACAACCAACTCCCGATCCTTCCAAAGTTTTAGAACCATCAAAATAAAGAATCCAAAAACTTTCTACTTCTACTGAATTTGAACTACTAACTACATCTGAAACTAAATCTACTATATTACAATCAATCTTATCAGCCCTTGAAAACTGAAGGAGATAGGGCTGGATATCTGATATGCTACTGGCTTCTTCAGCTTGGTAATTTCCTGCTTCTAGTTCAAGAAAATAGTTTCCCAACATAGAATTTACTGGTTCATTTTTTCCCTCCAACTGAGTTACATTGTACTTCATTTGAGGTTCCCTTAACACCTTTATTTGGTTCTAACAACCTTTTTAAGGTAACCATACATGTGACCAATCTAATGCAAAGTATCCTTCCAATTTTACTGCCCAATCCCGGCTCAAAACCAAACCATATGCGTCCAGGATATCTGCTACAACAATATCTATGTACTGACAGACCCTTTCATCCACTGGGAAACGGATCAGGGCATCTTCCATTTCTCCTATCACTTTCACTGTAGTCCTATCCAATTGGAAAACTTGGCCTGTGGTTGGCTTAGGTTGACCATTTATTTGTTTGCAAATTGAAAGTGGCATGACGTTTACTGATGCGCCAGAGTCCACCAAACAATTATGCACATTGTAATTGAAAATCTCAAAAGTAAGGAGAAAAGATGGAGTTCTATATTCAGACTTTCCTCCTAAACTGGCTTCACCAATCTCTTCATCAGCTTGGTTATCATTTTGAGGTTCCTTTATAGGTGTCTCAAGTGCTTTTAAAAGATTTTCCTTTTGTTGGGGTAGATTACACATTTCAAACAAGGAGATATTTGCTTTAGCTTTTTTAATATCTTCCACAATGTCATATCCCATTTCATGCTCAGCAAAATTCTTCTTGACATTCTCAACTTTATTTTCACTAGACTTGACAGGCATATTAACTTTCTTGGGACTCTGGCTTGAAATGACAAATTCAGGTATGTTAACAATTGGAGTATTATTCTTTACTCTTCTCATGTTCTCCTAAAGCTTCTTAATCTTGGGAAGTATCATGTCATCTTCTTTTAATGAATTTTGACTTCTTGTTGTAACATTTGTCTCTGGTAATTCTTCTTCCTCAGTGGGCTCTTCATCCTCTACATTGAACATGGAAACATAATCCCATAAAACCAAAGCATCCTCTTCTTGAGTTTCTGTTGGTTCATGACTTTTCTCTTTCTCATCCACAGTTTCTGTTAACTTAGAATCCAATAATTGATTCATCACTAAGGCCATGGAATTTATCCATCGTGGGCAATTCTTTTACAAATGAGGCTGCTGATGGAATGTACAAAAATTGTCCATTCCCACATCTGTCAAATTCATGGTCGAGGGGCTATGTGAGGGAGGCTTGGGTTGACTATTATCATCTCTCTTTTTATGGCCTCCTTCTCTTTTTCTAAATCAATTACTCTGTTTGACAACTTCTGCATCATTTTTGCCACCCCACTGCTAACTCTTGTGACTGTTCATCCTTAGGTTTAGTTAATAATAGAGGCTTTTTGTTTCCATAAGTTTTTTCTTCTGACTGCACAAGATAATGGTCTATACTCTCCATTTATGCCTCCACCTTCTCAACCTCTTCATAAGTATCTACTAAAGTGGGTCTAACTGATATTTTGATAAACATGGCTAAATTAGGCCCAAGAGTTGAGGTGTAATACTCAATTAGGGAATGTTCGGATGGTTTGTCGGCTGCATCAAAATTATTCAGGTAGGAAGCACACCTCTAAGTGAAATTATGTACCCTTTCTTTCTTATCTTTCTTTAGGGAAATTAATCCTTTCATTAAAGCAGTGTGAGTTTTCTAGATTTCGTATTTGTTTCTGAAGAGTCTCTCAAAAGTATTCCAATTTGTGATTGAATTTTCCTATAAGGAAAAGTACCATGAGGCTGATTTTCCCTTAAGAGTATGCGGGAATAATATGCAGACTACATCTTCATGTTCTGCTGCTTGTAATCCCTCTAAAGCCAGATAAAAACTCTGCAAATGATCATCCACAAGAATTTCTTCATTTGGTTCAAACTTGGGTAAATCTTTGTCAAAATTTTGAGGCATAGCATGTGATGGAGGGGTCAGGTTCAAAGGAGATATAGTCCTCCAAGCAAGTGGTGGAGGTGGCTGATTTGCATTCACATTGGCCATGATTCCAAGTGGAGATTGAGGTGGAGACTGGACAGGGGTTTGAAAAGGAGAACAGTGAGGGGAATTTGGTCCCAACTGATTCAGAGATTGGACAACTTCTTGCAAGGCTGTTTCTACCAATTCTTCAAGGTCTTCCACCAACATTGAATCTTCTAATTGAAGACGATCTTTCTTATGATACTCTTTTCTAGGTAAAGCAGGAAAAATGGGTAACCCGCCAATCTTCTTTGCATACGACCTAGTAATTCTCCTTAAATCTTCAACTACTTCGTTATCAATGGGATATAGATACCCTGTGCCCTTTTATTCAGGAGTAGGCCTTTGAGGGATATTGGTCTTGGACCTATCACCGGTGGGGAATTCTCGAAAAAATGGACTTCCTCAGATAGCCATGCACTGGAGGCCCTCCTTCGAGTGCCAAAACTGTTGAGGCCTGGAAAATCGCAGGTAACAATAGTAGGGATTCTCCCCAATAAGTGTTCCCAATTAGCTCGTTATTGTTTGGTATGGGGAATCCGTTCGGTTTATAGTTTGGCTACCGCAGGTCAAGTAACGGTTAAATCTTGTTTTACTGGTTGCGGCTTGGTCCACCGTTTAAGTTTATTTTTTAGTTTTATGTTTATGTATGTTATGCAAGTGCCTAATTAAGTGCAATCGATATAGATAACAAAGAGTGTCACAATGTGATGCGCAGGTTCTTACCTCTCGTCTTACCTCTTTCGCTTCTAAATCACAAACAGAAAACAAATTATACTAATGCTAACTAAAACTATTTAACCTATCCCTAGGGAGAAATACTGTAATTAATAATGAGTAATGTACTGTAACACATGCATTTAGAATATTATAGGTAGCTGTTATATTTTAGAATACATGAATATAAGTAGAAAGATAAACAAATAGATAACTCATTGTCAATTAAAACATTCATTACTCAGATATGATGTGGAAATTTCCCAGAAATAAACAGGACAACATTCATAACATGAAATAATTTGTAATTTAGAATGATCTCACAGTTCATAGAAACAAGCTGAAACATAAGTAGTTCACATTCAACCAATCTATGGCAACCATTTGAAACTCCACAGTGTCTTCTCCAACATAAAATATATATTCTTTATTATAAGAGGAAGTAGTTCTTATTACAATAACATTGCATAAAGATAGCAAGAAAAAAGGTCCTTTCTTACATCTAATTCACCTATATTTATACAAACAACAAAAACTCTTGAGCTGCCCTCTTTTCCCTTTGGGCTTCCCCCGACCCTTCCTTAACACAATTTTGTCGTCTAGTGTATATACTTAGAAAAAGATAAATGCAATATATTACATAATTAATCAATCATTTGAATAAGTCAACTAAGATGGCCCAGCTTGATCATTCATAAATTTATTCCACACAGTTGCATCTGCTGCTATAGTTTTGAAATTAGAAGGTTCTAGAAATCTGATGGTAATCTCATGCTTAGCAGCTTGAGACTTTATATTTGCCACTCTGGCCGGAATTAGATGAAGTTGGTCTTCCAGTAAATGACTGCTAACTATTGTCTGTGCTATTGCATTTTTCAGCTTTTTTTCATCCAATCCCTTGACTATCTGAATCGCTTGTTCATCGTCTTGCTATCTTTCCTGCAATTGCTTCAAAAAACCTTCATGACTGGGCAACTCTTCTAACCTCATCCTAGCAGATGTCTGACAACGATTGTAAGTTATGAGAACCTTCCTGTAGAATTCTGCACAAACAATCTTTGTCCTCCTAACTATCTTTACTAATTCTTTTGCTGCTTTGCTCCCAAATTCGATTAGCTCATACTCCAACTTGACTGTCTCTAGATCCTTGATGGGTGCATCAGCTGTAGGTTCCTTAGTTGTTTCCAGCCAAGTCATTCATCCTTGTAGAGCCTCCAGGATATCCTGTGTCCTATCTAAGAAGTAGGAAGCTATATTGATAATTTATTCCGGCCTTATTAATACCTGTTGAACCTTTAACATCTCTTCCTCCATCTTAAGCCGCATTTGATGAATCTTATGTTTAAGTATAAGAGCATGCTTCTTCAAAGGTTCAATATCTATTTTCTTCTCCATAGCTGTTTTTAATGAGACTTCCAGTGAAGTTTTCTGAATTTCCAATGCTACTACATGAGTCTCATAAAGCTTAGATTTCCCCTCAGCAGTAGTCTTTTACATTTCCAATTATGCCACTTTATCCTCTAACTTTCCCTTCACTTTATTCAACTCTTCAATTGACAATTTCAGTTTATCTCTTTCTACTTCCAAAACCTGATGTCTTTGCTGGAGTCTCCCACAATCTGCCAAGATGGCCTTGGACTCTTTTTCTATATTTCTTGCGGAAAAGACCAAAGCATCTTTGTCTGATTGTAGAGTCTGGAACTCTACTTTGGATTCCTCAATTTCACTAATCATATCTTCATACTTCCTCTTTGAATTCTGACTTTCATTTCTTTCCTTTTTCAAGGTCTTTTCAACTGTGTAACCTTCTTCTGGGATTGCTCTAAATCCATCATTATTCTATCCACATTATCTTCAATAGCTAGGGTTGTGGCTACACCAACCCTTGCCATTAATCGTGGATCTTTGTCGATACTGTGAACCACTGCCTTTTCGGTCACCATCACTCTCGTCTTACCTCCAGTGTTCACCTTTTTCTCTGTTCTTTTAACAATCCTCTTTTTGGCCTTGTCATAGAAAATAGTATTTAAATCAGGCACTTCATCTCCTTCCGTGGGAGTAAAAGGAATCAATTCAATTCTGGATACTGACAATGGATTCCCTCTTGCTATACTACTAGATGGAACAACGAGTTCTAATGGATCAGCATAAGACTGAGTCTGTTCTTGATCAGCATAGTCCTGTTTTTCTTGTGCCTTTTGTCGCAACTATTCAGCTGCTTTTTCTGCTTACTCTTTTTTCGTATCAACACTTTCTAATCTCAATCCCTTACTTTCTTTCTGCCTTCTCTGGACTTCTTCTTCCTCTTTTCTCTTCTTTGCTTCTTCTGTTTTCTTCTTAGCCTCTTTCGCTACTTTCTTTTTTCTTCTTCTTCAGCTTTGAGCCACTCTTCTGCTTCTCAGGCCAATCTATGTGCCTCTTCTTCCCTTTTCTTTGCAACCTCCTCTTCTTGCTTCTTTAGTTGCTTAGCAGCTTTTCCTTTCCTGCTAACAATAGTTATCTTTTGTTTGAACCTTCTCCTCAAAGCTGTCATGTTCTGAGCATTCTAGAAAACTTCTTCATCTTTATCCCAAAAATTTGTATACTCGAAATGTACCCCTACTACGGTACAATAATCAACTACCTTCTTCTCAGATTCAATTGTATGGAAAATTATCTCACCAAAGTGAAAATACTCTAACTCCTTCACGAATTCTGCTACCGTTTTCACCCTGGAAAACTTGCAACTCCCTATAAAAAAGGGGACTGCAGAATACACCGCCTTCTTCTGCTCAAATAGGAAATTTCCCACTCCATCAATGTACAACTGTCTTCTTTATGAATCACATAGTCTGTAGCATACTTGGGTAGAAGGGAAGGAGCCCTTGACCCACCAAACATTCTTAAATACAATCCTTCCTCAGTCAAGTAATAGTGTCCGTTATCTTGCACAAATTTTAGAGCTTCCTCTAACATACAATTACACTCAACAAGGAAAATCAATGTGTACAATGACATAATAAAATCCTCACAAATATTTTTGTAGTAGCTATAATACTTGTGAGCCTAGAATAATTGGTAGGCCGCATATATAGGGGATTGGTATTTATCCCATTAGCATTTTAATGCGGGGAATGGCCAAGTACATAAAATACAATCAATTAAGATTGAACTCATATAAAACTCTATCTTCTTCTGGGAAACTCCTCCCAATGCTGCACTTATACAGGATGACAAGCTGTTGGACACTATGTTTACCCAATTGAAGATTGTACCTTGGGTGGCTACAAAAAATATCACTGGTACCCAACCTATTTGAAATTTCTTCCCATCAGCCCTCCCGAAAATCTAGTTTAGCATCAATGCAATTAACCTGTGTGGAGTGCGTAGGCTTGCTGTCTCATAGTCCCCTGAAGGCCTCGTACGAAATTTCTTACATGGTATCATCATTCTTTTAACTATTTCCACCACATCTAGGTTAAGGTCTTTCAACCAACTCTTAGTCAAGTAGCTTTGTGGTGTTGGAAACTTATAAGCCATGGATACATAGGCTGGGATATAGGCAACATAACCTTGCCCTTTAGTGTTGGCCAGTATCATCCTTGTCACATCTTCCCTAGGGAGAATCCATCCTATCACCTTTGAGCAAGGGAAAAGCTCAGGTCCAGTAGCCACCTTCATTATGGCTGATCTCTCGATGTTGGCATAAATAGGCAAGTCCTTGAACCCAGCCTTTGGGAAACTCTGATTTGGGATCATTCTGTATATCTCTCCCCATTTATACTCAGGATCGATTCCAGTGATGGCTTTAGTGTCTTCATAAATAACCTCGACTCAGGTTATTATTTCTACTTCTGGTTCCTCCTCGGTTGCTTGGGCCTTCTTTTTATGTTTTTGTGGCATATTGCTATACTGATGATGGGCCTGTATTGATCATGCAAAATATCTTTAGTCCACTTACCCATAGCAAACTATATATTGAAAGTAACAACAAACATAACCAGAACATTACCAACTCATCAATATGCATGCTGAACAACTTTTATTTTATCAAACCAAAAGGGCTTTATGTATGCAAAATTAACAAAACCATAAATCTTGCAAAACCCTATCGGACCCAAATATGCAAACAAACTTCTACTAGATAATCCCTATATTTCACTACGCCCTTATGTCTACAGGTAGCAATTCTGACAGTGGGAAAATTTTGAAACCGTAGACTACTAACTCCCAAAACCCACCCTCTTACAACTGAAAACTCCTTCGGCATCCCATGAAAACCTAACCCTGCTCAAACAATGGCTGCGCAACCTGTGGTTTCAAAGGGTGAAGGGGAAAAAGGAGCGGTGCAGACGTTGAAACGCTCGTCTGCACCCTACCCTTGTTCTTCCAACAACTGTCAAGGAGTAAATCATGGCTACATAAAAATCAATCAAGAACCAGGGCGAGAATGAAAAAGAAAATGGGCGGGCTGGTGAGACGGAATCCGTAAAACAAACAAGGCGAACCCTATATGAAGAAAACCCTGTCGCGGGATAAAAAATGACCTAACCCTATTAAAATGTTAGAATAATCAACCCATAGTTAGCTACCTTAGGCATTAATTAATCCATTTTTGTCTTATTTGCCTAGTTTCCATATTCCACCTTATGCAAGTTGTCATCTACACATCCATAGTGGTCAAACTTGCTAATTTTGAGTCATGGAGCGCTTGGGAAACCTCTTGGAATCAAATCTTCTTTATTCCTGGCCTCCCTAGCACCTGTCTTCTTTTTCTGCTTTATTGCCTGTTTTTCAGTGCTTTAAGGCAATTGGGAAAGTTTGACTAGGTGAGGTTAACTTGTTTTTTGTCCTCCACATCCTCCACTCTTTTCTCCTATGAAAAGCATGTATGAGTTGTCCTTCCATTACCTTTTAGCTTGCCTAATTGATTTTTCCAATTTGTGAGCTCCTTGACAGTTTTGGAAACTGCTTTATGCACCTATGGGGGTTTGCTTAGATTTAGTAAGCCTGCTTTTGACTAGATTCGAATGGCATTTTCATGCATTCGAATCCCTCATGTAATTATTTATTGTGGTCGCCTATGACTTCACAGGGTTGGCTATTGTACACTTATTCAATACAGTTTAGTGTTCAGCTCCATATTCAATCTCTTTTGTGAGTAATTTTGCATGTGTAATTGGCAATTGATGTGAGTGTAATTGTTCTAACACGGGGTTCAATTTCCACATAAAAAATGCGAGTAAAAAACCATTGAGTAACAAGATTGGAGGCGGATCCTAACTGGAAAAACCTTGAGGATGACTTGGATAGACAATGACCTCCACCGACAAACAATCCGTTCAGACTACGACAGCTACGCAGCTCCAATGTGAGACAAACATGGATGAGCAATAACCAAATATGCGACCCCTATGGATTTATAAGCTCAAATGTGGGATGGATAAGTTAACAAGCAGGAAGGAATAAAAATGACAAGTCAATATTAGAAAGGAACTTGCGATCGGACACACAACGTTGAATGGCTTCGGCAGAACGTACCCAAGATATCAGATGGAAAATGTCGAAGCACTTAAAACAACATTGGCGATTCTATCAACTAAAAAGCATCGGTATCGGAGATAACTATGGGAAAACGTTGTATTAACATCACACTGTGCCTCCGCAACGTCGGCCAGTGAAACAACTAGGCTCTCGGCTTATTCCAAAAGACACAACCGATATGTGAAAAAAAGTTTACCAAGCTTAAGCGGATATCGGAAAACAACAGATGATTGGAGACCCGACACATCGAAATGGTTCCAGACTAAGCTTCTAGTAGATCAGAAAACAACTTCTGATGCGATAGACGAAACGATATCCGATGCATCAGAGAAAGACCTCGGAATGCTCCCGATGGGAACATCGGATGGCTAGTCAATTGCGCACCCAATACATCGATAAAATAGTCAATTGTGCATCCGATGTAAGCAAACAAACCTTCAGATTTCTTCAAAATTTCAAGTCATAGGAAAAAATTTGGTGAAGTAATTAGATTTCTTAAGCCTTCTAAAAAACTAAAAAAAGATAAGGGGGGCCCTAAAACTAATTTTTTTTTGGGGAAAATAGTTGCAGCTACAACACAACTTCTAAGTGAATGGAATTTTCTTACCCATGCGCATTACTTACTCATATCCTGCAAGATGTCTCAACATGCATGCACTTTCCCACAAGGATGATTCACCATCACCCTGTAATGCACCGAGAATTAATAATTTAGTATTAATTTTGCTGAAAAATACTTTAACTATTATTTTACTATTTTTGGTAGAAAGTAAAAAATAAAACATTTTTATTTAATAAAATATGATGAAGGGGGACAAAAGTGGATATAGCTGTTAAAGAGAGTTTGCTAACTGACAAGAGGAAAAGACAAGTGGATGAAGCCACTGAGTGAGAACTCAATATGCAGGAGGCATCATTCCCAAAAATCAGGTCACAACTCCTAGTTGAGTGCTAAAGAGCAGGAGGCTCATTAATGACAAAGTCCTAGGAAAAATACTATATATTAGTATGTCCATGAGCAACAGGAGGCTAGCATTGGATGGGGATTAAATATGAGAATGCAAGAGATGGCACATTGAAGGATTTTTCTCTTGTGGTTCAACGAACAGGCTTGGGGGTTCTGGAGCAAGTAACTTGGCTTCTTTGGGAGTTGGTTCGGAGGAACAACTTCTCCACTTTTGTTTTCCCAGCGTTGGTGCCAGGTTCACAATCTATGTTTTAAAATGATTGTAGAATGTTTTTATTCTAGATCTGAAGAGGTTAACGTAGGACCTAGTTTGTATCAGTTAGTCTAACTATGTTATGATTAAATATTTAGTAGCAGTTAGGGAATTATATGATTAAACATCTATACTTGGATTAAGAATTCTGGTTTTATTTAGAAATTGAATTCTACACATAAATGGATACAAATCATCTAATTCCAATTTGTATTGCTTATTTCCAATTTGTATCACTTATTTCCAATTTGTATCGTTTATTTCCAAAATTTGCATATACGATTGATTTAGTAATGCATTGCTGCACTTCTTATTAATATTAATTTCCTAGTCTGTAATTTCAAAACTAAATATAGGTAGGATTCCTAATCATGTTAGTATTAGTCTTTTTTGCTTCAGATTTAAATAGAGTATATATATATATATAGACAGGCAGATTATCACCATATATATATTTACTTTAAAGAGTATTAAAGTATGGAGTAGATCGGTTACAAACAGTCCATACAAAGTAATCCTACTCGATGATTACAATGTATAAAGAATATTACACAGATATTTAATTCCATCCCAGATTGAGGATCTGCAAGTCTTTTAAAAGAACTAAAGACCATAGATCCACTGTAATCAAACAAAAATGAAGTGTATAAGTCAAAACCAATCCTAGGAACATAAGCAAACGACATGGATGGATAAAGAATTCAAAAACAAACACCATCTACGATTTAGATCACCTAAATCATAGATCTACAATATTAAAATATGAAAGCAATTTATCTAAGTCTAATAGGATACAAGCCATCACAAACAAATGAAGATTCTATCAGTGTTTTCCTCAAAATCAAATCAAGGAATTATTTTAAGACAATCTTTCCATATTCTTCATAAACGACCATATACGAATCAAAGATCCTAAGCTAGAGTTACACTATCCACAAGGTAAATTAAATGCATATAAAAATCAGATCTTAACCATTTATAGCTTACACGCTAGCTGTTACAATTGTGAAATGAGTTTTCATTATCCCTAAGGATCTGCATTAAAACCACCAATGATGGCAGTCGAGCCTTATAAAAATAAAAATGCTATCTATTATACAAGAAATCGCATACCCTATGGGTCACTTATTAATTCAACAAAACAAAATAATGATAGGGCCGTAAGTCCATATCATGATTGCCACTATCTACACAGAGGCAAAAGCCTTAGGATAACATACAATCACTTCCATCATTATATTCACCAAACGAATGCAGTAGTATAACATTAAATCAAAAGCACTGTATTCATGGACGTAAGACCATCGATGATGGAAACCTGTGTTTTTAAATGAAACAATATACAGATAGATATATAAAGCAAAAATAATTATTGGAATCACACAGCCGAAGGCCGACACCATTATTAATAATAAAAAAGGTATTTTAATAAGTGGCTATAGGACCATCGTTGATGGCTTCCACACTATTTTAAATATCAGTGTCTAAACAGTAATGGGAACAAGACCATTCAAATGGCATCCAAACCCTGACATGTTTATATTAAAAAAATTATAGAACTTCAAATTTATAGTGCCGTAGCAATGGATGCAAAGCCGATGCAAGGAAAAAACCAAGGAGGGTTTTACTAAACTCAGTTAATCAAAACCAAAGACTTATCTTAATAAACGTTGGTGGCTACCATTCAAAACCTCATGACCCCTACCCAGTGTGACCTGCAACCACAATAGGGTTTGATCAGTAAACTATTCAAAACTTTAAAACAAAGAACAAAATTTTGTTTTAGGGTGGAGCCGATCTTACCTGGGTGTTTGGAAACATGGCCCTGGGAGGAGGTGACCCTGTCACCTCCCTCTCTAGTGCCTTAACCTGTACATTATCGTTATAGTCAGAAACAATAAACATTTGTGATTTAAATCAAATGGAGGAAAAAAAATGTGGAACAAAACCTTACCTCGAGGATTTTGCAGAGAGGGCCAAAGGTCAGCTCCTTCGGAGCACCCTTATCCCTCCTTTGCCTACAACACAAATAGAAGCACCCAGTTAGTGTAAATGCTAACTCACAAAAAATGCTTTAGTTAATATTCAGTTAAACCGTTACCTATTAACCAGATAGATGTGAAAGACGAATTCATGGAAAGCGAGGTCATGGTACAAACTTTGCTTCACAGACCACCAAGGAAGTAGAGAAACCTAGTAACACCTCAAGAAGGATACAAACAACATGCTGTTAACACTTGCAAAAACCAGAAAGAAAGACCTTATGCCACCATAACTCTAAAACAGAGCAGTGCTCTTCGGCTCTTGCCGACCACACAAAAGGCCCAACAATGATACAATTTATCCATAATGAACATAGCTCGACTCCGTCTCTCCACACCAAACCTAACAGGAAAAATGAGGCTTCAGACAAGTTTCCAAGCACATTAAACCACGGTCCAAACCATAGCTTCAATCTGAACAGATGGACAGTGGAAGTGTAGACACATATTAACGTGAAAGACCTTCCTGCGCTGTCAACTCACAACCAGACCACTCTATAAATGCCAAGGTCAACCAAGGACAAAGCATAATAATTCTCGACAGGATAATCATTAAACTAGAATCACTGCAATCAAACCATTGTATTATAACTTGAATTCCAAGAACCTTCATGTTGTTGGGACCATGGCATGTAATGCCAACGTTTGTAAGGACAAGAACCATATACCTTTATTACATTACAACCATGGCATAAAGCCATATTCCAAACCATAGAATATTACAATCAAGGGTTAAACTAAAATGCCAAGAAATATAACTAATTGTGGGTCATAATGTAAAGCATATCATAATCACAAACCATGTAGTTCTTGTTGCCAAAAAATTATTTCTTAAACCCTCACAACTTTATTAATATAACAAAAGGTCACCATATGATGGTACCATATGCCTTACAAACCCTAAGCACCTTACGCTTAAAGGGGAGGTCAACACACACCATAGCTTAGACTATGGAAAGGCCTAAGGCCTTTTAATTTTCACTTAACCAACCTAATACATAGGGTTGGGGTCAAGACTATGGATAGTCTTCCCACTCCTTAGGCTAGTTTAAGCCCTCAATAAAAGTAAACAATGAAGAACAAGCAAAAAAAAAACATCACCCACAGGGATATGGTTGGAGGTTCCGGAAGGAACTAGCCACTGTCACAATAAACTGAACTTGTCATAAAAAAACATGATAAAAATATTAAAACTTACAGAAGTAAATTAGCAAAAATAATGCATGCAATTTTTTTTTTATTTACGATTTTTGGGTGTGTTACACACCCTTACAAGTTGCATGTTTTTTACTTATTGGCATATTCTATACCTTGCTAATCATTCACTTATGGAATACAATATCCATATATCAAGAGCTCACATGGCTCTTCCTTGCAATTCAAATTGCACATTTTGAACATTGAGAATGCATTGCATATATTCTGGTTAAGGAATAATCACTTGCTGTTAGTTCCCCTTCTTCTATCATGCACATTATAAAATACAATCTACAAGAGTGTAATCTTATCCATTCAACACATTTTCCCATATGTTACAATAATTATTATAAAATTCTCAATTGATTATCCCTGCTCAATGGTACTGCTTTGTCACCAAGCATTCAACCAGGCTTGCTTCAATTTTTCACATTGCTAGATAACAAGCAATTTTACCATGCCTAATCAATCCTAGAGGCTTTTCTCTACCTACTATTTGAAACAAATTGAAACATGTTTAAAAAATAAGAACCTTATGTTTGGTTTTTCTATATTTTAGCCTCATTTCATTTTTAAAAATACACAAAAATAATTTCCATGCATTCTGGGAACAACCCATATTGTCCATTCTGTCAACTTACAGAAACATCTAAATCTCCCCTTCAAACTCCTCAATTTACCCCCATTTTATGTTGTTCCAACAACCGAGGTTGAACTACATAACTAAAATTGTAGATTAAAAAAAAGAAAAATGGGGGTCAAGGCGGATTTCCATGTATAGGGTGGGTCGAGGGAAGTGCCCTCATTTTTTTGTTTGTAAATCTTTCCATTTTGTGCAATCTGGCACATAAGATCAACTGCATTTTTTTATTTTTGGGAATCTGAAATTAAATTGTGAAAATCAAGGCCTTTTCCCCTAATTCATGCACATCTAATTCCACCCCACAAAATTTTACCACTTATAGGACATAAGCGGTTTTGGGATCCATGAGCTGGTGGTTTTGTGAAACCTTTTTTGTGATCTTGAATGTACCAAAGGGCAACATGGAAATATGGAAAATCCTTTTTCGGGCTCATGCAAATTAAATAAAATTCTATGCAAGTTCGCAACCTTGAAGCACTACTATCCATTAATCAGATATGAGCGATCTCCCATACTGACATGACTGACGGGAGGGGTCCCATCATCTATGATAGCTTTGCATGTCACACCTCCCCATTTCACATCACTACAAGGAATACCAAACTGCTACATGATCCTCAATGAAGTTGTTTTCAAAACCTACTTTTATGATCTTGAACGCATGAGATGTTGACACATCACCTTAGCAATCTCCCCTTCATGATCGAGTTAAATAATTTAAACATTTTGCATGTTTGTGATCCTAAAATGTTGTCATCCGTTGATCTCCGCTACTGCCACATGATCCAATATCCCTCACTTTTTGGCCCCATCACATGCAGGAACCCATGCACGTGGATCTGATGTGGCTAGTCCACATCCACCCTTCTGCCCACGTCATACCTTCTCTCCATGTGGCTCCTCCAGGTCACATTATTGTATGGAAGGCGAAAGCAGTCTTAGGATTGATGGGGAAGTGGTTTCCCGAAATTGATTTTGTGACCCTGAATGCAAGAGAAGTGGACATGTCACCGTGGTGGTTTTCCCTTCAAGATCATGATCCTCAAATTAAAACTCATACATCTTCTCAATCTTGAACCATTTTCAGCCGTTGATCTTGATCATGATGATCTGATCTCCCTCTGCCTTCACACTCCACCACATGTAGTTACCCTTGCACATGGATTTTATGTGTCTAGTTCACATCTCATATTATACCCACGTGGTCTCCTTCAATGTTGGACCTTCTGTCTATGTGGCTCGCTCATGTCACCTGTTCACATGGCATAGGTGGGGCCCAACCAAAATTTCCCATTTTTTTTTTCAAAATTTTGAAATTGCACACAATTTGGTAATAAAGGTTATTATTTCGAAACCGCTCTTGACCCCTTAGTTTTCACTTAACATAAACCGAATTTTGCATCAACATATTTAATTTATACCTGTAAATATGGATTTATGGCCCATACAACACCGATATTGCAACCAGAAGCTCTGATACCACTCTGTAACGCCCCCTTCCATCACTTTGACTAAGAGAGGGCACATTAACTAAATTTAGGCTTCTAAATTTAGCCCATAACCATACAATATGTGTGAAGATGCCTAAATAACATACACATCATAAATAAACTCTATCCACACACATCTATCATGCATTTACCAATATTATCATTATAGGAATCAAATGAAAACATTGCATAAAAAAATACAAGAGAATAGTTATCTTTATCCAACGCAGATCCAAGCAACTGGATGTGTAAGAGCAATTTTCCACCCAATTGTAGGCACTCTGTCCAGCATATACTCTTTCTTTTGAGAGGCTACCCCCAAGCCAGGCTATGAGGCCACCCGGGCGAAGGAAACATCTATAGGATTCTCTCTCTCTCTTGGCCCACAACTCATTCTTCTCTCTATGCTTAGCCAAATTCTCATATAGAGCTCTATAGGGATCTCACTTAGCCCTCACAACTTTAGGTTCCACAATACCCACCCCACACAACACCCTTCTTGGCTCAGGCATCCCCTTCACCGATCCAAAGTTCTCTTGGGCGATCCATCTTACCGAGTGCTTCTAGTGTGTGCATAGAAAAATACCAACCTTATAAATGTTGTTGAAGAACCACCTACAACCTCAATTCATGGCTTCTCAAGCATGTAACAACAACATAATTCAAGGGGTAAGGGTTCCTAGCCTACCCAACCTCTTTGCTCACATACAACCATTAGTTTTCCCTTCAAAATCTGATTTCATAGCTCCAAATTTGGATTTCTGGGTTATACACAGTTTCCAAAGGCCATGAACAACAACGGAGATCTCTACATAAGGTAGGTCTGCAGGAAAGACTGAGAGAATGAGGGTTGACTCCAAGGGAAGTGAGAAAATGGTGAAAAGACAACTGACATTACTTCTGACATTAAAATAAAGGATTCCTGATTGCTACAAACAGACTTCTGACTTGTGACAAAACCATCACACAAAAGTGCAATCAACCCCATTCTTCAATAACTGCATGAGGTGACTTTTCCCACCAACCACACACATGCATTCAATGATTGGAAAATAGTAAGAAAAATGAGATAATTGACTTATTCAAGGTGCATGAGATAATTTTGGATGAGTTCTAATGTTGAAACTTGGAAGCAAGGATTAGCTTCCCATAGGCCCCATTTCCTCTTTCCATCTGGTGGAATGATAGCCCCTTTGGTGCTCTGTACACAACCATTCTTGGACCATTTTATTATTTATGCACATAATATTTACATATATTACGAATTGGCATTATAATCCAAACACATAGTCCAAATAAAATATTTACATCATACATGCCTAGCCATTCTCTAGTCGGGCCTTGGCCTTGAGCTACACACTAGGAATCCATACTAGCATATTTACACCATTTTCATAACCTAATTGAATACATGACGAGGGTCAAACTAGGGGTATTACAAAGGCCAACTCACCACTTTGGATGCATGAAAGGGCATATATTCCATGGCAACATCACATGCGTTGAATGGTATCTAAAGTTAGAAGGTTTGAAAGGCTCATTTGAATGGACTAACCTTGTATTAGCATTTGGCATAAGGCTATGATAATACACAAACAATTTGAATTGGAATTGGCTCACACCATCTAAATTTGAATGCGTTGTATAATTCCAAATTCCCAACATAAACTAAAATGCATAACATTAATTCTAACCAAATAAAATATAATGCATTTTAATTTACAAAGGCATTCAAGCTAACAATGCAACCATCAAGTGTAAGTATACAACTTGAATACATAAGGTAATTCGAGACAAATAAAATCTAAGGTATCTTTGATTTCACCAAGAAAAAAATTAGGCCATGCAATAATTATGCATTCAAACATCATACATTCCCCATGAGTTCCATTTCAATTCACATATAAGAAAATTCCAACTTAACAACAAAATTCATAACAAAGATGTAACCCTTGTCTTTGAACAAGCTAGCACAAGGGAAATGGATGAGATAACAAGTCATGTTTCTCCTAATTTTAAGCAACAATCCATGGATTAAACTCCCAATATTGGCTATGAGGCTACTAGGGTGAAGGAAAGTTGGTGCAAGACACTTAGGTCACTCACCCAACCCAGAGTCTGTTAGGCTCAACCAAACTATTTACCCTAGAACTCTCTATGCAACACTCCATCCAACCCAACTACGACACTCCTTCCACTTCCAACACAAGACAATAATATTTTATAGTTTAGTGTGTTCAAAATGATTTCAACCTACTAACGCCTTTAGGATGCACTCAACAAAGTCATATCTTGGCTCTCGAGCACACAATGAGCAATAATCTACAAGGAAAATGGGTATGGATTCCTATCAAACCCATCTCTATGCTCCTTTGCAAGATTCCTTCTCTCCTCTTAGTATGAAAACCTTCTATTTCTCAACTTAACCTTCTAAGGATCATAACCTTCTATTCCTTAGCTTACTCTTCTTAGCCTCACAACCTTTTCTTCCTCATTTCCCTTAGTAACTTACAAGTTCAAATTCTAGTCTCTATCCTAACATGGGAACACATAAAACAAATGAAATGATAATAATCCCATAGGAATGGTCAGTTCAAATGCATGACGAGAGTACACGAGAATAGTGATGGTTCAAAATCCTATGAGGATGGAGTCTCTTACACTTCTCTAGGCTTGTACTCAACCCCCATGTTCTCATAACTATGGAATGTGGACTTCCCACCAACCACCACTTGCATTCAATGATTAGTGGTTGACATTTTGATAAGGAACATGGTGAAATACGAAGGCTAGGAGGCTTGGGAAAATCAGGATTATTCACTGTCCCCTTGGATTCCCTTTCCTCTTCCTCTCTAGTGGACTCATAAGCCCCCTCATGCTTTCCTGCAACTGGATTTGGATCTTTAAGTTAACTTTTAAAAATGATACTTTAAATATATTGAGAATACCATGGAAAATTTACCTCATGGTATATCAAAAATATATTTATTGAAAATACATGCCTATATGTTCACTAGTTAGGACTTGGGTTTGAGCTTTGCATTAGGAATTCATACAAGATATTGTTGAACCTGTGTGTTGTCATTGATGTCAAATAATAAACCAACAAGGTCTGTGCTATCATTGAAGTCAAAGGTAAATGAAGGGTTGAATTCAAACACTAAATTCGATGTGTGCTGATGAAATGGACAGATGTGCATGAAGTATTCCTCATGCAAAGCCACTTTGAAGGAGTACACATAGAAAAATGTGGAAGTCTAGAGAGTGTGAAGATCCCATTACAACATGGGATATATGTTCGCGTATAACAACCTTTAAAAAGTCAGAAGAAGAACATGAAATTCAAGGATGTGCGCAAATACCACTAAGATACATGACTTATGTGTGAAAACCCCACAAAAACAATGACATATGTGCGCAAAAACCCACAAGGATGGATTGTGAGAAGTTGCATGCCGACGCTAAAGATAACTTGATCAAGAAGAAAATAAGTTGGGGCATCAACTTGCAGATACATCTCTTGAATTCAAAAGAGTATAAACAATCAAGAGATGGATGTGTTGAATTAAGCTTGAAGAAGATGAAAATCTGACTGTTTAATTCAACAACTTCGTAATTCTTGGGGCATAACAATGGGTCGTTGATGTAAGAAATAAGATAATGCATGGGAGTCATATTGTGCAAATACAATAAAGAAAGTCAGAAAGTGCGCAAATTAGAAGAATACCCCATATTAGGATATGCAATGATAAGGCACAGTGATTGAATCACAATGCAAGATCACAAATGTGATAAAGTGTGTGCAGAAGCGCAATAGCGTCGAACAATGCAGAAACACAGATCATAGATTGTATAAATTCAATGTTCGTGGATATATGAAGATTGAATGATGCATTGAATTGAATAAATTGCATATACCATCGCACATTGCAGATATAGTCACAGACTATTGTGACACATATATTAAAAGGATAAATCACAGTTCAATAAGGTTGTAGCATTTGTTGATAAGAAATATCGCATATCATAGATTATTTTCTAGCAAATTTGATACACAACTATTTTATTTTAGAGAGGCATGAAGGGGCAAGGAAAAGGGAGTTGGAGCTTCCTTCCAGTGGAACCTGGTAAACAACTAGGGAGTTGGACCTTCCTTCCAGTGGAAGTTGGCAAAATAATTAGGGAGTTGGACCTTCCTTCCACTGGAAGCTAGTTAAACAATGAAGGATTTGTAGCTTCCTTCCAGTGCCAACTGGTAAAACAATCACGGAGTTGGTGCTTCCTTCTAGTAGCAATTGGTAAAACAATAAGGGATTTGGATCTTCCTTCCAGTTGGAGCTGGTAAATACAATTGGGATTTGGTGCTTCCATTTAGTTGTAGTTGAAGAAACAATTGGAGATCACAGTCTTCAATAGGTTGGTGCCTGATTACTGTAGGTTGGAGCTTAAGCACAAATATAAACATCTATTTAGGTTGGTGCTTGAAGTTCATGACTTGGTTCTTGCGCAGATCAAAGTATTTACAGTTCGGTGCTTGTAATCAGGAGGTTGATACTTGTGGATCAGTTTGGCACCTAAGTGAGTTAGTTATCGCAATTGGAGACTATTATATTCCAATGATGTAATTATTTTCACACACACACACACACACAATTATCTTTCATATCTTTGTGTGCAATTGTGTTTATTATTGTTTCAGCATAAAAGTTTTAAGTGGTGAAATTTTTTTAAGTGAAATATTTTGAAATCTATGCTATATACTGATTCACCCCCCCTCTCAGGATATAAGATACATCCAATAATTAATATCAGAGCAGGTGTCTTCAGTTACAACTTAACATCCAGAAGGTAGATCCAACACAGATACAAGAAGGAAGGACTCTCCACCAACAGAGCACTATGATTTGATGGTTCAAATTATACATTTTTGAAGATACAAATGAAAGTATATTTACAATCTCTTGGAATGGACATCTAGAATTCAGTGGAGAATGGGTACAAATTTCCAAAGGTGACTCTAGTTGAATCATAAGAAACTGCTGAAAATGAGTACACAATTCCTAGAACCTCTCTAGTTGAACGAGAGGACATAAGACAATATGAGTGGAATGAAAAGGACAAATATTCAATACTTTGTGGGCTTGCAGATGCTGAATTTTCTAAGTTCATGCACTGCACTACAACAAAGGATATATGGAATAATCTGAAGAGCATCTATGAGGGGGGTGAAAAGGTTAAAAAGGAAAAGTTGTAGACTTTTTCCTTGCAGTTTGAAACATTATAGATGAAATAAGAGGAAGACATTATAGCTTATTTTCTCAGAATTGATGAGATCGTGAATTCCATCAAAGGACTTGGTGCAACCATTAAATAAGATTCAATTGTGTAGAAAATATTGCGAACCCTGTCACACTGAGATTCGACTCGAAGGTATCAGTATTAGAAGATAGAGATAATTTGTACAAGTTGACAAAAGATGAGCTGCATGTAATTCTAACAACCTATTAAATGAGGACCGAAGTAGATAATGTCTTAAGAGAATAAGCTGCCTTTAAGGACACAAGGAAACCTAAAAATAGTAAGCATAGTGTAAGAACTCATTTGACATGTCTGATGAAGAAGAAGCCATTTTCATGAGAAAGCTAAAAAGGGGACATGACAAGTATAAAGGGAAGTTTCCTTTCAAATGCTTCAAATGTGGAAGAATTGGACGTTTTGCCTCCAAATGTACGTTTGAGGAAAGCTAAGAAAATGAAAGCGAAGATGAGCTAGACTATCAAGAACAAAGAAATAAGTATCAACAAAGCAAATTGGGGAACAAGAAGAAATTTCCCAAGTAGAGGAAGAGTATTTACATCAAGGAGGATAATAGTTCATCAGAGGAAGAGGAAAACCATGGAAATCCAAGATAAGTATTGTTTATGGCACTAATTCAGGATGATGACTCAACAGATGGAGGGAAATCATCAATTAAATGGACTCGTGAAAGCACATCTAAACCATCAAGGAAATGGACTTACAATGGGATTTGTATGTCCCCTCCAAAATTTGAAGAAGAAGAAAGATCAAGATGCATATAAGAACCTCCCAAATAAGAGAAGAACACAAAAAGTAAACATTCCTATAATGGAATCCATTTACCATCTTCAAAATATGAAGCGAAAGAAAAAATCAAATAGCATAGATGAGACAGAATATGAAGATCACGAGGAAAGTATCGAGGTCGATTGGGAAGGAGAGATAGTTAGTGCACTAGAAGAATTAAATAAGTCAAGAAGAAGTAATAAGGCACTAAAGGAAAAATTCACAAAAGTAGGAGAACTAGTCAAGCACACCAAGGACATGCAAGAAGTATTGGAAAGACAGACGAATGACAAAGAAAGGAGCTTGGAAAATAGTTGGACTACGCAAATATCAATATTAAAAAAATCGAGGAGAATAAGCGTGTAATCGAAGAATCTATGAAAGAATTGGAAGCAAAAAATGAAATGCTAGTAAAATAACTTGTGCAAAAGGAAATAGAAATTTCACACCTGAAACTAAAGCAACTTGAGCAAATCAAAGTAGAATTGAACCATGTCTTGACACATAAACCAAAGGAATATTCAACAACAACTCGATATTTCTAAATGAAATCCTAATAAATTAGAGATATCTTGAATACAAATTAGGCCTTGTATATAAAGGATGAAGTGAAATTATCTGTGACAAAGAGGAATGGTTTTTTTAGAGCGATAGGATGCATCTCAAAGAAGGTATGATATGCCTACAAAATATGTAAAACTTAGACATGCTAATACTTTCAGTTACAAAAATAAATCCAGTTTAGTGAAATGTTTGAGATGTAATTATGCCGGCCATATAGAAAAATATTGTTATACTATAAAGTGCTACGTGTGCGACATATTTGGACACATGGATTCATACTATTAAAAGAAAGCAAAGAAGAAAAGAAGCAAAGAAGACACGTTTGGTATAATATTGTCAAGGAAAAATGATCAAAGAGGAAAGGTGTCCTATACATAAACAAAGGCATTTTGCACACAAAGAGACATGGGTGAATAAAATGCTTTGAGTATGTGCATAAGAGGCAATCAACTTCATTACAAATCAAGCAACGAGTAATTGTTGCCCCTCTTGCTAACCAAGAAAATGTTAGGCAAGATCCTTGAATTCAACAAGATATATATTAGGAATTCAAGGAGTATGTTAGTAAGGTATTACAGTTAGAAAGCATATGAGTTTGTTTATATTATTAAGGTAATTTGCAAGAATGTGTTGAATTGTCACAAATAAAAGGTGTATTTTATTGAAAGATTGTATTGAATTATTGCAAATAGCTATGTGCGTTGAATCTTTTGCACAAAATGCTCACCCATATAACAAGTTTACATAATCCTTCCTAGAAAATAAAACACAAGTATGCGTAGATACATAAAAATAATTGTATTATATTAAAATATTGTTGTTACAAAATGCAAAATGGAGCTTCAAAGCTCATCAGGCCACAAATGGCGTAATTTTTTTTTTGGGGAAACACCACATGGACGAGGATAAATACATCGACAAAAACCGAAGTTGAGAAAAAATTGAGACGAATATGACTTAAAGACGCAGTTCAAGATCCATTTATATATCATGACTGATAATTATATATGAAAGGCGAAGTTCAAGATCCATTGAAGATGGTTTGATGAACTCCAGTGATTGCAATAACGAAAAAAGCTCTATAATTGAAGATGACAAATTGATAACAGTTTGTTCAGTACAAATTAAGTTAAGAAGGTCAAGAGTATGTCGTTGTTTCTACTCTATAAGGTTGACTCATTTGGTCAGATTGGATAATCCCTTTGAAGTGCGTTGGTTGAAATACGACTGGTGGTACCAATGCATGAACTTTGTCTCTTTACATTGAGACTACCATACCCACAACTATACTCTCAACCTTCCAAATTTTTCATGCTAAGACTAAATCACTAAAGGAAGACTGTCAATAGAATTTATAGAATCCTGAAGGAAAGAAGACATGGTGGAAATAGGAAAAGAAAATCTCAACAAACTCAATTGAAAGTTCACCAGGTGATGGAATTGCAAATGCACAACCAATTTATAAAACTGAGAAGAACATATCTTACACATATGAAAATAAATTGAAGAGACGTTGAGGTTATTGTGACTTATGGTTGAGAAATCCGAAGATGATCATGGAGGTGTCAAAATTTATTGCATGGATTAATGGATTGGGAAAAAGGACAAAAAGTGGAAATCCATTTCATGGGACCGATTAAGAAGGAATGATGTTGCTTAAAAGATATAGTACAAAGAAACACATTGAGATTTTCACATGAGTTAGTGGTCATATCATCTTATTTGCCAAGCACACAGAAGGATAGAAATATGAGCGAGCACAAGATGACTCATTGACATCTATCAAATTTCCTCATGTGCAAAATCCAAGACAAGATAATACACAGACCACATTAATTGAAATCAACCATGAAACGAAAGAATGAAAAAATTTCAACATACTTGACACACAAAGGGATTATCTATGACATGATGGTCGATTTGGCACAACATAAGAAAGAAAAAGAGGAAGTAATGAGCATGAATCCATGGGGATTTAATTACTGAGAGAATCCCTTTAACATTGATGTCAAATGGGGAGAATAAAAGATGATAAAAGAAACTAAAAGATGGATCTGCGCAAAAGAACATAGAAACAAATCAAAGGAATAAACATATGGGGATCCTTTTGCGCATAGAAGAAGAGCTCATTTTCAAGGGGAGATCACAATGAGTTGGTGTTGAAATCAATGCCAAAGGGGGATATTGTTGAACCCGTGTGTTGTCATTGATGTCAAACAATAAACCAACAAGGCTTGTGCTATCATTAAAGTCGAAGTTAAAGGAAGGGTTGAAGTTAAACACCAAATATGATTTGTGCTATTGAAATGGAAAAAAGTGCATGAAGTATTCCTCATGCAAATCTAGTTTGAGAAGTACCTATAGAAAAATGTGGAAGTCCAGAGAGTGCGAAGATCCCACTACAACATGGGATATATGTGTGCATATAACAACCTTGAAGAAGAAGTTAGAAGAATAAAATGAAAGTCAAGGATTTGCGCACATACCACTAAGATATGAGACTTGTGTGTGAAAACCCCACACACACAATGGCATATGTGCACAAAAACCCACAAGTATGGATTGTGAAAAGTTGTACAACGATGAAAAATACATTGATAAATAAGCAAACAAGTTGGGGCATCAACTTGCGGACACATCTCTTGAATCAGAAAGAGTATAAACAAGCAAGTGATGGATGTGTTGAAGTAAGATTGAATAAGATGGAGATTTGATTGTTGAATTCACAAGATTTGTAATTCTTGGAATAAATCAATGGCTCGTTGTTGCTAGAAAGAAGATAACGCAGGAGATTCATTGTGTGCAAATATAATGAAGAAAATCAGAAAGTGTGTTGGGACCACTATATCCTAGTTAATTAAAACATAACATGCAGAAGGCTCAATATAAATTGTCAACCCAGGGAAGTATTTTATTTCAAAGATAATTTGCACTGTATATGCTTAAACACTAAGTAGCTGATACTCTAAATAAATTTCCCTACTATATGTTCAGTCAAACTCTTCCCATCATTAATCTAATCAAAATCATCTACCTAAGAATTCAGAATTATAATGACCTTCCTACAACTCCAATCCAGGGATGAATAGAATAGGAAATAACCATCTAGACTAACTTTTGCAGAAAGTTAAATCCTAATTTACCAGACTACATAAATATCTATCAAAACTAGTTACTTCAATATTTAATTTAAGAATTGAGAATACATGAATTGAACCAACAAGTATGATTGCAATCTAACTAAATTAGCACAATCTTAGGAAGACAATTAAATAGAAAGAAACTGGGGATGAGCATGACTGTTACAACTACCACATAATTGCATAAATGGACATTAACCTACACAGCCAACTATCACACCACACCGCTGCAGCTTACAGGAAATGTAAATACAGATCATTCAAGGAAGCACACAATGATTTAATTACTGTTGTAGCTACTGTAAAAGATTGTAATTACCACAACATTCACACCACACAACATAATAAATTAAATGCCTAATTAACTCGGCAATCTCTGCAGGAAGGAGGGCCCAACCTTCGAATAGAGACGCCGGAAGCTAACACAAGTTAAACGCTGAGATTTGACGAATCTCACTCCTTGTATTAAATGGTAGCATGAAACAGTTGCTTTCATAGCTTATACAATAAGATTAATAATTTTCCAACCCCTGGCTCATAATAGTTTCCAATATTTATACATTCAAAATCATAACTTATACCCCCTGATATCGGGTAGCCAATAATATCTCTGATCTTCAGGATGCCCCATTTACGATACGCTGTTACAGTTGTGGGCAAGATAGAAGTAGAAAATATAGGAAGTTTGTTACTCGAGCCAGCAATGAGATAATAGGATCAATCTAGAAGATGCTTCGTTGGTTGCATCTACCCTCGAGCAGCAGCGTGTTGTTGCATCCGAGTTTGTTGCAACCACCTTTTTACAGCTTGCGTGGAATAGTAACCTTTGATTGTGTTCCTTGTACAGAGATGGAATTGGTGGCAATCAACTTAATAATGAATGTCCATCTCTTTCTTGACTCCTTAAGCCTGCTACACCTTTATCCTTTACATCTCTAACTATCTTTATAAAATCACCATATGTTAGCATAATCCAAGATATAGAGTCCCGATTACAACAATCATAAGTATTAATAAGATAAAACAATAATTAACCATACCTGTATGGATTGAGGGATCAAGTGAAGGAAAAAATCTGTTTGGTGCATATGTTGGAGTAAGATAAGGCAAAAAGGGGTAGGTAAATGTGGTAAAAAAGGGTTCATTTATGGGCCCAACATCTACCCCCAATTGTCATGTTGCATTTCCCTATGCAACAACCTCCATTAGTCTGAATTTGAATCTGGCATTGTGCTTCATTCATGGAGAGAGGAAAAGTTATACGGGAGTTTAGGCGATCCCTGTTTTTCCAAGATTCCATTATAGACAACCCAATATCTCCAACACTTCTTCTCTTCTGCCTTTGTTAATAAGAAGTATTCCCTGTATGGTTTTGCTGGCCACTAGATGAGAGGGAATTTGAATTTGAGTCCCAACATGTTAACTCCACATTCCTTTATACAACCCACATATCCCTCAACTCTGGAAAGTGCATGTTTAAAATTCTTGTAACAGTAGGGGTCTATAATATTCAAGGTTTAAGAGGGAGATTTCCATCTATGCTGGATGGCTTCCAAATCCAATTGTTGATGCTTGGAAATATGGCTGACAGACATGGAGATAACATTTTCTTGAAGTTCCATCATTTGTTGAATTTTGATGGGAAATGTGAGCCTACGCTGCTGATGAGCAAGGAGAAGATGAGGGGTTTGAGGTTCACTTCGAACCCAAAGGTTAGAGTGGGACTCATTATGAGAAAAAAGTTTGGAAGGATCTTTCCCACTGAACATGATTGTTAACAAAAGAGGCAAAAGCCCTCAGCTGAACATCACCTAATAAAGGGGCAGGATTCGAATGGAGGTCCAAGGGACAAGGCAGCTCATGTAAATAAATCTCACAAAGCAAGTTCTGCTCAACAAAATCACTTTCCAGAAATGTTTCCAGAAATTTAGTTGAGGTTTCTATTTCGTAAGGACTCCCTTCATTTACAACCTTCATTTTAAACCAAATGAGCTATTCAAATAAGAACACAGGGTAAGAGGAGGATGGTTCTCTAGTACCTAACAGTTCTTGGGAAAGACTGTATAGCTGGTCTTTCTCCACCTGCATGGATTTGATCCTTTTCAGCTCCTTCATTTCTTTCTGTATCTCTTCCCAGTGAAATTTCTGGAACATTAGTTCTTCTGCCCATATTTCCCTCAATTCCCTGATGGTCTTCCTGTGTTCAGCAAGGGGAACCATTCGTTCTTGATGCCTCTCCACCTGACTCTTCCACTTCCTCACTTCTATTCTTAGGAGTGAGAGCTCTTGGGTCAGCCTCTGGATCCCTTCATCTTCAACATGATCTTCATTATCAAAATCCATATTGACAAAATTTTGTGAAAGTTGAGTCCATACCTTGCCACCTGATGCTTTAGCCTGAACATTATGCACTGCCTGTATGGGTACTCTTGCAATAACTTCTGGGGATGCTGGTTTTTGTGTAACAACATCCCCTCTTTGAAATTCTCCTATAGGAACCTTAACTTGTATAGGTGCCTCTAAAATAACTTATGGGGGTGCTGGTTCTTGTGTAACAGCACCCTCTTCATGAAATTCTCCTCCAGCAACCTCAGTAGCCAATTGTGAAGGTGTTGGTTCTTGTGTGACAACCTATTCTTGAATTTCAATCTCCACATCTGCTTGATTTTCAGCTCAATGATAGAGAGATGCAAGGATACTGGTTCTTGTGTATCAGATCCCCGCCCTTCTATTTCTTCATGCTGCTGGGGTTGTTCTTGAGTTACTTCCATGTCCTATACAATATGAAGCTGTTCTTTGAGAATTTTAGTATCCCATGAGGACTATAATTGCATTTGTTCATCCTCTCCTAGATCCAGATCAGGAATTATGTCCACCTCGGGATTGATTTCCTCTTGTTGCATGAGAGTCTCAGTAGAAATTTCTGGGGATGTTGGTTCTTATGTGACAGCATCCTGGTCAACTTCATCATTATCCTGCTGCTAAGGTTCTATCTCTATTAATTCTGTGCCCTGAGATGGTTCAGGAGTCATATCATAGACTTCTTCATTAAAATAAGGAATATTTTCAGTCTCTGGTTCATCCGCCCCAATTTGGGTGGCAACTTCAACAAGAATGTTCGAGGATGCTGGTTCTTATGTATCAACACCCTTTCTGTCTACTGCTTCCATTTGTTGAGGTTGCTCTTGGGGAGCTTCAATGTTCTTCCAATCAGATTGTCCCAGGAGCACTTCTATTTCTTCTGCTAGTTGTGACTGTAATTGTTCATTTTCCCCCTTTTCTATACCAGGGATCAATTCTATTTCCATTTCTTCTACATCCATCACTTCTACCTTAGGTGATTCTTTTTCTTGTTCTTCCACAACTGTTGGTACGGTTTGTTGTGTCACAAAGGAACAGAATATGACTTTGTAGCCTGAATGGTTAAAGATATACCCACACATAGGGTATACCATTCCCTCTACCTCCTCACCATCCTCAGCAGGAGGTGATCCTTCTAATTGGTCTGTAGCTGTAACCAGTGTGTGCAGCTTCCTTTCTACCTGCTTCCTGCATGCCTCCTTCTAGTTTTCTAGTTCTCTTCGAAGCGTCTGTACTTCTTCCTTCAATAGACTATTTTTGTGCAAAAGTCCCTTGATTTGAGGTTCCTCTACAACTGGTTCCTATGGGGCATCATTTGCTTTGGGTCTCAAAATGGGGAATTCAATATGTGCTTCTAGGCTTTCCCATCTTGCCCGTGCTGTTTCAGCTGCTGTAACCGACCTGGTTCTTTTTCTTCTTATCAGTAGTGGTGCCTGCACCTCGTATTTTGATCTTCTCTTTTTCTTTCATGGTGTAGGAATCTCCAGATTTGCAGTTGATGTGGAAGGGATATCTCTTATCTTAGCATCCTCCTTTTCTTCTTCAATTAGAGTTCCTCCCCATTCAGGGGAAGATTCAATGGTCAATACCTCTGCATTTTCTTCTATTATCATGGCTCTAACAACCTTGGCTTTAGCTATCACAGCATCCAATGCTGCTCCAGCTTCAACCTCTGCTGTTAGAGATCCCACATTATTTAATCTTTCCACAGGGTTTTCTCTTACATTTTCCTTCAATTCCTTTGCTTGGTCATCTAACTGATCATCTGATCCAGTCTCATCATCTCCCCCCCCAACTAAATAGGAGGGACTCCATTCCTCCTGTTGTTCTTCATCTCCCCCCAACTGCACATTTGCATTCTCCTCTCGGATTTGAACATCCCCCAAGAGTATAGGTACTTCCACTTCTTCTTCTAGTGGAGCACTAGCCAAAAGGATGGGTTCTTGGTTTATTTGAGTTTGACTTGTGAATTGTTCCCAGGTTTGGTTCCTCTGAGCTAAGGCCCTTAAGATTATTAATTTGATTAGGCCATGATGGGTAAGGGAGGAGTTTGGATGCTTGGTTGTTCTGACAAACCACACCATATGGTGTAGGTATTTAAATAGATAAAATGGAATATTGAACAAGGCCCTATGGCATAAATGAGACAGTAGAGGAAGTTCAGAATAATAGACAGTATGATACCTACCTTCGGATATACTTATTGAGGAAGAATGCTACTTGATCCCACGGCCGAGGTAGTGATTGTAACGCTATCCCTCACCTTGACTGACGAATTTGTTCCCCATCTATCAGAAAATCCTGTGCTGTGGCAACATTGGGAGTTCTTCGACCAAACCATGCTATTCCTACCCGAGGAAGGTCGGTGACTTCAACCACTATCACTTCAGAGACTTCTATATGTAACCCCCTAACCTCTGAGTGGATTTCTGTAAGATTTAAAGTGAATTGTAGAGCTGTCTCTCGATGGAACCCATCCAGGCATTGGAAAAATTTAGTCTAGCTCGCAGCTTCAAAAATAGCAAAAACTTAAGCATTTCTTCTCAATTCTCGCGTATTTGGAGGTTCATGCTGAGTTGGGATACCCATGTTCATTTTCCTTCTGAATTCTTTATCATCTCAACAAATTGCAGGTCCCGACATTGGAGGTTAAAGCACAGAGTATGTGTGAACAACTAAGAGTGTATTTGGGTAAATTCGAAAAGTTAAGGTAGTCATGAGCATGGAATTCTTGGTAAAATTTATCCCAAATTAGGAAAGGGTGGCGGTTATAGGATAAGATTTGAATAACCATTAATTCGCACGAGTGGACAGTTAACAATATGCGGGTGTAATGATGGGCATAAAAAGGTAGGCATAATTAATTCTGTCAAATCTAGTTAACGCTTAATCAAGTAGATAGTCAGAACCATACCTTCGTAAATATGCTATGAACCATGACCTTTGAGGATAATAAAGCATGTGAAATGCAACCATTTAAATTTAAACATTATTGCAGGCATGCTGTCATGATCTTTTCTCCCGGGGGACCAAAACCATCTTGTCAATCCTGATGGAAACATAATGAAAGCTATGAAGTAAGTCGGAATTACCGGTAGTGGGAATTCTAGCCAGATCTGGAGGAGTCATTACCACAAAATTGTAAAAATTTCTGCCAATATTGGGGGAGTTGCAGCCACGAGCCATAGAAAAATTGGACAGTTTGGCGGAGTAGCATCCACGAGCCATAGAAAATTCAGCTAGTTTAGTGGAGTCGTGGTCATCGGAAAAGGTAAAAATGGACAAAATTTAAATGGAGTCGTAGCTGCGCGGGACGGAAAAATGGCTGATATTTTACGGAGTTGCAGCTGCACGGAATGGGAAAAGGGCATATTTTACGGTGTTGCAGCTGTAGATAAACAAAAAAATAGGCAAGGTTTTACGGTGTTGTAGCTGCGCGGAACGGGAAAAGGGCGTTATTTTATGGTGTTGCAGCTGCAGATAAACAAAAAAATAGGCAAGGTTTTACGGTGTTGCAACTACGCGGAATGGGAAAAGGGTGTTATTTTATGGTGTTGCAGCTGCAAATAAACGAAAAAATAGGCAAGGTTTTACGGTGTTGCAGCTGCAAATAAACAGAAAAATAGGCAATTTTTTTATAGGAATCGCAGCTGCAACTGACTGTTCATTGTTTATTTTTCTTCAAGATGTTTCCTTCTAAATCAGGAGGTTGCAAAATGTCACCCAAGGTCGTTAGGCCTGATCATGACCATTGCTCCTCAGGTACATCCCTGCACATATTCTTGAAAAAAAACAGATCAAGCGCAAAGGGAAAATAAAAACAAAAACATCAATTTATTTATGTACAAAAATTTGTGTGGGAATCACAGTGATTGTCTAAAGATTGAAAGGGGCAGAGAAATATTCCTACCCTTATTCTAACTGGTATTTCGAATCAGCTACAATCTGTGAAGTGAACGCATTCTTCGAAATGGGATTGTGGTACAGTTGCAACCTGTGACCATTAGCAAATAATGGTGTGCGATTCTCATCAATGGTGACCAGGCGGACTATACCGTTGTCAAATACTCTGTCTATCAGATATGGGCCCAATCATCTTGTACATAACTTACCTTTGAAGTCCCTTTTGAATCTTGAATCGTATAATAATTCCCACTCTCCTTCGTGGAAGACTTTCTTTTTGATGAATCGATCATACCAGTTGGATCTCTGTTGCTGAATTAATACTGTCTAATCCACCGCAGTTAAAATTTTCTCATCAAGTTCATTTAATTGATTCAATCTACTCCTCTAGGCTTCAGTCACATCCAATTTTACCTTCATAGCTGTCTTCAAGGTCTTGATTTCAAATTCGATGGGGAAGACAACAATTTTTCTATACACCAAGTCATAAGGAGAGAAACTTGTAGTATTGCGCTAAGTAGTACGATATGCCCACAATGCTTTCAAAATTCTATCAGCCTAGTCTCTATGATGGCTCTTAAATTTTTTGGTAAGGATAGCTTCAATAACTTTGATAGTGCTTTTCACTTGGCCAATGGCATGGGGATGGTATGGCGAACCTATCCGGTGCTGGATATGGTACTTTTGTAGCAAAGCTTCAAATTTATGTGACACAAAATGAGGTCCTCCATTTGTTACCAATTCCTTGGGTACTCCAAAATGAGTAAATATTTCTCCATACAAGAAATCTATTACAGCCTGGTCATTGGCTTTCACCAAAGCCACAAATTCTACCCATTTTGTCATGTAGTCGATACAAACTAAGATGTAGGCTTTCTGCCTGGAATGAGGGTTGATAGGGCCAACAAAATATAAGGCCCATTTGTCAAAAGGTTCAATCACCAACTGTGTTGAAGAGGAATTTGATCCAATCTGTTAGGTTGGCCCATCCTCTGGTAGCTGTCATAAGACTAGACATACTTTTTCGCATCCCTGGAAATTGTTGGCCAATAATAGCCCATTCTTTGCACCTTATGACTTGTCCTCCTATCTGCAGAATGTCCCCCACATGGCTTGTCATGGCAGGACTTCAGAATATGGAAGATTTCATCTTCTCTTACACATCTTATGATATCAAGATCAGGGCATGTGTAGAATAGATGACCAGCTAGCCAGCAATACCTGGCACTTTGTTGAATAATTTCCCTTTTCTTTTTTTTTGAAAAATGTGCCGGAAGCTTCTCTGCAACCAAGTAGTTAGTGACATCTATATACCAAGGGGAATGAGATGAAACTGAAAATAAGTGTTCATCTGGAAAATATTCTTCAACAGGCATATTATCATCACAGTTAGTAAAACGAGATAAGAAATCAGTAACAACAATTTCTTTTCCAGGTCTGTCTATAATAGTAATATCAAATTCCTGTAATAATAATAGCCATCTAGTTATCCTAGCATTTGTAACAGGTTTATTCATTAGATACTTGATGGTTGAGTGGTCAGTGTGTACAAACGTGGGATATCCAATGATGTAGTGTCTAAATTTGTTAATGGAGTAGACAATGGCTAAAAACTCCTTGTCTGTAATAGTATAATTAAGTTCAGTAGGGGCCAAGTTTTTGCTAATGTAATAAACTGCATAAGGTGCTTGACCATCATGTTGTCCTAATACTATTCCAATGGCAGTGTCAAAGGAATCTGAAGAAATGTGAAAAGGTAGGACCCAATTGGGCCCCCTTAAGATGGGAGATGTAGAAAACTTCTCCTTAAGTTTAATAAACGATGTCTATTATGCATCATTCCAAATAAATTTCACATCCGTCATTAACAAAGAAAACAAAGGAGAAGCAAGTTTGGAAAAGTTTTCTATAAATATTCTATAATAACCAACATGCCCTAAGAAGCTATGTACCTATTTCTGTGTTCCAGGAGTGGGTATATTTTCAATTACCCTGATTTTGGAGGGATCTACCTGGATTCCATCAGTAGTGATAAAGTGCCCCATAACTACACCCTCACTCATCATCATGTGGCACTTTTCAGTGCTCAAGGATAGTTGGGTTTGCTCACAGTGTGTTAATACCTTTTCTAAAATTTTTAGTGCCTCCTCAAATTCACTGCCATAAGGAGTGAAATCATCCATGAAAATCTCCATACTGTCAATAACCATCTTCGAAAAGATGCCAATCACAGCTCTCTGAAAAGTGGCAGGTGCAATACACAAACCAAAGGGGAGTACTCTGTATGCAAAAGTACCCCAGGGACAGGTGAAAGTGGTTTTGTCTTGGTCTTTTGGATCAATCTGAATTTGATTGTACCCACTAAACCCATCCAAAAAGGAGAATAATTTCTTCCCAGGAAGGGTGTCCAATACTTGATCAATGAAAGGCAAGGGGAAGTGGTCTTTCTGAGTTTCCTTGTTTAATTCTCTATAATCTATGCAAACTCTCCACTTCTCATTCTTCTTGGGCACTATCACGAGTGGAGAAACCCACTCGCTGTCTGAGATTGGGTATATAAATCCTGCTTCCAAGAGTTTCTGAATTTCCTCTTTCACTATGTCCATAAGGTTGGGATTCATTCTTCTTTGTGGTTGGCACATAAGTTGGGAGTCACTTTTGATGTAAATATGGTGAGTGCATAGATTAGAAGGGATACCCTTCATATTTGTGTACTCCCAGGTGAATTCCCCCTTATGTTAAGAGAGTGATTAGACGTTCCTGTTCGTCAGGAGCAATATTGGGATTGATATTCAATATTTTTCTAGGCTCTATCTCGATTGGAACACTTTTTGAATATTTCAACACTGGAACTATGTGAGTATCATTGACTAATGTATCCTCTGTGAGATTTTCTTATTCTTCTTCACATAAAGTACTATTCAAGATCTGATAAATTTGTTTATTGACCAAAGTGGGTTCACTGATGAAATTATTGATGGCATCGTCTTCCGTTTCATCTTTGAAATTCAAGGCCTTCCCTATCGTTAACAATGGCTGAAATTGTGACTTGGGGGTTGTTTTGGAAAGAGTAATAACAGATTGTATAAACTGAACCATGATGCATATGAGACTTTGAAAAGGTCCCTTACACATACCCATCCTCTTTTCAGAAATTCAAGTGACTTTGGGATCATTTGTGAAGCCATTTCCGGCAATTACCCAGGGGGAGTTGGAGCCCCAATTTGCTAGTAAAGACTCCTACTTTGAACAGAACATTAAACAAGTTTGCAGAAGTAATTGGGAGGTAAAAAAAAAACATTAGCATGATATTTAATTTATCATTCATGTACCTTCAGAGAAAATTTGGAAGCATTTGGGTCAATTTGGAGGTCTAGACATCAAAACTAGTCAAGAGCCAAATTTGTAAAAAAATTGGAAAATTGGGCATTTTAATAAAATTCCAAAAAGGGGACATTATAGTGGTATTAGAGAATGATCTTGGCACCTATTGAAGTTATGGATGGTATATATGAATTGAAGAAATTCATTAAGCCATGTGGTGATGATATGTCCAGGCAGGCTAAGCAAGCTTTCAAATTGGCACATAAAACTATTCATTATGAAAACCTTAATGATTGGTTGAAGGAATTTATAAAAAATAATTCAAACAAGAACTCATTAAGGAATAATCATCAATGCACAAGTAGGGAGGAGACCAAGGAACTACAAATTTCTGTGGGTGCTGAAGAATAAAATGCATTACATGAAGAGGATCGACTCCCAAATGACTTTGAAAAAAATTAGGAAACATCACATGAGAAGGAAGAAGAGTACCTTGAAACTATTGAATATCATTATGAAACAAATTCTACTATGGACATGGAACAAAGAGCATCTACTGATGGATTCTTGAACTATGAAGGAGTACCTACTGATGGGTGCTCACACCTCTATGTTGGTGAAATAGAGATCAATTTTGAAAGTGTTGTTGCAAGCCAAACTTCCATTAAACCTGAAAATGAATACCTTGTAGCAGTTGAAGAAGAAACAAGATCAACTTCCCCATCACCACTTGATCTTCATGTAGTTGGTCCAAGAAAGAATGAAGAAGATGAGGAGGTTCATTTGCAAGAGCCTCATTTTCTTGAAGGGTCCTTAAAGATGAATGAAAATAAGATCCAAGAGGCCCCTAGAATACTCCATGACACTCAAGCATTGGTATCAAATTCTTGTTGGAGAACTACTTCCTTGGAGGCGCCATCCTTCCTTGAAGACATGGAGAAGATTCAAAGAGAAATGTTCAACATCAAAGGTAATTTCATGTCTTTTCTTTTTGATAGAAAAAATTCCATTGAGATTATTGAATGGTTACATGAATCCTACTCGAAGAATAATGAAGTTATTGATAAGCTCACAATTTAAAATAAGCAACTTCTTGAAAAGTTGCAAGACACTTGTTTTTCCTCCGATGTTTCAGATTTTCATAAGGTAGATTGCTTGGAGGATTCTAATGAAATGATGGATCATGAGAAACATGAAAAATTGCAGGTTCTTGATGTGCTTGAGGATTATAATGATGAGATCCAATCACTAGTAATGGTGGAAGAGGAACTTGAGTTACCTCTTGAAAATGGTTACACAATTTTTGAAGAAGTGCATAATTCCACCACCTTAGAACCAACCCATGAGGATTTTTTTGCATTTTCTAGGGAGGTGAATAATCCTACCCCTATGGATACTTCACATTATGACAATTTTTCACTTACTGATCATTTGGGTGAGTTGGTTCTTTCTCCTACATCCTACACTTCTAAATTTTGCAGCAGTCATCCTAATGAAGTATGGGTGAAAGGTTTCTTTTTTATGGTGCCACATGAAGAGCATGGAAATTATATTTCTCCTTTTGATGATGGAATTATTAGAGAACCATGTTATTTACATTTGCAGCAGAATCCTTGTTTACAGTATGATTATACACATCTACATGGGTGCACCTATGATGTTCATTTGAGTCACTTGAAGACTCATGGTTTTTCTTGCTCAACACTTGGTTCATTTGATGTTGGAGGAACTTCATCCAACACTTGGGTGAAGAGGGATATGATTGAGGAAAATTATTATTGGAAACAACATCCTCTGTTATTTCATGATGATATACATATTCATGGGTGTATTGATGAGACTTCTTTGAGACACTTGAAGTCTTCATGTTTTATTTGCTCCTTATTTGGTTCATATTTTGGTGGAGGTTCTTCATTCACTTCTTGGATGAAAGAAAAAATGGCTGATTATTATTTTGATGCATATTAAATTATTTGGGATCAGCATTATAGGACATGGGATCCTCACCTATGTCATTGGAGCATATTTTATTGGTCACTTGAAGCATGTATGCACTTGGCAAATGGTAGGCTACTCACTGGGAGGTATAAGCACTTTCATGATTTCTTGGTGAGGCACTTCCTTGATGTACATTCTTATTATGTTTTTATATAATTTTATGATATATATTATGCACTCATGATGTTTGCAAGAATGCATACAAGAAAATGGGATCCAGGAATTCTCTTTCCAAATGGTATGGGTTGGAGAGCATTCTTAATTGTTGGAGTGCAATGCAAGCAATGGGACCCTGGGATAGTTTTTAGTCCCATTGTTTTCAACTTTAATGGGAAACAAGCAGTATGGGAGATGGATTCCCCATTTAATAAGGTGATGTTAATTAGAGTAGTGCAGCAGCAAGCATGGTGGTTCCTCTCTGAAATCTTCATGGAATCTCAAAGACTCAAGGTGGGCAGCTCAGTGGCAACTTCAAAGAATAATACAGAAAGTAGGTTCTTCAACAACCATGTTTGAAATTTCTTGAGGACAAGAAATATTGGGAAGGGAGGATTTGTAACGTCCCAAATTTTTCATTGGGTCACAATGGCCAAATCACATTCCATGTTCATGAAAGTTGTCAAAGGGATGCTAAAAGTCAAATAATTGCCAAGGTGGAAAACCACTAGTTTCCTAGCTTGGGGGTGGAAGCTTTGAGAATTGGAATAAGGGGGATAATAAATGATGTTTAAACATTAGAAGAGGATAAATATTTAATAATTTAGGTTTTTAAATAAATACAAGAGAAAAATGAAATGGCTATGGAGCATGAAGACACATGGAGACTATGGGGTCCACACTAGCTAGAATTCCTATGTTAAATGGTATCTTTCTCTTGCAAATTCGAATATATGGGAATACTAATGTTTTTGGATGGATTATAAGACTAATATACTTGTCCATATACTTCATAGGTATAATTTGTGATGAATTGTAACTTACATGGGAGAGGAAGAGCCAAATGGGAGTTTCATGGACACTTGGCTAGATTCCCCTTACATTTATGACATCTATGACACCGATGATGGAGATTCTATGACAGTTATGACACAAGTCAGATATGAAGGCTGAAATACTAACATACTGACATGTCAGGACTGAATAGAGCATATTAGAGGTCGAATTTGGGAGTTGGAGAAGGCCAAGAGGCTCCTACTCAAATTTGGGAGAAGAGGGAAGGTGAAGAGAGAGGCCACATGGCATAGCATGAGCAGCCACACCAATTCGAATTGGATTTGGTTTATGGATGGATTTGGAACCTTATAAGACTAATAATTTTTATAAAATACAGGGATAAGCCATGAGAAGAGTATTTTTCTCATTTGTGAAATTGTCATTTGTGAATTGTGAGAGCTAGTGGATGACTAGTTTTGTTTCTTAAGCCAATTTTGAGGGTGAAAGATTCCCATCCTAGTTGGTGTTTGGATAGGCCACTCAGGTATTTCATGGAGCTTTAATGGAGTCTTATTTGTAGGTGTAAGCTACAGGAAACCATGTGGATTCTTCTATTGCAGCACTGTCTCTCAACTATTTCTAGTTTTCACACCATATTCTTGCCAATGGAGGGATTGCGCTTTGGGTGAGCTATTGATCTCTTTGGGGAAGATTATAATGCTCATTATATTATGTTCTGATGTATATTCTCTGTATTTAATGTTTAGAATACTCTCAGGTAGAAATACCCAAAATAATTCATGTAAAAATGTTGAACAATGAAGAAATAGTGTCATTTCCCCACTATCTTGTTGTGAACCATTGTAATGCTGATGATTTCGAATTGGGAGAGAATTTAATTGTCAATTTATGATTGTAATCAGTTCAATATTCTATGTTCTTCATTATTAGAAAGTTTCAAGTCGAAATTCCCAATATTTGTATGTCAAAATGACTTTTAATGAGCAAACAATGACCATTTCCACTCCATTTTGATATATGCCATGGTAATGCTTATTATTTCGAATGGAGGAATGTATATATGATGAAGTTTTGATGGATGGACTGTAATTAATGTGTATTTCAAGTCTCATGTTCATTACTTAAGCATTTGAATCCATTTTACACATTTTTATTGCATTGGGAGAAGATTTGGTGCATTTTCCCCAAGGGTCGAAATTGTGACTTGGGGGTTGTTTTGGAAAGAGTCATAACAGACTGTATAAACTGAACCATGATGTATATGAGACTTTTAAAAGGTCCCTTACACATACCCAACCTCTGTTCATAAATTCAAGTGACTTTGGGATCATTTGTGAAGCCGTTTCCGGCAATTACCCAGGGGGAATTGGAGCCCCAATTTGCTAGTAAAGACTCCTACTTTGAACAGAACATTAAACAAGTTTGCAGAAGTAATTGGGAGGTCACAAAAAATACATGAGAATTATATTTAAGTTATATTATCAGTCATGTACCTTCAGAGAAAATTTTGAAGCATTTGGGTCAATTTGGAGGTCTAGACATCAAAACTAGTCAAGAACCAATTTTGTAAAAAAATTGGAAAATTGGGCATTTTAATAAAATTCCAAAAAGGGGACATTACAGTGTTAGATATTCTACTACTTGCTTCTAATTTTCCCTCATGAAATCTATTTATGAGGAGATGGAGATCATCATTTCTGTCTTGAAATTCTCAAGGAGATTGCGTATTTTTGCTCGGTGCCTCCTCCATCAGATGAATTCGGTGTTCTGTCGAAGACATCTCATTCTAGTTTATCCTGTTTGTCCCATTTTTTGTTCCTAGAAGATCATCTGGAATACCTCTTGCATAATTCAATAATATTTTCAAAGGATTCCTTTGAGATGTCCCCCTTTCCTAACAGGTTCAACATGTCTAGGCAGTCATCCTGAATCCCATGAAGTAGGATTATGTTGAGCACATATAACCCCATATTAGTCTGTCCAGCTCTTTGTACATTGTACACTAGCCTCTCAACAAAATATTCCAAGATTTCCTTGTCCCTTTGTACCATCTTGAACAATTCTTCTCTTTTATCCTTTGTATTGCAGTACTCCTGATATTTTTCTAGGAACACCTATTTCATTCGGTCCCAGATGGTGACAGTTCCACCACCCAGGCTTATGAACCAACGTAATGCATTATCATTCAAAGTAGTAGGGAAAATTTTCAAATTTTTCTCATTGGAAGTGTAATCACAGCAGCAACATAGGATATCAAATTCGAAAAGAAATTCGTCTGGATCCTCTGTGGCTTTTCCATGAAAACGAGGTAAAAATGATGGTGATATATTTTTCATGGGGCCTATTCCCTCTGGCTGTTGAATGGGGAAATGTAGTGTGGAAATAGTCCCCTTAGGTAGGGGTTCACCCTCATTATGATCATTTTCTCCCATCACCTCTTCATGATCTTCTGGATCGCGTCTGTTATTCATGTCTTCTTATGCTCTCTCCTCTCTGTGCTTCCACAAATCGTTTAATTCTTGATGGAATTGTGTCCACTCTTCTTTTGTCACCACCTTCCCGTTAATGTGATATACCAAGTCTCGGTCAGCTGATCCCGCAGTACTAACTCTATCTTCCTCCATAGGGACACCTGAGGGTGTTGCAGCTTCTCCTGTGTTCTCCACTATGGAAACTGATGCTACCACTACAGGAGTAACCTGGCTCCTTCTGACAGATGATTCCTGATGGCGAGCTCTGATAGAAGAATTGGTCCTATCAACCAGATCATCAATGAATGTCCTTCTTCCCAATGTTGGATTTCTTCCATGACCTTCACCACTTGCAATGTTAATATTCTCTAGGGTTCTGGGGTTTATAGGAGTGTCACCCTGCACCCTTCTCGTATTCATGCAACCCAAAACATGCAAAATTAAAAAAACCAAAGAAAAATGAATGGATGCTACTACTAGAGGAAACTATTATGGTGTTTAATAATTATTTTCCTCGGCAACGATGCCAAAATGTTGAAACCACTAGTTAATTAAAACATAACATGCAGAATAATGAATACAAATTGTTAACCCAAGGAAGTCTTTTATTTCAAAGATAATTTGCACTGTATATGCTTAAACACTAAGTAGCTGATACTATGAATAAATTTCCCTACTATCTATTCAGTCAAACTCTCCCCATCATTAATCTAATCAAAATCATCTACCTAAGAATTCAAAATTATAATGACCTTCCTATAAATCCAATCCAGGGATGAACAGAATAGGAAATAACCATCTAGACTTACTTTTGCAGAAAGTTAAATCCTAATTTACCAGACTACATAAAGATCTATCAAAACTAGTTACTTCAATCTTTAATTTAAGAATTGAGAATACAGGAATTGAACCAACAAGTATGACTGCAATCTAACTAAATTAACATAATCCAAGGAAGACAAGTAAATAGAAAGAAATTGGGGATTGGCATGACTGTTACAACTATAGTGCAATTGCATAAATGGACATTAACCTATATAGCTGAGACCACACCACTGCAGCTTACAGGAAATGCAAATACAGATCATTCACGGAAGCACACAATAATTTCATTACTGTTGCAGCTACTGTAAAGGAATGTAATTACCACAACATTCACACCACACAACAAAATAACTTAAATGAATAATTAACTCGACAATATCTGCAGGAAGGCAGGCCCAGCCTTTGAACAGAGATGCCAGAAGCTAACACAAGTTAAATGTCGAGATCTGAAGAATCACACTCGTATTAAACGGTAGGATGAAACAATTGCTGTCACAACTTATACAATAAGATTACTAATTTACCAACCCTTTGCTTGGAATATTTTCTAATATTTATACATTCACAATCATAACTGTTAACCCAAAAAATCCCCCACTAAGCTCTCAATGGCCTACACCACCCAAGGACACCATCTCACGACCCTCATATCCCTCCATTAGACCCCCACACCCTCAAAATAGCCTAAGGATGAAGAAAAGGGCTTAAAAACCCCCAAAAAGAGCCCAAAATAGCCTCCTAGGAGCTAAAGCCCTCAAAAAGGGGCTAAAACCCTAAAAGGGGCTACAGTTAGGGCGAAAGGGGCTAAAAGCCCAAAAATGGGGCTAAAGCCCTGACCAAGGGATTAAAACCCTAAAACCCCTTGGAAAAGCTATAAAAGGAGGGTGGGGGGTCACTCTCAAAACACTTCTCCCTTGCATATTGTTATGCTGCCTGTGGATGCCTTGAGACACATTTGCCTCTCAAGCCACCCACACTCCCTCTCCTCCATTCCCATTGAGCCATTGCTCCCCATCCAAGAGAGAGGAGTGCTTGCACAAGCTAGGGCATGGTGGCCCATTTCCACTAGAGAAGGTATAGCTTGTCTTTCATGTCTTGTTTATTTGATTTTTAGTTTTATTTGCTTTCTAACCCTTGTTTCCATTTGCAGGTTTTATGCTTAACATTGTTTTGCAGGTTTTACTGTAGCTTAGTCTTTGCTTGCAGGTCTTTGGAGGTGGAACCCTAACCCATGTTTGTAGAGGGGTTCACCAATGCTTCCATCTTTTCCATCTTTGCTTAGTTTACTTTACTGCCATTTACCTTACATTTTTATTTTCCGCTCATAGTTTAGTTTTCGTTTTTGTTATTTACATTATGTTTTCATTTTCTGCATTTACCCACCAGCAGGAACCTACCCTTCTGTCCTATAGATAGAAGGGAGCCATTCCTGCCCCTGTATTAGGGATAAATCCTTACTACCGAACTGGCGACCATACCAGGTCGATCCCACAGGATCCCTGGGTTTATTTTTCAAAGTTTTAGTTTTTAGTTCTGTTTTTTTCCCTAGTTTAGTTTTTCATTAAATCTAGCTTAGTTTCTTGTTTATTTACATTTCTAGTTATTGTTGAGCCTCCTCAAGGCCAATACAAGCCCATTTGGCCATAGTACCAGTTACTGCTGGCCATTCTGTGGTTTTCACATCACTCAATTGTGCAAAAACGGTCGAACTGAATTTCTGGAAATTCACCTATGTTCAGGCCCATTTTCTACCCAAATAGTTGAGCCATTTGTGAATCTACCCAACATTAAGGGTAAAAGGGCTTGTTTCCGAAGTGGGTTTTCAACCGTTTGAGGTAATTCCTCACAGTTTGATCAGAATCCACTTCACAAAAACAAGACTTTTACAGGTGCGCGACCCATTTTTGGGCTTCACTGTTTGCTTTCATAGGGACTGTCAGTGCGGCTCAGCCGCCTCTGTCCAGCACACCATTTCAATTTTAGTTTCAGTTTCTGTTTTCAGCAATTTATTTCATGAACAATGTGTAAATGGCAAGTAAACATTAATGGCTTAATAAAATGAACCTAGCCTAACTAAAATCAACTTAAAAACATACTGTCTTGCTTCCCCTTCCTCCTCTACCCAGTCATCACCCTCCGGGGTATTTTGGGATACGACGAAGGGCAAGATCATATAGATCTAGGCACTCCACTATATTGTTCCAAACCATTAAAACTGGGTGACCTGGAAGGTAGAGGGGGTAGAGAAGGAGGGCTTCTCATGGTGCTAAGTGTCCTCCCTGTTGACCAACCTAATATCTAGGACCTGAGGATCTACAGATGGGCTTAGTCCCATTGTGTTGAGATCCCAGCACCTTCTCTTGGTTGAAGAGTAATATCAGTGCGAGGTAGACATCTAGTTAGGCCAGCAAACATTCAGGGTTAATCACTGTATTTGTTAACAATTTCTAATTATTTATGCTTGCATACACAACCACAATGACATGAAATCTACCATGATGAATTCATAAACCATTTGCAGCAACCAAATATCGAAAAAACAAACACACAAATACACCATACCAACTAATTAACCCAACTCAGTTCATGACGCTGAGTGAGCCTTAAAATTTACTAATTTACACTAAGTACAAACAACTCTACAGTCTTTGAGGACATAAGTCCCTGACTACTTCAATTGTGGGAAGTACTTGGGCTCTACCCAGAAACTCATTATGAGGAGTACCACAGGAACCCCAAAGTAGTTGGTCGCTGAGAGGAATTGCCAAGTGAAACGGGCAACGATCCCTTCCAATTGAGTAGAAACACCCGTGAGGAACAAGCCAAGCGCTATCTTTTGGCAGTCTTGGTGGCCGAGTGACCACCTGTAGCCAATAGGAAGCCACTAAAACTGGGGTCCAAATATCATTCCGACCAAGTTTTAGACATAAAATCTAACACAATTGATCCTCCATGTTCTTCCTCACGCCTAAGAGGTGAACCACCACCATTTGGAACACTCAGTTGACACCGTCGAAGCTGTTCTCATTGATCTCCCACACCATCAGAGGGCCACACAGTTTTTGATTCTGATTTAGATCCATATCAGTCTGAACTAGACCTCCATACTGCACCATCAAGCCCCATGGCTAGTGCAAATTCGGATCCATTTTTCGGCATACCCATAGCAAGTGGACCCATGTCCACATCACAACCTGTCACCCACAACCTGGCAAGTGGCCCAAGCACAGTCATGCAGACTGTCATTAGTCAGTTGCCACCACCTATAGTGACCAGCCAAGCTATCCCACTTGCAGCACACGGGGGCAATGACCCTTCCACACACACAGCCCCTCCTACCACACAAGGGGGCAGCGGACCATCCACTTACATTGCCTCTACTGTCACACATGGGGGCAATGTCGCCACCACTCATATTATCCCACCCACAACACTTGGGGGCATTGGCCCATCTGCAATGGTGCCACCGTAAGCACCCCCAACTGTTCAGATGCATTATGCACCTGCAAACCTCACCCCCATCACAACCCCATCCCACATCAACTTGGGCTCAAATCTACCCTTCATGGCCAGTCTTAACTTGCCTAATTTGGCTAGATTAACAAACGACCCCATCTGCCACCAAGATTTTTGGCCACCCATGCCAACTAAGCTGCCATCAGACATCCCCAAGTTTGAAGGCAAAGCAGGGGAATGTCCCCAAAACCACATAATGACATTCCATCTATGGTGCTCATCCAACAAGATCGTAGATGACTCCATCAGGTTGAGGCTATTCCAACTCACCCTTACAGGTGTTGTGGCCAAATGGTACATTGGGCTGCCGCAAGCCAAGTATCCAAAATTTAACTCCTTAGCCTTCATGTTCCTACAATATTTCCAACTCCCCATCAGATATGACGAGGGGGTGGAGATCTTGCTATCCTATTGCCAAAGCATTACCACTCATATAACTGACCATATCCATGAGTGGCGGCGACATCGTAGTTTATGCAAAATCCAACTTGATGATAGGATCTTCTTGGATTGGTTCCTTAAGACCTTGCTCCCGCCCATAGCAAAGGACGTCGCATCCAAATGTCCCCAATCCAAAGAAGATCCCATATTGAAAGCCCAACAGTTTGACCTTATCTATGCTCAGTCTGGATACTTGTACACTGTCATTCCAGACGCTCCCCATCCGAGTATCTCCTACTGTGACACACCGGGGTATCCCACGCTGTGGACGGTATCATAGGGTCGGTCTCCCAATAGCCACAGCCTCGATCAACACCACCTGCCATTACACCACAACCAAACAACACTGCTAGTGTTGCTTACCAAAACCAAGCTCCGAACTACACAAGAATGATGTCTCAGTCCGGAGCAACAACTTTGTACGCACAACCTGTGCCACCGCAGTAGGATCAGGCCATGGCTTGGCTAGCACAGCAATATGTGGGGAAAATGCCCACATTTGTGGCACCGCCACCGCCACAAATATACCATGCACCACCAGTGCAAACAGTTCAAGCCCCCGCCCCTGCCCCACCCGCTTCGTTGGGACAAGTGTTTGCACAACAAAACCTTCCCAACCAGCCTACCCCCAACAATCAACAAGGGCAAGCTAGAAATAACCAGCCTCACAACCAAGGCAATAATCAACCGCAGGGAGGCGATCAACAACCGAACCCTCCCAACAATGCCGTGGCAAATCAGCCAGCCCAAAACCCCCCACGATAGAATGCACCAAGACGCAACACTCCGTTGCACACAAACCAACCATGCACACTCTTTGATGTTTATGGACATTAGACATTTGAGTGTCCCCTCATGGCTCGCACTAAGCAGGTAATTCAAAAGGAGGCCCAACTAGCCGCCAACGCTGCCAATCAAGCCCAACCCAACCCGAAACCACAAGGACCTCCTCCCATGGTGCTTGAAAACCCACTACCAGTCCAAGGATTGGTGGCAACCGCTCCCCCTCCCCAGGCCAATCCCAATGTTCCGGGGGCACCATCCATGGCCGAAAGAGGTGTTCAACACCTGCTAGCCATGACCACTGAAGAGGTCAACTTACATACTAGACGAAATCAGTACGGTACCACCATTGAACCTGCCGACTCATCAGTAGCATCCACGTCTAAGACAACCAACCTACCTCTCCAGTTATCCCCATTCCTGTGCCCCCCCATACGCAGAATTTCCAATAATGCCACAGCTAGAGCTGCAGTCAGCTATAGCATTGTGGATGATTTGGCCCAAACGCCAACTGCCATGTCTGCTCTTGAGGTGCTTGAAATGTTCCCAACACAGCGAAAAGCCTTGCTAGCCTCCCTCGGGGCAGTAGACCCCTTCAACTCCAAGCTGATTACCTTTGACATTGAGAACAGGCAACCACGCATGCCCTCCACTATTTCCTTCCATATCTTGGTGTCCATTCGAAATTTGGTTGTGCACCGGTGCATAGTGGATGAGGGGGCATCCATGTGCATCATGTCTACTTTGGTTTGGCAGAAACTTGGATCACTAATTCTGCAACCGTCCTCCACAACTCTGTGGGTTTACGATGGACATCCCACTAAAGCCCAAGGAATCCTCCCACATGTCCCCATCACGTTAGCCGGGAAGACAGTCCTGATTGACATTGAGGTCATCAACACTCAACTGGACTACAATCTCCTCCTTGGAAGGAGTTATATGTATGTCATGCAAGCAGATGCATCAACTGTCTTCTGTCTCACGATGTCCCCCCATGAAGGGAAGATTGTGATGGTTTACCACCTCACTTATCATGATCCCCAAGAGTTAACGACACCAGCCAATGTTATCTCGACCATCACCACTATTGAGCCGCAAGGGACGAACACACACGCCAATGTCGTCCCTACAATTAACACCACAGTTGAAAACACACCAGCCTCCCCATTGTTGAATGTGGACCCTTGGTTGTTTACCGATCCCACCATGATGGCTCCTTTCCCGTTAGTGTCGCCATCGCCGACAAAAAATGAAACTGTGGACTTGTGCATGGTCTCATCTAGCACTATTGCACCCAAACAGCAACCCCAACCACAACCCCAACCAAAACCACAACATCGTCCGCAGCCGCAACATCACTCGCAGCAACAACATTACGTGCAGTCGCAACCACAACCGCATCCCCACATACAACCAGCCGGGAGTTATGTGGGCTCATCCATAGTC
>LPNX011194764.1:55660-80472 GCA_001517045.1 Pseudotsuga menziesii | reverse complement strand
TACCTTGAACCACCTACCCTACCTCTAAGGCCCCAGGATGTGTTGACTCATGTCCATCCAATTGAGATGATGTGGCACCTACCTCCAGGTCCATCAAAGACTCCTCTCGTCTCCAGGCCTGCCTCTCTTCCTCCAACAGAGACTAGGGGCAAGGCCAAAAAAGCCACAGCGAATACCACTTTCATGATATCTAGCACCAGTTTCCATTTCGCCTCGTCGGCTATGGAAGATCCACCTGATCTACCCCGGCACCACTTACACGATGACAGAGAGATCTGTAAGACCACCTCTGGTTTTATTCCCTTTAAACCATAGTGTGGAATTGGTTCTTCCCATAAAAGACCAGATTCCATCACCCCGCCTTGCCAATGACCTTCATCTCAGCAAGGGGGCATACCTATTCATTGACTCGGATGGACAACTCTTGGAGAATCCCTGCAATGGGCTCTACCTTAAGATATTTTATGCTTAACATCACCAATGAGTCACTTCATTTTATTTTCTTGTTTTTCAACATTTTTTAGCACAACTTAGGGGCAACACCATTAGTTTCTAGTCCAAAGTCACCCGGAATCAGTTCGAGACACCTCTCACATCTCCAGGCTCAAACCCTCTATCTCTTTATGAGACCATTGTCTCATGTTTAATAAATCAATTTCAGGACCATTTTCCACAAGTTACCTTGATTCATGAGCCATAACATAACTATGTGAGTGTCTATGGATCTGTACTTGTATCACACCTTTCGACCGCTACTCATGCGAGTTTTCAGGCCACTTCCTGTTAAGGACTATAATTTTACTTTTATTTATTTTTATTTATAATTGTCTTTTTCACCGCACCTTTCGCGGGCATCTGGACCATCATCCACAAAACCCTTTATTTTTCTTGCATGTATTTGGCATATAAGCGTCCACAGACTTGCACTCACATCGCATGTAGTCAAGTTCACCCACTGCAACACACACACACGCTCTCCTGACCTCTGTCCGAGAGCCACCTTGGTTTGCGTGCCTCTGCCGCACCGACTCACGAACCTCTACCACGATCTATCCCACACATGTATTTGTATGTTTGAGAGCCTTCTGCTCTGTCCATACTACGCAAATGACCTTTGGACCTCTGTCCACCGTCCCGACATGGGGCACCGCTCGTGCCACTGCAGTCGGTTGACCACATTGGAGTTTTGTTTAAGCTCTTTTCTAACTCCTTCAAACAATGAAATGATCGTCGAGCGCAGCTGCTTCCTCTCCCGCTCGCTAAAGTATAGGAAAGGGCATCTACATTGTCTCGTTTACCTCCTTTTGCGGACCATGTAGACCATAAATTTAAAAGGATCTCCTTGGCACACTCAAGCCAAGACCATTCCCTTCTGCATACTTTTATGCTTTCTCGGGCAGAGGGGTCGCACCTTATGAAAAGCTCACTACCAGTTGTCGTTAAGCTCTTTTCTAGTCGTTTCATCAAGAAAAGATTACCGAGCAAACTTGGTTTCGTTCATGCTCGTAAAATTATTTGAATGACTGTCCAGTCAGTATAGGTTTAACCTTTTCCGGCATGATTGGAATACCAACGGTAAAGAAGTCTCTCATCCCTTGTAGGATGGGTGAGCTTTCTTATGTATACTTTTATCCTTTTTTGGGCACAGGAGACTACCAACGAAAAAGAGCCCCCACTGGAGTCTTCTTCGTGCTTTTAGACTCTCTAAAATTGAAAGCACCATCGAGCATTTACCTTCTTGGGATCGCCCAAAATCCATGAGATTGTACCATAATGGTGTCCCTAGACACCACCCCACAGTAAACAGTTTGGCAGCATCCCCACATTGGGTCACCTTTGTTTAGAGTACTCTGCAATGTGTCTTCCTTGGATCCCATCAGTATCAAAAATGTCCACCGCCTCCAAGTATTTTCCATCTGTAGTAACATCCCTGGTATTATAGCTATGATCCCATTCCCTTGAGTTAAGTTTCATTTGCTGCCTGGTCCGCCCTGCCTTCATACTCTGAACAAAGGAATTTTGAGTCTCCCGCACTCCCCCTGCCCCTGTTCAGTTCTTTCCCTCCCCCCCCCATTCAGTGAGCCATACCGCAGATTGTTTCACACCTTTCGGTTATCTCCCTTGCGCTCCTGTTCAATGAAACATCATTTCCTTGACTAGGGGTAGGTCTCCCTTTGTTGACGCCAACACACATATTCCAGAGGATAGACCCAGTGGTCCCTGTACCTTGGTTTCGTTAACATTATTGATGAGTTCCTTGGACCACTTTAGAGGAGTCCTTAGTGCCTCTTGGGATGGTTGTTTCTCATGTGCTCGACTTCAACTCCATCATCGCACTGTTAATATTCATACAGGGTTTGTTCCACATAGTACTTGGTTGAAGACCCCGGAGGTCACCTGACTCTAGCACATTGGTGAGTCCACTCGAGGGACCTGAACAAGTTATGCCCCTTGTGATTTCCGGGTTGTGTTGGAGACAGTGTTCAGAATCCCCAACAACACTTCGATGTACCTTTATGATTGAGGTAGCATACTTGTACCGCATAGACTCTGACTCTCAATCACCGAGTCCACACAACTATGTACCAGATCCAACAGACCGTTAGTCATGAAGATATAACATTCCATGAGAATGCCATGGGTCCAATGTACCAAATTAGTATTGTATTCAGCCTCACATGGAGGCAACCATTATTGTAACATCAGTTGTATATGATCGGCTCTTGTATTTTTGAGCATATATCAAATTATTCTTTTGACATTGTCACGAGCATGGGGATGCCCACCTCGTCCATATACATGTCACACATTTATTGTATCTCACCCATTGATGGGAACCATATTAATACAAAAACCAAAATCCACCATGCCCTAGCCCCGAAAGCACCACCTCCACGCAGCAAATCCTATGATGTCCGTTGGCCATACGTTGAGCTCTTGCCCTCACACATCAGGGGGCAATCTGTTTACCTAAAAAATCCCCCACTAAGCTCTCAATGGCCTACACCACCCAAGGACACCAGCTCATGACCCTCATATCCCTCCATTAGACCCCCACACCCTCAAAATAGCCTAAGGATGAAGAAAAGGGCTTAAAAACCCCAAAAAGAGCCCAAAATAGCCTCCTAGGAGCTAAAGCCCTCAAAAAGGGGCTAAAACCCTAAAAAGGGCTAAAGTTAGGGTGGAAGGGGCTAAAAGCACAAAAAAGGGGCTAAATCCCTGATCAAGGGTTTAAAACCCTAAAACCCCTCAGAAAAGCTATAAAAGGAGGGTGGGGGGTCACTCTCAAAACACTTCTCTCTTGCATATTGTTATGCTGCCTGTGGATGCCTTGAGACACATTTGCCTCTCAAGCCACCCACACTCCCTCTCCTCCATTCCCATTGAGCCATTGCTCCCCATCCAAGAGAGAGGAGTGCTTCCACAAGCTAGGGCATGGTGGCCCATTTCCACTAGAGAAGGTATAGCTTGTCTTTCATGTCTTGTTTATTTGATTTTTAGTTTTATTTGCTTTCTAACCCTTGTTTCCATTTGCAGGTTTTATGCCTAACATTGTTTTGCAGGTTTTACTGTAGCTTAGTCTTTGCTTGCAGGTCTTTGGAGGCGGAACCCTAACCCGTGTTTGTAGAGGGGTTCACCAATGCTTCCATCTTTTCCATCTTTGCTTAGTTTACTTTACTGCCATTTACCTTACATTTTTATTTTCTGCTCATAGTTTAGCTTTCGTTTTTGTTATTTACATTATGTTTTCATTTTTTGCATTTACCCACCAGCAGGAACCTACCCTTCTGTCCTATAGACAGAAGGGAGCCATTCCTGCCCTTGTAGTAGGGAGAAATCCTTACTACAATAACTTCTACCCCCTGATATCGGGAAGCCATGAAGATCTCTGATCTTCAGGCTGCCCCATTTATGATATGTTGTTACAGCTGTGGGCAAGATAGAAGCAGAAAATATAAGAAGTTTGTTACTCGATCCAGTAATGAGATAATAGGATCAATCTAGAAGATACTCTGTCGGCTGTAGCTACCCTCGAGCAGTGACGCATTGTTGCATTTGAGTATGTTGCAGCCAAGTCTATTGCAACCACCTTTGTACAGCTTGTGTGGAATAGTAACCTTTGATTGCGTTCCTTTTATAGATATGGAATCGGTAGCGATTAACTTAACAATGAATGTCCATCTCTTTCTTGACTCTTTCATCCTGCTACACCTATATCCTTTACATCTCGAACTATCTTTATAAAATCACCATATGTTAGCATAATCCAAGATATAGAATCCTAATTACAACAATCATAAGTATTAATAAGATAAAACAATAATTAACCCTACTACCTGTATGGATTGAGGGATCAAGTGAAGGAAAACATCTGTTTGGTGCATATGTTGGAGTAAGATAAGACAAAAAGGGGTAGGTAAATGTGGTAAAAAAGGGGTCATTTCTGGGCCCAACAAAGTGTGAAAATAAGAAGAATACTTCGTATAAGGATGTGCAATGATAACACATAGTGATTGAATAAAAGTGTAAGATAGTAGATGTGATAAAGTGTGTGCAAAATCGTAGATATTTGAGGTTTGTAGCACCGAACAATGCAAAAAACCAGATTGCAGATTGTAGAAACTCACTGTTTGTGGATATATGAAGATTGGATAATGCAGTGAACTGAATAAATCACATATACTATTTCAAATCATAGATAGAGTGACTAACTGCCGTGACAAAAATATTATAAGGATAAATCATAGTTCAATAAGGTTGCAGTAGTTGTTGATAAGAAATATCGCAGATTGTAGATAAGTTACAATAAATTTGATCGTCAACTATTTTATTTTAGGGATTCAGGAGGGGCCAAGGGAAAGGGAGTTGGATCTTTCTTCAAGTGGCATCTGGTAAAACAATCAAGGAGTTGGAGCTTCCTTCTAGTGGAAGCTAGTAAAACAATCAGGGATTTGGAGCTTCCTTCTAGTGGTAGCTGGTGAAACAATCAAGGAGTTGGTGCTTCCTTCCAGTTGCAACAATAACTGGTAAAACAATCAAGGAGTTGGAGCTTCCTTCCATTAGGAGATGGTAAATACAATTTTTGGGATTTGTTGTTTCCTTTCAGTTGCAACCGAATAAATAATTGGATATCACATTCTTCAATAGGTTGGTGCCTAATTACTCCAGGTTGGATCTTGCGCAAAGAGACAAACATATGTTCAGGTTGGTGCCTAAAGTTCATGAGTTGGTGCTTGCCTAGATCGAAGTATTTACATCCCAGTGCTTATAATCAACAGGTTGATACTTGTGGATCAGTTTGGCTCCTGAGTGAGTTGGTTCTCACATTTGGAGATTGTTCTCTCCCAATGATTTGTGTGTATATATATACACATTTGTGTTTATTATTGTTTCAACAGAAAATTTTTAAGTTGTGAAAATTTGTTAAGTGAAATATTTTGAAATTTCCACTGTATACTGATTCACCCCCCCTCTCAGTATATAAGATAGATCCAACAGATATTTACATATTTTACACATAGAGCCATATATATAGCTTGTCTCTCACCATTATATCCATTTATTTGTAACCAGGTCCAATCCAATCCTTAGTAGCTTGTTGAATCCGTTAAGTGTAAACCAAACTAGAATTAATCCTCCCAACCAACTAACAACTTATCTAACTATCTAGCGCTAGGAAACTCATGGGTTTCCTATCCCTCTGTGCATGTATTACTGACAACAATGACAATAACTAGTAATCAAGCTCAAAGTTCAAAGCTTCTGGTTACACAATTCAGTTCTCCCTCTCTCAATATTATTCTATTTCACAAAACTTTCATTCTTCCTAAAAGATCAAACCTATAATCCTTCTCCCAAGATTTCCTTTATGCCTTCCTCCATTTCCATCCTAACCTCGAGAGAAGAGTCCTAGGAAGGTCACAAAAATAATAAAATAATCGCTTACCTAGCCACCATTAATAGTCATGGAATTTCACTTAACAAAATAAAATATGGTAATATTACAACATCCTATCTCCTATTTAAATGACATTAAATCATAAATGAAATGCAATTTCCTCTTATAATAAAATCTAAGTAAATTCCAAAATGAAAGGTATATTGATCCAAATGCATGTTAAATAAAAAACATACAATTTAACCTCCTACTACACCCATCACACATAAATAATAACATTATTTTAATAACTAATATACATTAAAATAGTAATAGAGTACATGTGGAAGTTATGTATGCATAGGTCCTGTACATATAACTTGTGTGTGTATATATAATAGAAGTCACCACCTCTAATGCATGGTTCATGTATAACACAACCAACCATGGAAGACAATAAACTGAGTAAACACAACATTCAATAATCTTACTATCCTACAATAACTTATTATGAATTTTCATTATATCAAGATTATCCTAAATAATATTAAAGTGTTTTAAACACATAAGGAACCAAATATAGAACTAATGTGGCATATCTAATTCCCAAACAACATCCTTAACTACTTTGAATCGTCATTCCTCCCTAACTTACTTCCATATTCTACATCCTATCCTTTCCTTTGTTGGAATATATTGGAGTATCAATTAGATAGACCTAACCATAGATATAACCCCATAGGAAAAAGTATTGACTAAACTGATATACTTTCACAACAAGCAACTAGTAGGTGCCATCACACATCTTGAGGAGCATGGATTAACATGATCCTCCTACGACGCTAGGTTTCATAAGATTAATGGTGGGTAATGAGGAGATAAATGGCATGTAATGTTAGTATTGGAACTGTACTATAGAGTTAGCCCTATATTTTTATTTTTGTTCTCTTTTAAAAATCCTTCAATCTTTTTTTAATCCTTTTAAAGTATGCTTGATTACATGTACCCCTTATTCCCTAGGTGTATTTTATGTATTTCATTTTATTAATAAGTTTAGCATTGACTCTTATTTTCAATTAATTGCTTATAATAGTCTTTATTATTATAATTTGCATGGTTTTAAACCTTATTTTAAGAGAATAATCCAAAGTTCATAAAGTGCTCAAAATTGCAACATTCTGGCTTCGGGTTATAAAGGAGCTGCATAGATTCACACTACCAGAATGTCACAAACGGAAATAATTTGAATTTCACAGGCAACTAAGTAATCATGAAATTTTATGGTTCTTGGGAGCGGGGTTCTCCATTATGAAACATTCAGAGAACCCGCCCACTAAGAAAATTTATGTGACATCACTAAAATCATTAGTTGGTGTTGCCCACAATTAATGGTTTATCCAAATTCAAATTATTTCAATTTGCATTGCTTACAACCCTTATGCCATTTGGATTTGACCTTATTTTGAAGTTTGTGTTAGTTTACGGTTCGTGAGAAGGTGTTTTTTTAATCATTAGGCTCCAATATGACGGAGGTAGGTGGTAATTTGCATAGGTTCGATCCTGTTAACACTAAATGGGTTAAATAACACCCTCACTGCGCGAAAATGTAAATGGATGCAAGGTGGTTTTCCTTCTGTGAAAATATTAGAGATTACAATGTGGAGGGCACAACAATTTGCACATAAGTTCACAGGAAGGTAGGTTAATTTTGAAATCCCGTGCTTTGAAGTATCAGAAGCCTCTATTGCAGAAGTGATTAAGTTACCTACTAAAGGTGATCAATGGTTTAAGAAATTTCCAATTAAAGTCAATTTGAACCTATTTGTTTTGCTAGGGCATGAAAGTCTACATTGGAGCAAATGAATTCATCAAAATCCCCTCAAATAGGAACGAAGGGAAGTGTTAAGTATTATACAACGATATATAACTTGTGAGGGAATATTTTCCACGGTCTATAAGTATCATCTCAAGTTCCTTTTGCATGTTGTATGTGTGCCAAAACTTAATATACCCTTTTATTTGTTGAAGAGTTTGTCTAAAATGACAACTATAGTACGAAATAATCCAGATCATACTTCTCACAGTATTTTCCATTATGGGTTGATTAAATTACTTGTGCTTAATGAGTTAAGGAAAAGGAATTGGACTTGGTTACATTTCCTCTTTTGGTCAGGGTTTGAAGTTGATAAATTAGAAACCTTATAGCATTAAAATGCTGAGAAGGGTAAAGAAGAAAATATCTCTTCATTACAAAAGAAGACTATTTATAGTTCCAAAAATCAAAGTTAGGATAATCGGGGTAGTAAAAAACAATGCAAAGGAAGTAAAAAAAAGGCTAAGGTGGAAGCATAGCATGAATTTGAAGAAAAACATCCAAAAGAGAAACCTGCTATAGAGCAAGTTGCAGAGAATGATCAAAATGAGCAGGTCATTGAAGTTGAAGAGAAGGTAGTATCAAATCCTAAAATTCCAGGGGACTTGGAAGAAAGACCCATTTCCAAATCCTCAGAGCAAGGTATGTCTTAGAGATAATATCCTAAGCCTAAAAATATTTATAGTCATGCTCATAAAACTGAGGTTGTCAAATGGCGGCCAAAAACAAGGGCTTCAAACAACTTTCAGATGAATATGAAAAAGGTATTTAATCCTGGTTTGAAAAATGAAACTTTGATTGATGTTGAAGAATATTCAAGTGAAGAAGAGACTAAATCTTAAAGGGTAGAAGGAATGTTGAATGAAACATTGGAATATATTGAAGAAAGTCTTAAAAAGGTCCCTAAAATAACAATAGAGAAACATGTTAACAAAGGGAAAAAGATCATTCAGAATTTTAATGAAGGAACAAATTCAAAACCTGTAGTTACTAAGCATAACAAAAAGTATGCAGATGCACAAGGTTTGGAACAAAATATTGGTAATGAAGAATCCCCTGCAAATGAAGATCAAATCGAGGTTGAAAGAAATCAGTTCTTAAAGGTTCCTATAGATGAGATGTATGTAGAAGAGGAGTTAGAGATGCAAAACTTAAAAAAATCCCTTCAGCACTATAATACACAAAATAAACATTTGAATGACTTCAATGATTAACTGGTACAAACAAACTGAAGATTAAGAGAGGAATTGGAGGAGATTAATACAAATTATGCCTAGCTAGTCCAAGCTGCTGAAGAAGTTGTGAGAAGAAGAAAATTGGCATAGGAAAAGAATGAGGAGATCAGTAAGTAGAATCAAGAACTTTAAGAGAAGCTTCAGGCTATGGAGAAAGAATACCCACGTCCGCAAAAAAGATCTCAAGCACTAGATGTACTAACCATATTGGCTGAAGTAGCTCATGGTGTCTAGTACAATCAATTAGTAGTCTCTAATCATGCACGTGGCACAAGCATTAACATTGAAGTGGCAGTCAAGGACTTGAAATGGTTCAGTATTCTACTTCACCGGACTGAACAAGTGGCCTAAAATACTATCAACTGGCAAATATTCGTAGTCTTAGTTTTGATCTAGATTATTATGATCAAATGTAAATCCTTATTTTCCCTTTTTGGATACATTCAATCCTAATATTTTGGATATGAAAACTGTTTCTAGACTTACATATGATTATAAATGTAAAAATTGAGATAATAGAAAGGGTTGGTCNTATATATATATATATAATGAGCCAACTTAACTTTTAGTAAATTGTAAAAGCATGCCAAATTTGTTTGATTTGTCTTTGTTTATGAATCCATGAATGGTAAAGTTTTTTTATCATTGATGCTCATATTAAGCCTATGCATTTACATTCCCTTTTGCTTAGAAATTGTTTTTGTTTAAAATATTATAAACCTGATATATGAGTTCAGTTTATGTCTTGTATATTTGATGGTTAACCTTGTTCAACTTTTATGTATGTTTGATATTTTCCGGTCTTTAGAATAAGTTTCTTTAAGATATTAAGTTCTGATGCAGTATACCTGCCATAATTTTTGAGCTCTTGACCCATCAATCTTCTCCCAAACCCAAAACAAAATTCAATCAACCTTTAAACTTAAATACTTTAAACTTGAGATGCTTGGGATTTGTACCCTTGTATTCTAGTACCAAATCCAGTACAAACATCTTCTGGCACCGTTTTCGGGGAACGAAGGGGATCGTTTTCCCTGGGTATTGACATCTTTTACTCTGATTTTGATGGCGAAAAAAATCAAAATACTTTGATAGAATACAATATTCACTTGTAACCTGAAAAAGCAGTTCTGGTTTCAAAAGGGTTGGGAACCAGAAAGTTAGAAGACAAAGGAGGAAATTAAACTAGAACCTTCTATTTTATTACCTGAATTAGAAAGATTTCCATATGAAGAAGAAGGTATATTTAAAATTGAATCTTCCCAAAGTCCTGAACTCCTTGATCCTGATATTATTTTGAGTCATGCTAGAGATTTGATTCAGTCAACCTCTTTTAAACTCACAACATTTTAAAATCCTTATGACTTTGATTTCCCTCAAGACACTACTTTTCAAGCTTTTTATCCTCCTAGTACATAAGAAGAAGGTGCTATCCCTGATTATAAATAGTTTTTGTCCATTACTATACTAGAACATCAATTTTTTGATTCACAGGCACAAGATATTACATATAAGGCTTTCACCACTCCTTTAGATTTAGCTGAAATTAAAGAAGAATCCTCACAAATTGAAGGACTTGGTTTGTTCAAGTCATATAGTCACGAGTCTATCATTTACATACATCTAACTAGTAAGACTAAAATTCCTATCTCTTCTTAGACTCATTCTACACCAACACATTTTGTATCCTCTCAGTCTTCAACAAATCAATATATATCAGTCATGGAAGCAACTCAGCCCAATAGGATGAATGCTATTGTTGCTGCTTGGTATGCCCCATTAGTTATGCCTCAAGTCCTTAATGCACTACCCAGTGGTGATTACCTAAAATAACTCCCAAGGTTTAATGGACAAGGTGAAATAACAACAGTAGAGCATTGGAATGATTATTTTAGTTATGCTGACAACCAAAACATTGAGCATGAAGATGTGTGGATGTGTGTTTTTATTCAAAGTTTTGATGGAGAGGTCAGAAAATGGTTTAGGGAGGTGTTAGTTGGTTCTATAAATGGGATAGAATCCCTAGAAGAGACATTTATGAAACAGGTAGGGGCACTAAGTATTTCCTCTATTATATAACCGAATTTGGGGCATTGAAAATAAATCTAGATGAATCAGTCACTGATTTTACAAAACTCTTCAATAAAATGTATGGAAACTTATCCCAGTAGAGATTAAGCCAACCGAAACATCAACAAAACTTACTTATGCTAATATCTTTGATGACGATCATTCATTGTTGTTAAGAGAAAGGAGATCCCCCACTCTTGTAAATATGCAGGAGGAAACTTTAGAAGTAGAGTCAAATTTGATGGCAGGGGCTAAACTCAGAGATAAATCATAACATCTAGAGGGAGAAAAGAACAAAAATAAGGAAGCAATATCATCCACCTCAAGTACAAAAGCAGCTGAAAGAAAAATGATGAAATCACTAAGCTCATTAAGGGATTGTCATAAAAAATCACCAAGTTGGAGATGGAAAATAAATCTCAGAGCAGACTTGTTCAAGAAGGGGATAACCAAAACCCAAATAAGTTTAGACACCCCTTTGTTCCTAGGTTATTGCCTAGGGAAAGGAGAAATAATGATGACCAAAGAGTGCAAACTCATTTTCAAAATAATATGGTAGATGAAACCGAGGAGATAGAAGAAGTTGAGAGGGAAGATCCATATCAGTAAATAAATTATTTAGAAGAATAATGCTCCCATGGTTATATAACTAAGTTTGATTATCAACATTCTATGTGTTTTGATCTGAACATTAATGGTTGTTATGAGCATAATGTTTAAGATCCAGTGTATTCAACCAATGTTTATCAAACTATCCCACAAAAGTGATATAGGTGCCCAGATGCACGTCAAAGGACAACAGTTCGATTGAATGAATCAAGCACTGTTATGGCAGACGCATATTCAAATAAGCAAAGCAGGAAATACACTACATAGACAGAAAGTGTACACACAAAAAAATGCAAGAATTTGAACCAATATCTGCTATTTGCTTACTGCTCTATTACTTGCTTGTAATTTACAATAGTGTACATGCTCATATAGGATGATGAGATCCTTGGGTAACTACCCGTTACATTCGGTTACAAAGAAGTTAGAACGGTTTATAAGTTCAACCATTATAGACGACTAGAAGACATAGAGACAATTTGTTGTAGTCGTCTTGAGATGCTGGAGTTGACGATGCATGTCGAGATGTAGAACCTGTTGAGGTTGTGTCGAGGTTCATACTTGTCAAAGTTGATGTTGAACATGTCAAAGTAAAAAAACATGCCAACTGTTGGGTGGATCATTCCTCCTTCCTTAAGAAACAATGGTCCCATTTTTTACTCATTCAGGTGAGGAAACTTGTTGGTGCTTTTAGTAGTAGAGTACCACTTTCCTTGGGCTGGGAGCTATCCAACTTTATCCACTTAAAGCAAGGGAATGGAATTCATCCTTATATGGCACATGCGTCGTCCCAAGATGGTGTCACAAGGAAGAGGATCCTGGAAATATGGATGGATGTCTTCGGGTTTTGCTGTCATGCAAGTCATTCTATTCCAATAAAGGTGCATGGTATGGTTGAAGTAGATCCACATTGAACATTGGATGTAGACCCAAGCATGGAGGAATGCTAAGATGGAAAGTGTTTTCTCCAATATACTTAAGGATACTATTTGGACCATATCGCAAAGGCTTCATCTTTTTGTATGGACCAGTGAAGCACTCTTCCTTTAGATGTAACTAGACTTGATCCCTAATTTGGAATGAATGAGGAGTATGATGCTGATCGTGTCAGGCCTTGGATTTTGCATTAGATCGCTGCAATATTTCCTGTGCTTGCTACTGAATGTTGTAGATTTTATATTGAAAATTCAATACTTTTTTAACTTCTCGTTGGTCAGAGTCTGTGTCATTTGATTGTGTCGATGGACTGATCAAGTCGATGGGAATTGAGGGTTGAAATCCATAACAAATATTGAATGGACTCTTTCCCGTAGAGCTATGCTGAGTACGATTGTAACTGTGTTGGATGTATGGCATACTTTCATCCCATCTTTGACAATGCTTGTGGTTGTACATGCGAAGCAATTGTACTATCAAGCGATTCACAACTTCTGTCTGTCCGTATGTTTGAGGATGGAAAGATGTCAACAAAGAAAGTATCATGTCAAACTGTTTCTAGAGAGTCTTCCAAAAGATGTTGACAAATATGGCATCTGTGTTGGAAATGATGGTCGTTAGAAGGCCATAGTGTTTCCAAATATGTTAGAAGAAAAGTTGAGCAGTCTAGTGTGTTGTCATAGTCTTTTTGCATGGAACAAGGATAGCCATATTGGAAAATTTTTCGACTACTAATAAGATCACATCATTCGGATGTTTGGTAGTAGGATATCCCATCATGTAGTCCATAGAAATATATTCCCCTAGTTGACTAGGAACCAACAAAGGCGTATAAAGTCCTTGTCATCAATTCGACGGTTTAGAAATGGCACAAACCATGCACGATCGAATGTACCTGTTGACGTGAGATTTAAGTGAATTCTAGTAAAAATAATTTTGGAGGATATCAAGAGTTTTTGCTACTTCAAAATGTCATACAGTCTTGTTGTAGTGCATATCCCAAATGAGATGATGTTGATGCTCAATGGTCGATACACAAAGCTTTCCAAGTTTGTATAGCAAGGTGTCTTTTAGGAAGTAGTCGGTAGTAGACAATGTGTCTGTCTTAAGCTATCGATAAACTGTGGAGAAGTCACAGTCTACCGAATACGATTATGGCCAAGTGGTGGTGCTATAACCCTGGATACTCATCACTGTAAAAAGTAGAGTAATGTGTGGTCGACTGAGACAATTGACTATGACATTGGATTTACCTTTCTGATACTTAATTACCAAATGAAATTATTGTAGGTACTTAATTACCAAATGAAATTATTGTAGGTAATTATTCCACTTGAGATATCGACTTGTCTATAATTTCGAATGGGATGGGGTGAGTTGTAAGGGTTTGTGGTCATAAAGGATGACCGTCTCCTTCCCAAGGATGTAATGTATCCATTGCTTTAGGGATTTCATAATGGAATACAGTTGCTTCTCATATGTTGGATACCTTATAACAATAAAGTTTTGGAATGAAAATCGACTCGGTGACCAGTCTGAGTGATGACTACTCCTAAAGCATAGTTCGATTCATTCGTCTCAATATCAAAAGGTTGATGCAAATCAAGTAACACAAGTACTGGTGTAGTACAAATATTGTGTTTGAGTTTCTCAAAAGCTTTTTGTTGTGTCAGTGTCCATTTGAAGACAAATTTCCCATTTCCTTTAGTAAACTAATTCAAGGGCCAGGCTATGTGACTGAAGCTGAGTATGAACCATCGATAAAAATGATCCAAACTAAGAAAAATTCTTTGTTCATGAATGTTTTGAGCAATGGCCAATATTTGGGGATCTGTACTTTTTCTGGGTCGACATGAATGCATGAAGAGTCAATTACATACCCGAAATATTTGATGTTGTTCATCGCAAATGAGCATTTGTCCATGTTCAGATATAGTTGATGTTGATGGAGAGTGTCGAAGTCGTCTGACATGTTCTTCCCATGATCTGCTGAAAATCAAGATATCATTGAGATAGATAATGATGCACTTACCAATGAAACGTCATAGAAGGTCATCCATATATCTCATGAAGGTCACGGGTGCATTGGCTAAGACGAAAGTCATGACCAACCATTCAACCAACCCTTCCTTGATTTTGAAAGCCATTTTCCATACAACGGTGGAATCGAAAGGCATTTGATGGTATCCCGACTTGAGGTCAAGCTTAGTAAATAATTTATCACTATTCAGACAATCGATGAGTTCATCTATCCTTGGAATCGGGTATCTATTCTTCACCAAAATTTTGTTGAGAGCTCGATAGTCGATGCACATGTGCCAAGTCCCATATTTCTTTGGAACAAGGGCGTTTGGAATTCCACAAGGAGAGGAGTTGGGTCGGATGAGACCTTTATTGATCAAATCCTGAAATTGTTTGTGGATCCCTTCATATTCGAGAATGGATCTTTTGAAAATAGATGCGTTAGGTAATGAAGAACTACGAACAAGTTCAATGGAGTGTTTTACTTGGCAATGTAGAGGTACTCCGTTTGGATCTTGAAATACGTTTCGATATTCTTCAAGAATGTGGTCGATTTGTTGTTGTTGTCGGGAGATGCACTAGTCGGTGAGTTGATTGGTTGCTGCAATATTCCTGGAATGCTAAGGCTTTATGATAATCAATGCAAATTTCTGAGCAATATTGATAAGATTCTTTGTTTGTTTGGAAAAGATCATTGAAACTATTGGTGTAGGTTGTCACTTTGACATGCCATAACACTGGTTTTGAATTTTGATGATCACCTTCTGAGGCCATGATTGATAGCTTCCATGTCGATCCCATATGTAAGGTTTCCCAAATAGGGATTCAACTACAAAAATGGATACCATGCCACAGATTAATTCATCTTCAAAGGCTTAATGTAGCAGGTGAGTGTGCATTGTCGGGTAATCCTTAGTTCCTCTCCATCCTTCATCCAACCAATATTGTAAGCCTAAGGATGTGGAGTGGTGACAAGAACAAGTTTCTTCACAAGATATTTAGAAACAAAGTTCTCTTGGCTACCATTATCCACAATCAGATGCAATGGATTGTTTTGAACCCATATCTGTTTATGGAACAAGAGTTCTCATTCCTCCTTGTCGATGATGGTCGAGGTTGTCGGAGTGGTCGATGTCGATGTCAAAAGGGTCAATGCTTTTTGGTCATATTCTACTAGGATTTTATTGGACAAGTTGAATGTCGATAATTTTTCCAAAAATGTCTTCAGAGTATTGGATTCTGACGTATCATGCCATGATGAATTGTGATAATCAAACCATTTCTCGGAAGGGGGTTGCTTGCTATGTTCCCTTTTGTATTTCAGAGACTGATTCTTGTGATAGTATGGATTTGGCGGAGTCGGATGAGAAGAGTGCCTTAACTTGTCATAGTAGGCTGGTGACTTCTTGTCAGATGTGTGATTTGTTGGTTTGGTCGCAAAACATGCTTTTCCTTTTTATTTAGCTTCAAGCTTGCTGGCATAGTGGAATGCATCTGCAAGTGTATTGACACTCAAAAAATCCATATTTTGATGAATGTACGGGGATAATCCACTGACGTACTTCATGATAATCAATTTCTCTTCTTCTTGGACGCCAAGTGTAGCCACGAGTCGATATAACTCATGAGTGTAACTCTGCACGGGCTGGTCTTTCCATTTCCTTAGCTGATGCCACTTCTTATACTTCTATTCAATTTACTTAGGCAAGTAGAAATGCTTTTGAATGTACTCTACAAATTTATCCCATGTGTTTATGGGATCTCCTTCTTGCTTCATCATTTGGCAATAGATTCTAACACTAGCAGTGGGCATAGGTTGACATGTTTAAGGATGTAATGGTGATATTTTAAGCTTTCGAGAGTTGATTCATAGAGTAATATGATTCTAGTTATTGTACCCAACTGTCTACGGATTTTGCGTCAATCTTGCCTTCAATATTCAATTTGTCAATATTCATTTGCATCTTGAATGGACATATTTTTTCAGAGTACGATCTCATTGAGGATCCTCCAGATGTTGAAGCAAATTGCATGAGAATCTCGTTGAACTGGGTGAACATTTTGGTTCGTCATCGATCTAGTACTTTTTCTATGAGTTTCTCTATCTCGTCAGTTGCATGTCTATTTTTCGTTTCTTCAGCCATCTTCTTTGAATTCAAAGGTAGTGTCTACTTGGATTGCTGAGTTTGCGAGGGTCTATGAACATGCATAATTCAGGATAATTCTATATAAGTGTCTACACAACTTAAGCTCTGAATCTCTCTGATAGCAATGATCCAGGTGCCTAGGCGCATGGTGAAGGACAACAATTCGATTGAATGAATCGATTACTGTTATGGTGGAAGAATGTTAAAATAAGCAAGGTAGGAAACACACTACACAAAAATAAATTATACACACAGACAAAATGTAAGAATTTGAACCAATCTCTGCTATTCGATTATTGCTATATTACTTACTTGTATTTTACAATAGTGTACATGCTTATATAGGATGTTAAGATTCTTGGGTGTCTACCCGTTATGTTTAGTTACAAATAAGTTAGAACGGTTCAGAAGTTCAACCATTATATACGACTAGAAGATAGAGAGATAAACTGATGCAATCATGTTGATATGCTAAAGTTGACGATGCATGTTGATATGTGGAACCTATCGAGGTTGTGTCGACGTTCATACTTGTCGAAGTTGATGCTAAACCTGTCGAGGTTGTATCGAGGTTCGGACTTGTCGAAGTCGATGATGAACTTGTTGAAGTCGACAAACATGCCAATTTCTAGGTGGATCAAGAAGACCCATGATTTGAGATTTGAAGAAAATCAAGTTCCTCAAAATCAAAGGAAAAAGTTAATTACTCCTGTTAAGCAAGTGTCTGCAGTTACTATTGAAAAGAAGCAAGGTCAACATATCAAAAGAGACAAGTTTGTAGAAATTGAAGAGGTAAGTAAGGTCCCGGTTGGATTCAATTTTGAAGATGAGATTAGAAAAATAAAAATTCTTGTTCCACTAATAGAGATTATGAAAATTCAGTTTTATAGGGAGCCTGCTCTTAAGGTGCTGAATTCACAAACCATTCTTATTCCTTCAGATGTTTCCAATTTACAAGATGAACACCCCACTATTATTTTTGGTCCCAAATCACTTGATAAGTATGATGATAAGTTAGATTTTCCTCTACCATTCTATGTCACCCTCATTTTTCATGATAGGTTGTTACATAATTGTCTTTTGCACTCTGGTGCTTCCCACAACCTCATTCCCAAAGTTGTTATGGAATCCCTAGGGTTAAGTATTACCAGCCCTTATCATGAATTGTATGCCTTTGATTCAAGAGCAGTAAAATGTGTTGGGGTAATTAAGGATCTTGTTGTTAGTCTTACACAATTGCCAATGAAAAGTGTCTTGATGGATGTTGTTATTGCTGATATTGCACCTAAGTTTAGAACACTTTTGTCAAGATCTTGGGAAAAGGGAGTAGGTGGCATTTTGTAGATGTATCTCTCATATGTAATCATTTCGGTATTTGTGGGAGAAGATAGAAGATTGTAGAGGGAGGTGTAACTTGCTTATTTGATAAGCGATAATGATAATCTAACAAATCACCCAATTTATGGAGTTGAGGGAGACATAGGATATTGTATGTTGCATTCAAATGATGACAACACATGTATTCTGCAAGTTGAGAAAGAGGGTTTGGTTCATTATAGTGTTGAAGCATAAGATAGTTTATGGCATATGTACTTTTATGGCCCATCATCCAAAGAAGGAGCAGGGGCATGAATTGTACAAATTTCTACAGGTGATGAAATATTTTTTTTAATGTATAAATTAGAGTTTCATACAACCAATAATATCGCCGAGTATGAATCTTTAATACTTGCTTTGAGAGTTTCTAAAACATTTAACAGTTGTCTGTTTTTGGTGATCAGAGTCAATAGTTCAGCAGGTGAAAAATGTTTATCAAGTAAAACAACAATTGTTAAAGGTCTATAGAAATGAAGTGTGGGATCTTATAGATAATTTATTTCAAGAATTTAACATATATTTCATTTCTAGAGATCATAATCAGACTGCATATTATTTATCTTTAGCATCCCGTTGTTTCAAAGTTCCTAAACAAACTCAGCTCCGATATTTAATCGAATTCAAGTATCGATCTTCAATCCCGAATAATGCTAAGCACTAGAGAGTGTTCCATGATGATGAATAAATCAAGAAATTTCTAGAACTGACATGTGAGTTTTCTACATCATTAATTTACCAATATGAAGATACAGAGGTAAAGGATAGTGCTCTATGTCTCAAGAATTCAATTGGTAACCATGATATTATTGAGTTGAAGGAAAATTTCATCCCAAAGGGTCTTGTACTTTTGGAAATATTTTTTTCTAATAATTATACCTTGTTAAATCCCAGTATGCAGTTGTCTAAAGAGAATGTTACAATTTGCAATATTGGTACCGCCGCTGAACCTAAATTAATCAAGCTGTCCAAATCACTCTCAGATGAACATAGGAGAAGATACATTAAGATAATGAAAGAATTTGCAGACATGTTTGCTTGGTATTATGAAGATATGAAGACCTATGACACTAAGATCATCCAACACAAAATTCCATTGAAACCAAATGCAAATCCTTTCAAACATAAGTTGAGGCGTATGATTCCAACATTGCTTCTAGTTATTGAAAAAGAGGTAAAAAAGTTATTAGATGAAAAAGTCATTGTACCTATTAGATACTCAAGTTGGGTAGAAAATTTAGTGCCTGTACAAAAGAAAAAAGGGGAAATAATGTTTTGCGTAGACTTTCATAATTTAAACAGATGTTCCCTCAAAGAAAATTACCCATTACCCAAAATTGATCAGATTCTACAAAGAGTGGCGGGTGCTCAGAGAATATCTATGATTGATGGATTATTTGGGTACAATGAGATAGTTGTACATCCAGATGACAGAGAAAAGACAAATTTTACTACTCCTTGGGGAACGTTCATGCACGACAAGATGCCTTTTGGTCTCATCAACACAAGGGAAACTTTCTAGAGGGATATGGATATAAACTTTGTCGGTGAAAAAGAAAGGTTTGTAGTGATTTATCTAGATGATATTACTATTTTCTCTAGATACGAGGATGATCACCTTAAACACCTAAGGAAAACTTTCCTTAAGTGTAGGAAGTTTGGGTTATTCTTTAACCCAAATAAATCCTATCTTGCTATGCATGAAGGTAAGTTGTTAGGTCACATAGTTTTAACTGAGGGTATTAAAATAGATCATGATTGCATTAAAGCTATCTTGAAGATTAGTATTCCCATAAATAAAAAGGAAATTTAGTCTTTTATTGGGAAAATTAAATTTTTAGATGGTTTATTCCTAATTTTGCAGAGATTATCAAACACATTACACGAATGTTGAATCAATATCAGGAGGTAAAGTGGACAACTGAGGAAAGATCATCATTTGATAAGATAAAGTAGGTCCTTATAGAGGCTTCGGTGTTGGTAAGTCCACACTTTTTGAAAGAATTTATAACATTTTTCTTTTCATTTGAGGATACAATAGCTGCGGTACTTTTAGAAAAAAATTCTGAAGGTTTGGAACAACCTATCTCTTTCTTTAGTAAAACCTTAAGAGATTCAGAGTTTAAATATACTACATTAGAAAAACAAGATTATGATTTGGTCAAAGCTCTAAAGTTTTTTAGAATTTATTTACTGCATTCAAACACAATAACATATGTACCTAATGCTACAGTTAAAGAAATTCTAGTACAACCGCATAATGAGGAAAAGAGAGGGAGTTGGATAACCAAGATGATATTGAAATTCAACCTACTTAACTAGTGAAAGGACAGGGTCTTTACAGGTTACTAGTAGACTCGAATTGTAAAGCTTTGTGACTAAATTTGGTGTTAAATCAATCATCATAGGCATAATTGCAACGAAAACAAGAGAAACAAAGGTTTATAATAGGTATGTCGAGTATCCTTGGTACAATGACATAGTATGTTTTATTTTATATATACAAGGTCCTTTAGATTTAAATAAAAGATAGTGTCTGTCACTAAAACTTAAACATATGAAATATTGTTTAATTGATCAAAACTTGTATTGGAGAGATCTTGGATGTATGCTTCTTAGGTGTTTGGAGAAACATGAGGCTGACATGATTACAACAAACTTACATTGCTAGCATTTTTTAACACAATATCCGACGACATAGATGTCTGATTTTCGACATATTGTTGTCAGCAATTCAATAATCCGCTTTGTTTTTAAATTTCAGTTTAGTTTCGGAGGATTTTCGACAGTGAAATAAACTCGTTGAAATTCCGACATCCAACTGTTGAACCTCCAACGATAAATTTCACTACATAGATGTCGAAAATCCGAAGACGTCTCCTTCATAGAGGTTAGATATCAGACAACAAATTTCACTACATAGATGTCAGGAATTCGATGAAGTCTCCTTCATAGAGGTAAGATAACCCATGAATTGAAGTCGTCAGTACTATAGCATAGATGTCGAATTTAATGGATATCTGATGAACAAATTTCACTACATAGATGTTATAAATACGACAAAGTCTCCTTCACAGAGGTCACATAACCCACAAATTGAAGTCGTTGGTAGTGTAGCATAGATGCCGGATTTAATGGATATCCAATGACAAATTTCACTACATATATGTCAAAAATTCGATGAAGTCTCCTTCATAGAGGTCAGATAACCCATGAATTGAAGTCGTCAATAGTGTAGCAAATTTGTGGGATTTTATGGATATCTGACGACAAAGTTCACTACATACATGTCGGAAATCCGATGAAGTTTCACTACATAGATGTCATATAGCCGATGAAGTGAAGTCGTTAGTCATGTAGAAAATTTGTTGGATTTAATGGATATTCGACGACAAATTTCACTACATAGATGTAAGAAATCCGATGACACTGTATAAATTTATAAAAACAAATTCCCTTTATATCCCTAACAAGAAATTGGGAAGCTTGGAGAAGGTTTGGGGCTCAAAGTTTAAGGTAGAACCATTAATAAATATAACTCAATGAATGCATACTTTTAAGAGAGGAAAACTTCAAAAAAAGGAAAACTAAATGAAGCAATATTTGATGAAGAAAAACTTTATATATATAATTTAGAGGAGGAAAAATTTAGTGACAACAAACTCAAGGGACAAGCCTTAGAAGGAAATTTCAAAGGGAAGACTCACTTGGAAAGGGAAAATCAACAAATCAACATTTTAAGAGATTTTTAGTGTCCCACCCTAACATTCGCTCTCATCGTATGGAAAATATATTGAAGAAGTATCACTCACAATTTGTTTCCCGATTCAATGTCATTGAAGTAATTATGGATATATATATATATATATATATATATATATATATATATATATGGGATAATAGATGGATGATCAATCAGAGACAATACGACAAATAATACATGAATTACACCAAAGGCGACTCAGTCGGTAAAACGCTCGACTGGTCGCATCACCAATGAAAAACCCCGACATCTCAACGATCAAATTGAGCAACGAGGATAAGTAAGGCGGAGCAGGTAAGGAAAAACCGCTCAGTCATGATCATAACAATTGAGATAAAGGCTCACGGTGTGAGACGACCCAAGGGAAAGAAAAATCATTAGGTTTGCGAGTTTTTCTCATAGGTTTAGATATAAATGTTGAGACCCCAAGAAAACCCTAACTCCGTAGACAAGACCTTAACAGAAATCAATGAAACTTAGCGAGAAAAATGAAAAAGGTGGATCTTGAATCCTATCTGGTAGGTAAGAGCTCGAAGGTTGATGAGAAAACTATGCAGTCAACGAAAATTCGGGTGACTCTTAACAGCTTGGAAAGATCCAACGGAAAAGAAATCAAGTGCTTTGAATGGTGGTGAAAACAAGCGCTCAAAACGGTAATGAAAATGACCGTAAAACAACCTTTATGAGGTTTATATAGAAAAGCACCATAAAAGAAATAAATGCGGCGGCTGGTGACTAGACCTCGTATGGTGGAACGTCGTTTGCCGCCTGATGTTAAAAAGAACCCTATCGGGTGGAACCTCAAATCGGAAGACAAACCAAAAAGTAAACGACAATGTCGGGTGGCCTTCATGAGCAGATTCGGCATAATTGGATCATAATTGACTCTCCTGCCGACGATAAACTTATCGGCAGGTGTTTTAAAACTTCGTCGAAAACAAAAAGCAAATTGTCCGGTGATGACATTGGCTCCACAACTAGAGTTCCTCCGATTATCATCGTGGACTCTATTGGTTGGCAACCTCCGAAGGTCATCGATTGCAAATGATGAGTGCGTCCGAATGCATCGATTAAAAAAGTTAAGTCCTGTCGAGGCCATCAGCATAAAATCCCCAAAAGACCCGTAGGTAAACTTACAGAAAGTCTCTGACATGCAGTTGGCGACAAAGAAAAATAAACCTCCCCATGTTGTCGGCTCGAATATTCAAAATGGCCCGACACATCGGAAAACTTTAATGAGATGACCCGACAAAGCTTCAATGAAAGCTATAAACAAATCATTGGCAAGAAAAGTAAATCTGAGCTGAGAGGATCGGTTCAGATACTAGAGTGTCGTTGATGTGTCAACAAACTCGAAAAAGATTTCCACAAGTAGAAACGATAGGCAATAAACGAGTGAAAAGTATGAACTTCTCTAATGCATCAGCTTGACTCGATGAGTTCAACTGATGCGTCAGATAAAAAACTGAGTTTCAAATTCAACAAAATCATTCAAAATCACGCAAATCGACTAAGTCATGAAAAATTCTCAGATCAAAATTTAAAAAGGAGAAGCGTAACCATTAAAACTCCAAGGGGGGCCCCAAAACACAAAAATATTTTAGGGTGGTGGTTGCAACAGCAACACCACCACCTTGGAGGTACATCCTTCCTCCAAAATCGAATTTGAGGATTATGCCATGTGTAAATGAGGAATATTCCCTCATGTGGACCCCACACATCCACTTATGCGCCCCCATGGCCAATTAGGACCCATTGCCACTTCATTTATTCCATCATTTATTGACCTATTTTCCACCTTCCACAAATATGAGTTCAAATTTACGTGTGAAACTATAGACATTGGCGTTAAATATCAATAATTTGATTTTTCCACATAACACTTAAGAATTTAATAAGTCAACTCAGTTGTTTATTTAAAAATTATTTAATTAAAGACATAACATAGTGGTGACTATGAAATTGAAGGTCAAAAAAGTTGAAGTCTATCACTCACAAATATGTATTTATTGCATTCTAGATGCAATAGGAATTTTATTAACAATATGTAACCATCTTTCCAAAGCAGTATTTAATGCATTCAATGTTAACATCCAATAAGATGGAAGAAAATCATAATTTATAATTTATCTTAATTACTATAGTAAACATTAACTATAATGGCCTATGTTAAACATTGGAAATTTAGAAAATCAAAGGAAATTTAAAGTTAGACCCTGAACTATTAAAAAGTCAATGATAAATCGACGCAATAGTACCTCAAACTTAAAAAAAAAAACTAATAAAAAAATAAAGTTACTTAAGTTGAATTATTACCTTTTAACCATGTCAAATTTATTATACCTGCCTCCGGCTGGTATATTGTAATCGTTCGATTTCAAACTGCGTTGACTTTGGCTATTAGCTGGTGCATATCGGTGCATATTTAAAAGATTAAAATCTCTATTCCAAAGTTTAACTTTGTAACTTGAAAAATAGCAATTTTGAAATTTCTTAAAATTGTATTTATTTGTGTTGCTATTGGTTAAGCAGGGATGATGTCATCCTCGAAGTTTGCTATCTGGATTTGGGTTTACATGTGTCCACCTGATGTCATAATATTAAAATTAAAAAAATGAAAATTATATCCCATTTCCAAGTGGCACCATCGGAGCCAGCTGTTCTGGGTTCGCGTTTGCAGACTCGTTGACCATCAAATGCGTGGTTCTGCTGGGAATCCCCGACATCATCGCCCGCGAAGGTCCCACGCGACTGTTTCTCTCCATGAAATCGCAGCCAGGCTGCCCACTGATTCGCTCCCCAATTTGTAACGTATATGACACGAAGCCTGACAATGCTAACTGAACTGCGAATTCTTTTCTGAATAGCCAGAGAAGATCGCAGCTTGGAAGTATTTTATACATGG
>LPNX011194764.1:42495-53351 GCA_001517045.1 Pseudotsuga menziesii | reverse complement strand
TCATTTGGATTTCTTCCCCTCCATGTGTTAAATTGCTCCAAAATTGTCGACTATTTTTGGGTTGAAACACGCTTCACTCCCACTAAATTCCTGGCAGACTTATAGCTATAAGAAACCATCTTTGAAATGAATGGGTAGGTGCACGCCAGGATTTTGCATCATAGGCAACCGAGAAACATAAAGGAAGGCTGTTGTCCTTGCTGCCACTCTATGACTTCTTAATTTTTAGGAAAACCTCAATCTCTTCAAGCCCTCAAAGCTTCTTTCTGGGTTTGGCCTACTGAATTTTGAGTCCTTCATTGTAAAATTTCAATGCATTCTCATGTTGAAAGGCTCTAAAATCCAGCTCAAAAACCTTCCCATGGATGCACATAGCGAGTGCCATTTTCAATATTTCAATGGATTCTTCATGCTGCCTAAGCCTGCACTTGCAGCTAGGAGATGAATGAATGAGATATCACAAGGGAAACTTGAAATAATTCCAAACCTACGACCAAATGACAAATTTAACCTGTATCTTGAACGCTGGTTAATTCTGCACAGCTTCAATCATTATGCTGAGCAAGCCTGTATTGATTAAGGCATCTTCTCCAAAGAGAGGAGGATATATGACCGTAAACGACAGTACTCTACCGGCAGAGCTCGACGTGGTCCATCTCCCAGTTCTCTGCCGACGTGGTCCATCTCCCAGTTCACAGAGGACGTTGTGCATGTGGTTTTGCATGGATTCAAAGTGGCTTTGGTCAATTGCATGTTTCGACACGTAATTCGTCTGCCTGTGAGTTAATGGAAACTTTGTTTTAAAATAGAAGTGGATGAAGCTAGGCGCGAGGGCTGGTTATAATGGTTAATTCTATTAAAATACTGAATAGAGAAGCAGAAACGGCGAGGGCTTTTGTGTTTTAATTAAAATTAAAGCATCTGTTTAATTAATTAACTTGCATGGATTACATATTGTGCATGTTAAATTAATTTATTTACCAGGTCACTCTCTGGATTTTAGATACGTTAAATTATGGTTTCCTCTCTCCACATTGTGAGCGGTCTGCCATAAAAATTCGATATCATGCTTACAAGAGCCGCAAGGCATTGCATGTTATGTCATAAAGAAAATTTCGATCCGAGTAATAATAAGGTCTCTAACAGAATGACCCCACAAATTCCCCGTTATATTCATAATCAACATATGGATTGAATGTTGCCGTCACCATAGTAGGCATTGATGATGGGTTTTGTAATGCGAGCTTTTAAGTATATCGCTGGCAAGATCAGTAAAATTTCGCAACATAAAACTCTTTCAATAATAGTAAGTAGATAAGAAAGTACAAAAGTTATATCACATCCCCTAAGATATTGAGCATCTTTTCAATAGCATGCAACCATAGAAGTTTGAACCGTGCCAAAATTTTATATATATGGGGATGGGTTATATACCACATAATACCTATTCCACTTATAAATTACGTGATGGGTATTATACCAAATAATAGAACCCTGCCAAAATTTTATATATATATGGGGATGGGTTATGCCACCTAATACCTATTCCACTTGTAAATTATACCACTTGTAAATTATAGCCAAATAATAGAACCGAGCCAAAATTTTATATATGGTGATGGGTTATGCCACATAATACCTATTCCACTTATAAATTATGTGATGGGTTTATACCAAATAATAACCATCCCACTTTTAGAAGCAAAGTGCATCCTCTAGTATAAACTAGGATATTCTTCCAAATTATTAACCACACTAGATTACAATATATGCTTAGAAACTAGCATCTTAATCATTCAAGACGTTGCTTTAAATTCCACTATCCTTATGTAATGGATTGATGTGGAACATCACGTGTTGAATTACAAGTTTTATAATTTTCTTTTAAATTATAATATGTTAGAGGAGAAAGGAGGTACCAATGGGTAGGATAAACTATTCTCACAACAATGATATTAATTTATAGTCTTATAAGCTATTATTTCTCATTTTCTATTTATGCTAGTCTATAAAGAAACTTGCATATTTTTATAACAAAAGTCAAGAATATTACTAGAAGTATGTAAGGAAGCTTGAATATGCTTGTTTTATGCTACATTGCAATACCTATATCGTATTTAAATGGACATTTTTTAATTCATTTTTGTTTTAATTTCTTTCAAATTGTAATTATATTTGTTTTATCATATATTTTTATAGCAAAATTATCCTATTGCTATATATTTTCAATCTCTTCTTAGGAGGCAGGTACTAAGCAACTTTGTTGCTTATTCCACTTGTTAAAAAACAAATTATAAAAACTTGTTATACATATAATTTTTTTGGAATCCATGGCTATATGAAGGACACGTCACACTTTATAACTTATCATTTTAATAGATGGTTTTATTAATTTAGATTTTAGATTTTATATTAAAATGGAGGATACCTAAGTTGATTTTGTATAAAGGTATTGAATTAGATTAATGTGACAATATTTCAAATATGATGTTAGGTTAAGGGGCTAGTTACGAGTTGAGGTGCTAGCTCTCTTTTAAGATTTTGATTTAAGATTAATTAGAAATGTAATTGTCATTAAGTAAGGGCTAATTTTTTTAGCTCTCTTTTAAGATTTTGATTCATGGTGAATTAGAAATTCAATTCTTATTGAAAGTTCAAAAGTAATTATAAGATTTGTGTGTGTGTTTTTTTTTCTAAAACATTTAATGACAAACTAGTAACTTTTTATCATAAGAATCTAAAAAGAGGTTAGCTAATTTGAATCAATTATAGAGTATTTCCATGTTTTAAGATATCAAAACCATCAATTTGAATACTTGACCAAAGAGGCCTCTCACTTGGAAGGTAAAACTATTAGAACCTGCAGTTGAAGCAATGTAACCAGTTCTCGTAGCAGTTCAAAGAGTAGTACCAGTAGTAGCAGTTCCATCAACATTTGAACTAGCATAACCGGTCCAATATCAGTTGGAGTAGTGTTACCAGAAGCAGCAAAAGGATTACCAGGAGCATTAGTTGAACAAAAGGATTACCAGGAGCATTAGTTGAACGACCAACGTGACCAGGCAACCGGTAATGAATTTTTTTGGATTATTGAGCATTTTGAGTTTTAGGTTTGAATACTAACCAAACTCAAAGACAGAGGCGGTGGTATAGAAAATGCCAAATGCTAACAATTGTGTCGAGGCCAGACGATGCCAAATGCTAAAGACTGTGGTGTCAAGGCGAGATAGTGCCAAGACCATAAAATGCAATGCAGAAACCATAGTAATGACACATGCACTTAATGCATGCATAGATGCTTAGAATCCATAGTGGAAGATTTTGAAAAATTGGACCTTAAACATTTAATGTTAGGAAGGTAATGTTACTGTTTTCCTTAGCATTTTTCACCTTTCAATATGTTTACCCAATTTTCCATATGACATTGGACTAATTTGTCTTTGGAGTTTCCCCTCACCTCGATTTGAGGCCAAATAAGAGGTTGAACTTATTGATTCGTGGATAAAAGGGCGTTGTAAGAGTTGAAGGTCGTTATTGGTTGACATAACGGTGGTGTAAATACTTGACTGAAAACCTTTGATTAAAATAAAGATAGAAATAAATACTGGATTGAAAACTTACGGAAATTGTTATATGAATGCATTAATTTACGTGTCAAGATTAATAGAACGACTGCAAGCTGATCACAAGAGTCCCTGCTAGCCAACGACAGGGACTAATAAAAGGGGTATCCTTTTCCCATTTCCTTAATTTGTCAAAAGAATGAATCAAACAAAGTTTTACAAGTCATTTTTAATCTTGAAACCACATGGCAAGTTGAATTTAAGATGGAGGGATGAAAACCAAAATCAAACATAACCATTGTACCACTACACATATTGGGTTTAATGGAGGAGTGTCCTTCTCAATTGTTTTTAATTATGGATTTTAATGCAAGTGGGATAGTGGTGAGGTGTTGAGTTTCCTTTGATTTTGTTTGGATTTTGGAAGAGTATCAATCCATTCTTGATCTGGGAGGTGTTTCATTCAATTGTGAGTGGAATTTGACTATAGGGAGCTCGACGATGGTAGATTCTCATTTCTTTTGAGTTTCATTTCTCCCCATTAGTCCCATCTCAACCTAGAGGTGCCTCTTCTTAGCCTTTAATTGGTGTTTATTTGGAGGTGTCCCCCTTAGCCTTGGTAGATGTGCAAGTTAGTTGCATTGATATTTAGTCTAGCATTTGTACATTTTTATCTTGTTCCCTGGTGTTTTTTGTTATCAATTTGGGGTTGGAATTCAAGTTTTTCTGAGAATTAGCAGAGGAAATTAATAAGGGGAAGTCGAACCAAATTTCTCAGCCTCTCTAGAGTTTGGATCTCATGGAAAATCATAATCACCTAGGTCATGCCTTTAGAAGACAAGAGGACTTATAGAAGATAATATGGCTTTTATTTAATTTGTTGTAAGAAGAATTCATGTATAGGAGGAACATCATTTTAATAGGTATGCAAACATTATGGAGACCTTGTTACAATAGAAGATACAAATTGAAATTTTAGAGGATGAATGCAATATGTTACGACATCTAGTTTCGATTCTATTCAGGATTTCTCAATTATTATCTCCTATTCCATAATATCAATAGGCTCAATTATTGAGGAAATCAAAGAAGAGTCATCCATTCACCAAATGCCTAGATATGTGGACTGAAGAACATAATAATGAAACAAAATAAAACTCCTCGATATATATATTAAGAAAAAGGACTTTATACATATATATACAGATCAAGCAAAACAGTTGCCCACCAGGACGGTTGCTAGAACCGGTTTTATTAAGAAACTAGGTAACTAAACTAAACAAGTTATCCCGAAGGATTTAGTTAACATTCCCCCGTTAATCCGAAGGGTCATCTGACATGCCTAGTAACATTTGATTTTTTCAAACTTTTCACATCCCAATGCTTTGGTAAATATATCGGTGATTTGCTCTGAAGTAGCACAATGATTCAAATGAATGGTTTTAGCCTCAACATGATGTTGAATCAAATGATATTTGGTGTTAATATGTTTGGTTCGATCATGGAATTTAGGATTCTTGGCTAATTGAATTGCAGAAGTATTTTCAACAAAGAGAGGTATTTGCAACGTATTCGGCTTCAGTTGTAGAATCAACATGAACCGGTTTCTTTCGTGATCTCCAAGTGATGGTTGCTGATCCAAGATTCATCAAATAACCTAAAGTAGACACTCCATGCTCTTTATCTCCATCAAAATCTGAATCTGAATAACTAGTAAGGTGGAAGTATGAAACTTTAGAGTATTTGATGCCAAACGACTGAGTACCTTTTTAAATATTTGAGCACTCGTTTTGCTGTGATCCATAAGCTTCACAAGGTTGATGCATAAACCTGGAAAGTATTCCTACAACAAAATTTATGTCAGGACGAGTAGTATTAAGATAAATCAAGCTTCCAACAAGTTGCTTGTACTTTGTTGGATCTTCAAATGCACTGTCTTCATGTGAAGTAAGCTTTAGGTTCTGTTCCATTGGAGTAGAAACAAAATTACAATCCAACATCCCAAATTTACTCAATAGATCCCCAATATACTTCTTTTGAGAAATAAATATGTGCTTTGGTTTTTTATCTACTTCAATTCCCAAATAATAATGGAGTAATCCCAAATCCATCATGTCAAAAACCTTTTGCAGCTCCTTTTTAATAAAGACTATATAGTCATCATTATTCCCTATGATAAGCAAATCATGAACATAGACAACTAGATATACGATTGATCGCCCAACTTTCTTAACAAATAAATTTGCATCATCTAGATTGAAATGCTTATAATTCAATTTGAGAAGATTCTCAGTTAACTTCTCATACCATGCTTGGGGTGCTTGTTTCAAACCATATAAAGATTTCACCAATTTACATACCTTATGTTCTTTTCCTTTAACATAAAAGCCTTCCGGCTGAAACATATAGACATCTTCTTTTAGATCTCCATTTAAAAAAGCAGTTTTTACATCCATATGATGTATTTTCCATCCATTTTGAGCTGCAAGAGAAAACAAGCTTCTAATAGTGCCCCATTTTGAAGTAGGAGAAAATGTTTCTGTGTAATCAACACCTCCTTTTTTAGCATACCCCTTTGCTACAAGTCTTGCTTTGTACTTGTCAAGTGTGCCATTAGCCTTATATTTAGTTTTATAAACCCACTTAGAGCCAATCGGTTTGTCGCCAATAGGACGGTCCACCAACCTCCAAGTGCCATTTTTAATAAGATCATCATATTCTTTCTGCATTGCATCTTTCCATTCATTACAACTAACAACTTATTCAAAAGAAGTAGGCTCATTAACAACAATAGAAAATTTTTAATTAAATTCATCAAACCTTTTTGGAATTGTATTTGTTCATGTTGATCTACGAACTGATTGCTGCGGTGATGGCTAAAAAACTTCTTCAATTTTTCAATGTCTGAATAGCTTCTTCAATTTCTGATTCTTCATTATTGTCATTTATTTATGCATTATTGTCGTCTATTTTTTCTTCTACAGAATCATTATTATCAATTAATTTTTCTTCGTTCTCAGGTGTTGATACATAAGGAAAATTAATTGAAGGGAAATCCACATATTGATGTAGAATCTGAATCCCCCCTTCAGGATGTGGAATGTCATTATCCCGTTCATAATAAAACTTCTTGGAAGGGAATTTATCCGAATGACTGAGTTGTCTATCAACAGTAGAAGTATCTTTATCAAATTCAAGAAAAACTACATCTCTTGAAACAACAAATTTCTTGTTCTCCTCATCATACAACCTGTAAGATATGGAAGTATTAGAATATCCCAAAAAAGACATTTTCGACTCCTGGCACCCAATTTGTTATGTTGTTGTGTGGGAATCAAGGCAAATCAAGGAGAACCAAAAAATCTAAAATGTTGAATAACAGGAAATCGATTATACCACATTTCATTAGGAGACTTATTATCGATGGCAGCAAAAGGACATCGATTACGAATATAGATTGCACAAAGTACTACTTCTCCCCAAAACATAAACTTAACATTTTGAAAAAATATCATTGACCTCACCATATTAATCAAAGTTATGTTCATGCGTTCTGCCACACCATTTTGATGTGGAGAATAAGGAACGGTGGTTTGATGTTTACTACCATTATCTTGTAAGTACCTTTCAAAATATTTAGATGTGTATTCACCACCATTATCTGAGCAAAGAGTGCCAATATTAAGTTGAGTTTCATTTGTAATCCATAAATGAAAATTCTTAAAAGTTGTAAAAACTTGAGATTTCTCTTTCAACAAGTAAACCCAACACATTCGGGTGTAGTCACCAATAAAAGTCAGCATATAGTTATTACCATTTGCAGATTGAACAGGCATGGGCCCACATAAATATGAATGTATAAGTCCTAACTTCTTGGAAGCTTTCGAAGTAGACCTATAAAAAGGCTGCTTACAATGCTTGCCTAAAATACAAGCATTACATGGAGACAATTTTCTTGGAATAGTAGGAAGCCCTTGTATACCTTGTTGTTTCATAAAATACTATCATAATTGATATGATCAAAACGAGCATGCCACAATAAGCTGGAAGACAGAGTATCACTATGCTGAGCCAAAAGAGCTGAGTTGAATAAAAAATATGATGTCCCTTTTAGTTTAAAAAGTTTGTCTTCTTCAACACCAGTCATAACAATCACATCATCAGATGTTGTTCGTATTTCAACTATACCATCAAACACATGTATAGAATTCTATTGCTGCCTAACTTGTATGAGAGACATTAAATTTATTTTTAATTGAGTAATATAAAGAACATCATGCAAAATATAATCAACAAATCCAGGTAACTTAAGTCAAATAGATCCAATTCCTAAGGGCTTCAGCTGTGACTTATCATCAAAATAAATTATACCATCAATATGATCACTAAATGTCTCAAAACAATCTCTTCCGAAGGTCATATGACATGTGGATCCCGTATCTAAAATCGAAGTGTCTTCCCAAGAAGCAAAAGAAGTGTTAAAAACTTCATTAATACTAAGATTACAATGTGCAGCAATATCGTGGGCAAATTCACGTGCTTTTCCTTTGTCTGGAGGTAGTTTCTCTTTCTTCTCACTAATCCTTTCCCAAGGAATGCGGCAATGAGAAGAGGTATGACCCAGTTTACCACACCTATAGAAATTAACAGATTGTTTATCATTCTGAAAATGTTTTTGCTTCTTATCATCTTGTTGTCTATCTCCTTAATGATAATGACCCCCTGCCTCTAAATGGTCTCCTACCACGACCTATGTTACTATGTTCAAATCTAGCAGACTCTCCTCTAGGTTTCTTCTCTTTCTGTGCAAGACACAAAGTCTCAACTGTGGAATTGGAAAGGGATTCCTTCTTCCCAAAGGCTTTCTCTCTTTCAACAATTTTGTCTACAAGAATATCAAAAGTTATAGCTTTCATCTGTCTACTAGCTTGTAGAGACTCTAAGTAGTGTGGATATGTAGGATATAGGGATTTAATAAATGCAGTAAGTTGCAAATCAACTTTGACACCGGTTGCTTCAATATCATGAAAAAGTGCTTTAATTTCGGAAGCTAACTTCATGGGATCATTATCTTGCAGTTCCAGATTAAATAACTTCATCAACAATTGTATAATTTCCAGCTTTGAATGGGAGTCATAAATATCTTTTAATTTCTTTAACTTTGTAAATGCTGTAAAGAATATGTCGACTTACCTCTTCAGTTACAGAAGCAGAAATTAAATCATATGCCTTTTTATCTTTACTCTTCCAAATCGCAAGTTGTTTGTCATATGTAGGCTGTTCTGGGTCTTTATCATCCTTGCCTCCACAAACTTCCTCCCATAAATCATTAAAAATAAGAGTGTTCTTTATTTTCCAAAACCATTCTTGGTAATTCTCTTTTCCGGAAAGCACTACGCCGACAATTGAGATTAAAGAATGCATTTTGTTTATTTTTTTTACTTCTATAAAAAAAACCTCTGTAGTTTCATAGTCTTACTAGAATTTCTGGTTTAGATTCTCAGAATTTCTGTTAAAACAGGTTAAATCTAGAAACTGTCTTCATTCACGCAGGTTCTGTTCAGACAGGTTAAATTCAGAAACTGTTTGGTTCACCCAGGTTCTTTGACCTCTTTTGGGTAGCGAGTCTCCACAAACTTCAGATCCTCGACGATCGCGCTTCTGCACTCCTGGTTGCACTTCTCCGTGAGCAAACACAACAATCTTCAGGACATGGAGTTTCTTGCACAAAGGGATTTCTTCAACATGGCTTTGATACCTCTGAAGAACAGAATACTGAAACAAAATAAAACTCCACGATATATATTATTAAGCAAAAAGACTTGATACATATATATACAGATCAGGCAAAACAATTGTCCATCAAGACAGTTACTAGAACCGATTTTATTAAAAAACTAAGTAACTAAACTAAACAAGTTATCCCAAAAAATTTGATTAACATAGACATGGTTGACCAAGATCCCCAACTCTTTCTTGTATAATGAGAGGAAGCACACACCAAACACACTTTTCATTGATTTAAAGTTTTATCATTTTTCACCAAGTATGTTTGGTTTAAAGTGTGTATTATAAGATTTATACCAATAAAATCTTTTGGAGAACGAATTACAATATTTTTAAAAGTTTATTCACAAACTTTTGCATAATCCATAAATCATAGAATGTGAAACAAACGTACATCTTTTTGTATTATTACACTATAATCTTTTGAAGTTTATTCACAAACTTTTGGATCATCCATAAATCATAGAATCTAAAACAATGGTACATGTTTTTGTATTATTACAATATTGAGTAACAATATATTATTGAGTAATAGCACATCAACTTTCTAATATAAAAATTAATCTTTTAATTAATAATAATAATAAAATTAAACCTTATATTATATATTTTAAAATTTATTTTTTATTTTTAATAAATTAATCCATAAAAATAAAAAAGAATATGATCATATCCTTTGCCTTTGCTAATATTAACATTGTCTTTCTCCTCAAAATCTATTCTTGTCAACTACACTAACAGTAATAATAGCTAACAAGTGGAATAAGCAACAAAGTTGCTTAGTACCTGTCTCCTAAGAAGAGATTGGAAATATATAGCATTAGGATAATTTTGCTATAAAAATATATGATAAAACAAATATAATTACAATTTGAAAGAAATTAAAACAAAAATGAATTAAAAAATGTCCATTTAAATACGATATAGGTTATTGCAATGTAGCATAAAACAAGCATATTCAAGCTTCCTTACATACTTCTAGTAATATTCTTGACTTATGTTATAAAAATATGCAAGTTTCTTTATAGACTAGCATAAATAGGAAATGAGAAATAATAGCTTATAAGACTATAAATTAATATCATTGTTGTGAGAATAGTTTATCCTACCCATTGGTACCTCCTTTCTCCTCTAACATATTATAATTTAAAAAAAAATTATAAAACTTGTAATTCAACACGTGATGTTCCACATCAATCCATTACATAAGGATAGTGGAATTTAAAGTAACGTTTTGAATGATTAAGATGCTAGTTTCTAAGCATATATTGTAATCTAGTGTGGTTAATAATTTGGAAGAATATCCTAGTTTATACTAGAGGGTGCACTTTGCTTCTAAAAGTGGGATGGTTATTATTTGGTATAAACCTATCACATAATTTATAAGTGGAATAGGTATTATGTGGCATAACCCATCACTATATATAAAAAAATTTCTCGGTTTTATTATTTGGTTATAATTTACAAGTGGAATAGGTATTATGTGGCACAACCCATCTCTCTCTA
>LPNX011194764.1:0-42107 GCA_001517045.1 Pseudotsuga menziesii | reverse complement strand
GACCTTGACTTAATCTCAGAATGATGATCTGCAGGGTTGAAAGGCTTCTCTGTAGCTCGAAAATTCCCATCTCTAACCATTGATTTTCCATGTAAATCTTGAGACCTTTCTCCACCAACAGCCGATTTGCATGCTTTGTTTTCAAAATCCCCATTATGAGAATTCTTAGCAGGAGGATTAGAAGTCGAAGCATTTCTGACATAGAGGGACTCCGAATCTGAAGATAAATATGGGCATGAGACGGAGGAGGTTTCACTCGTATAATAATCAGAACTTAGAGTAGAACCTGATGTTGTAGATGACACATTAGACTGAAATGAGCGATGAACATCTCTGCGATTATTATATGTTCCTTCGGCTTGATATTTTTCAGCATTGCAAACACCGAGCATGGCAGATCTCCCCCGCATAGGTTTCTCATTATTCAACCATGGATCCTCCTCCCATTGTCTTTCGATTCTGGAATTCCCCAACAGTACTCTATTGTTCTCTGCCACGACATTTCTTGTACTCTTCTTGTCCGCCATGATTCCTCCCTCGTCTTTGGTCGACTTACAAATTACATCGAGCAGAGCAGAGGAGAATGACTGATTTCTCGAGTGATGGCGATCATGGCGATGGGGATGCCGCCCGTTCTGCAAATCATAGTCCGAGTTCTCCATAAATTCCAGGCTCAGCTGAATCTACAGGAAAAAGGAAATTAATTAGATTTAACTCTGTGAAACATCTAGATCTAGGTAGGTAGGCTTTGACGAATGCCTGTAATCACTTACCAACACACGCGATCTCTATCTGGAGATATAGATAGATCTGTGGAATCGATCAGACATTGGAACAACTCTTTTCCGGTAGTAACAATATTCCACAGAGAAATCACTTCAATAATTTCCGTGAATTTACCCACACACCTGCAAACGCCAAATCCATCAGTCCTCGAAAGTCATGGATCTGCTGACTGTTTTAATTATAAATAACATAATAATAAAATATAATAAATGCTGATGTCATAGTAGCCATGTGTCAAGTGAAAACTAGATACCAAACTTCAAGGCTGACATCACTCTTGATTGGCCAATTAGAAGTTGACAAAATATCAAATACAAATATTTTTATTAAAATTTAAAATATTTAAAAATTGGTATTTTTCATATTACAAAGTTAAACTTTGGAATATAGATTTAATCTTTTAAATATGCATCAATATGAACCAATTAATAACAAAAGTCAAAGGGGTTTGAATTCAAACGATTACAATATACGTGTTGAGGCAGGTATAATAACTAAGCACATTTTTATTATTATATTACAATATGACAAATTCGACAAACTCTAGATATTATTAAAAATAAAATAGTCCGAGCTTATCTACACTAAATTATAATAAATATATATCTTTCCTTTATCAAGGAAAAAGTATTGTCCAATAAAAATGAGATACGAGCTCAACAACAACTATTGGGATCCATGTTCATCAAATACTATTATTAATAATAAGCATGAAATATTCTTAATTATTAATATTAATTATTTGGAATATTATTATTAAGTATTTGAAATATTTAATTATTTTAAATATAATTTTATTAATATTTAAATTTAAGTTTTTTTATAGTTTATTTAGCGAAGGTATGGGTCTAGTTAGAAGGGCCATGAGGGTTCAATCTTTTTAAGAGTGAGTTAGTTAAGAGGAGACACCTAAAAATCCATCCATGTTAAAGGTTGGTGTAACCTAGGTTAGATGCCCTCAGATACCTTTAGATGCCCTTTTGACGCCTTAGATGCCTTTGCAGTTTCTTAGCCAATAATCGAAATGCACTAGCCCCAAGTGACAAACGTTTCTAACAAACAAACTATATATATATATATATATTCCATTGAATGTAGCGTCAGTGGTTGGGAGAAATGGTTGTTGCTCTTCCTACCTATGTTCAATTCTTGTCAGTGACATGATGCTCTTGTTGAGCTCCTATATACCTTGTTTCTCCATAATAGCAGGTGTTGGTATATTTCCAAGCGAAACAAAATTTATTTAATCCCGGTGGGATAGCTCAAGTGGTTGAGTGTTATAAGTTGTGAGCAGAAGATTGCTTAAACTTGGATCTATTAAGCATCCACAGGGATCTGATTTCTTTAGATATATTTTTTTTCTTAATGTGTAAGAAAATAAACCTCAAGAAATTGGATCTAGGTCTTTAATATATTTGGTTTGAGCTAGACCTATGCTAGTTTTCATTTTTTATTTTATGAGTTTATATTCATATTTTTAATTATCTTTTATTTTTTATAAACTATGAGTTGATGTTTCTTTTTTAATTATTTTTTTGGAAATGTAGTTGAGAGCACTTAACTAATCTTGCTGCAATTATTGATATAATACAAATTATAAAATTATAATATAAATTCACTTTTACAATGTCAATGTCAAATTAATAGGAATGTAGGATGAAATACTGTTATCTTTGTGTCGAATCTATTTAACTCTTATTTGTTATTCATAACCAAGTGAATAATTTCAATCTTTAGACTTTTACGATCAAAGTTTTTTTTTTCCATAAGAAAAAATCATATTTTATATAGAATATACAAAATACATTGTGTGAATGATCCAATATCAAAAATTGATAAGTGGCCATATAATCCATAATATTCAGCTCATAAAAAGGCTATTCAAAAGCATAAGGCAGTAGTGTACCAACAACATACAACCAACACAAAAAGACATTAACATAGTCCATCAATAAAGACTTAATAACATTAACCTTCCATTACAACAAACTGCTCCAAACAACGTTAAAAAATGAGTATCCAAACAGCAACAGATTACTGCTCCTTAGTAAAAGTCCCAACTAAGAACCATAAAAAACAACAACAATACTGCTCCTTAGTAGCTGACAAGTCCAAACTGTCCAATTAACCATCAATACAATATCTTCAAAGGAAGTCTGCATAAACCGTAGTAGCTCCATACAACATTCAAAAAAGAAGTGTATCTAGACAACAACAAATATACTGCCCCATAGAAACAGAGAAGTCCAACAAGAATTGAATCCAGACAGCATCAAAATACTGCCCCATAGAAACAGACAAGTCCCAATATGATCACATCAATATATACAGTCCAAAAACTATCAAAAACTAACCAAAGACTCCTTGAGTAGCTCACCATAGCATCCAAAAAACAGTCCAAAAGATCATCTATCCATCATAAAAAAAGTTCCCACAAAAACATTCTAACATTCAGACTGAAGTCTGTCCATTAGAAAGTGTTATGTCCATGATCATAACCCCTAGTAACAATCAAACAAGCCAAAATGTAAGTGTATCAACCATCATATAAATTCCAGCTTGTCCTCCCATAATCAGTTCATTAAAAAACCTGGAAAGTGTCATGTCTAACAGGCCCCTGAAATTTAGAAATAGACCAAAAACCAATCTGTACTTTCCCACCATCATTAGCTAAACTGTCCGCTAATGAATTCCTCTCTCTATAGATATGTTTGAAATTAGCCTTATCAAAACAATCCGTAAGTCTGATGACTTCTTGTAAAATAAGAGCCAGTTGAATATTATGGATCTTGAATTTTCCCATTATCCAGTTAATGACAAGCAACGAATCACCGAAAACATGGATATAAGTTATCTTCTTATTCAAAGCCAAGATTAATAGTAATTTCAAAGCATATAACTCTGCCAAATTATTGGTCCCAACCCCCAACCCAGCTTTAAAGGTGATAAAATGACCAGCTGTAAGAAAAAGTATGCCCCCAGCACCACACAATTTTGGATTACCAATTGTAGAGCCATCAAAAAAACCCCAAGGTTGACTTTTGTCAATTATTTCCTCAGAAATAATTCTAATATTCAAGACAACATTATCCTGCAACATACCCAATCTATAAGCTGATACCTACGAAGGAGTTGGTAAAATGTCATCAAAACAACTATTATTTCGGGCCTTCCAAATGAACCAGGAGACAATAATAGGCAATGCTCTGAATGCTTTTACCTTAATGTTCGGTACCCACTTCTTCAAACAAGATAGTAAAGAGTCCGCAACCCAAAGATTCTGAATATTGTACTTAGCTTCGATCTCCTTCCAAACTATTTTTGTATAAGGACAAACTGCACCTATATTATAATTAGTTTCTTCAGCATCTTTGCATAAAAAACACCTTCCAGGACCCTCCCAACCCCTATGATTAAGTAAATCCCAAGTAAGTGCTTTGCCTGAAAATTATGATAGAGAGTGTAATCACTATTGAGATGGATCCAGAAAACACTCTTTATTATCATCTAATAATTATTTTGATATTTATAATTACACTTAAACAATATGTTTCTCGTAAACTTGAAGAAAAAAAATTAATTACAAGTTGTTACGGAGAAAACTTTCTATGGTTTGGGGTGGATCACGACAGACAATATGACACTAGAAATCAATCCACTTCAAATATGCTAAAGAGATAAACAAGTCTAACACTAAGGGATGAGAAATGTACCTTGTTACGAACGTTCGTAGTAGGTCCATGTTGAGCTTTCAACCACACTAGCAGCTACATTCCATTCTCAACAACAATGAAATATACAAGCATGATAGATATTAAGCGTTGGAGCCTACTCTAACATATATCAATCCAATATATATAATCAAAGCAACTACATCCATGGACAAGAATATTCACAGTTACACAAATACAATGGACGAGAAATGAATATTTCTATTAATTATAAATAGAGATATAAGTGACAAACTCTTTCGACACTTTGTCGAAACGGAGAAACCGAGTCCTCCACCCGGGCCTCCAACACTTCAATCCTCCATATCAATGGCAAGCTCACAAGATAATGGCGAGCTTGGGAAGAGCATCAATGGGTGCTCAAAGGGCAAAGGGATGTAGACTCAAGTATGTAAGAATTGAGCACAAATCCACTATAGTTTCTTTGCTCTCACAAGTTCTCTCCCTCTAATGCATTCAAGTAGCTCAATATATAGCCCTTCAACAGGAAGTGAAGGGTCAAGTCAGAGCATTTCCAGGCATATGGAAGGCCAATAGTCAAATTATTCGTTACTTAGTGAGGAAAACTCTGAATATTTTATTTTTGGGCACATTTCCTGATGTACGCGGGTCATAGTGGAGCAAGATGCGTGTACACGCAGTCTGTAGGAACCCAAGAAGACACTGCCACACTCACAACCCACCCAAAAACTTCCCACATCAAGAACTCAACCAAAAGGGAGGATGTATGTGATTGTTCAAAGAACAATAACGTATGTACGCGATTAGGCTGTGTACTGCCCACATATATATGTGATTGTATATTCTATGACATGTGTATACCGAGAAGAATGTGGTAAAAATCAAGCCAAGGGTCAAACCACTCTAGGGGACTGTTAATGGATGAACATACTGCAAAATGCGACACATAAACGAGGAGAAACGGGGAGCAAATCAAGAAAATCATGCACCCAAACCCCACCAAAAGGAAATCCCCATTGGATTCGTCAATTCTGTTACAGAGAAAACTTCATATGGCTTGGGGTGGACAACAACATATAGTATGACACAAGAAATCAATTCACTTCAAATATGCTAAAGAGATAAACACGTCGAACACTAAGGGATGAGAAGTGTACCTTGTTCTGGACGTTCGTAGTAGATCCTCATTGAGCTTTCAACCACACTTGCACCTACATTCCATTCTCAACAACAACGAAATATACAAGGATGATAGATATTAAGCGTTAGAGCCTACTCTAGCATATATCAATCCAATATATATAATCAAAGCAACTACATCCATGGACAAAAATATTCATAGTTACACAAATACAATGGACGAGAAATTGATATTTCTATTAATTATAAATAGAGATATAAGTGACAAACTCTGTCGGCACCTCATTGAAACGGAGAAACCGAGTCCTCCATTTGGGCCTCGACCACTTCAATCCTCCATATCAATGGCAAGCTCACAAGACAATGGCAGGATTGGGAAGAGCATCAATGGGTGCTCAAAGAACAAATGGATGTAGACTCAAGTATGTAAGAATGGGGCACAAATCCACTATAGTTTCTTTTCTCTCACAAGTTCTCCCCATTTAATGCACCAAGTAGCTCAAGCTAAATCCCAACCCCAACCATGTATTTATTGGTTTGGTCTCCATGCTTAGTTTGGGGTCTGCGGCTGTAATCAATATGTATGATGTAAGAATGCATATCCTAAAGTTGTTTGACCACTTTGCTAAGAAAAAAAGAATGCTAAATGCATAAAATAAGTTACCAGGCATATCCCACACCAAAATGAGAAGTACGACTCCTGGCTATGCCCAGGGCCCCGAGGGTAACCCCGTTCTATTATCTATATCTATAGTGAATCACTCCACTTGTTCCCCGTATACAAATAATCCAGAAACTATGGTTATTTATAAAATAGAATATAGAGGCCCTGTGTGACAGATCTGAGTGCTAATGCTGAGAAAGGGGCATATCGTGGATAAAAATTGATATTATCAGATGGTTTAAGTAGTCTTGAGGCACTGTTATTAAGGTGTTTTACATAAAATATTTCTTAGCTTGGAACAATTTCATTTGGCCTGTGAACTTCTTTTTAAAGTACTCGTGCATTTAATTACACCAGGATTATTCTTGTTAAAGTATTAGTCAATAAAATAAGGCTATAAAGCAGAAATCGTGTAATTAACAAGTGGTCAAATTGACTGATGTATTCAGAGTAAATATGTACTGTATGTTGGATTAGATTAACCGTGCACATATTATACTGAGCTAACTAGTCAGCCTATTAGTGCTTGTATCCATTAGAAAATCCCTTTAATAGGAAGTGAAGGGTCGAGTCGGAGCGTTTCCAGGAATATGGAAGGCCAATAGTCAAGTTATTCGTTACTTGATGAGGAAAACTCTGAATATTTTATTTTTGGGCACATTTCTTGATGTACGCGGGTCATAGTGGAGCAAGATGCCTATACACGTGGTCTGTAGGAACCCAAGAAGACTCAACCACACTCACAACTCAGCCAACAACTTCCCACATCAAGAACTCAACCAAAAGGGAGGATGCACGTGATTGTTCAAAGAACAATAAATTATGTATGCGACTAGGCTGTGTATTGCCTGCGTATATACGTGATTGTATAGTCTATGACTTGCATACACCGAGAAGAAGGTGGTAAAAAACAAGCCAAGGGTGAAACCACTCTTAGGGGACTGTTAATGGATGACCATACTACAAAATGCGACACAGAAACAGGGAGAAATGGAGAGAAAATCAAGAAAATCATGTACCCAAACCCCACCAAAAGGAACCCCCCAATGGAGTCGTCAATTTTGTTACGGAGAAAACTTCATATGGCTTGGGGTGGACAACAACATATAGTATGACACTAGAAATCAATCCACTTCAAATATGCTAAAGAGATAAACAAGTCTAACACTAAGGGATGAGAAGTGTACCTTGTCCCGGATGTTCGTAGTAGATCCCCGTTGAGCTTTCAACCACACTTGCACCTACATTTCATTCTCAAGAACAACAAAATATACACGCATGATAGATATTAAGCGTTAGAACCTACTCTAGCATATATCAATCCAACATATATAATCAAAACAACTACAACCATAAACAAGAATATTCATAGTTACACAAATTCAATGGACGAGAAATTGATATTTCTATTAATTATAAATAGAGATATAAGTGACAGACTTTGTCGGCACCTCATCGAAACAGAGAAATCGAGTCCTCCACTTGGTCCTCCACCACTTCTATCCTCCATATCAATGGCAAGATCACAAGGCAATGGCAAGCTTGGGAAGAGCATCAATGGGTGCTTAAACGACAAAGGGATGTAGACTCAAGTATGTAAGAATGTGGCACAAATCCACTATAGTTTCTTTTCTCTCACAAGTTCTCCCCCTCTAATGCATCCAAGTAGCTCAATATATAGCCCTTTAATAGGAAGTGAAGGGTCGAGTCGGAGCGTTTCCAAGCATATGGAAGGCCAATAGTCAAGTTATTTGTTACTTGATGAGGAAAACTCTGAATATTTTATTTTTTGGCACATTTCCTGATGTACGCGGGTCATAGTGGAGCAATATTTGTGTACATGGTCTGTAAGCTGGTGACCCGCGTATACTAATAAACATGGTTTTTTTAAGAGATTTTCTGGAGCATCAAAGTTTATATTGAGCAAAGGAGGTCCAAAGAGTCTGCATAGGAACAGGGAAGGCCATAAAAACATGATCTACCGAGTGTGGTAAAATTAACTATAACACAAATCTTAAAAGAAGAATGCTTCTTGCTTATAAATTTTGATTGCAACTTGACAAAAGGATCTCGATCCATAACCTCCAACATGAATATGTCTATGCTGTGTGGGGAACTTAGAAAGTTATGAAACTTTATCATAACTCGTCAAATTAATAATGAAGATAATCATTACTAATCTCTACAATTTAATAATAAGATAACTATTACTAATTTTATTGGTAAAATTTATTAAAAAAATCTATAAATTATTATTATTAAAAAACATCATTAATAAAAGTATTAATAATAAGATAATTATTACTAATTTTATTGGTAAAATTTATTAAAAAAGTCTATAAATTATTATTATTAAAAAACATATATAATAAAAGTCTTATAAATTATTATTATCAATAAAAATATAATTAATTATTTGTATTAATATTAAGACGATTGGTATTAAGACACCCTGACTAAATTCAAAGATCCAGAGCTGGATTCCCTCTGTCCTGCCGGAAAACCAGGCGCCGCTCATATGCCGGTAATCTGGTCCGGTAGCCGATCACCGCGGCGTCGACGGCGCTGTCGGCCTTGTCGCCATGGAAGCTTCCCGCAGATTACTTTTGATTCGTTCTTTTACGTTCACTGATTAATATATTACCGGCGGTCGGCTTGTTTCGGATTACCGGAAATGTCAATCGTTGACAAGTAGTAAACAAACCGACACCAAAGTACGGCTATCTCTTGTCATTGTCGACCACCCGGCAGGTCGATCACTTGTCAAATTCAAGGTACTGACATCTCGTGAGGTGTTATAGAGGATGCTGACTGGGCATTGGTCCACCTTATGGTTTATGTAGGCTTAATTTAGTGTAGTGTTTATTAAGAGTGAACTTGGCTTAATTTAGTCTAGTGTTTATTCAGAATCAACTAGAACGTCCCATTCAGGTTGGAATGAGGTAAATTGAGAAAAAATGAATGGTGAATAATCTACTGAATATTATTTAATGAGTTGGTTTTGATGGGTAGTCTAATCTATAGGATATCTTAGCCAAAGCTGGCTTTTTGTTATGAGGTTGTGGGTTCGATACTGGTTAGGTTCATTAAGGTTATCTTTGTGCAGTAACTGATAGGTGGTTCCTTTAATGTCTGTTTGGTTGAGTGTTTAGGTTTTTTTTTGAAAAAATAAAATATTATTTAATAAATAATATTGTTAAATGTTGTATTGGATTTTTTCGTAAAAGTAAATCTAAATTTGAAAGTGTTTAAATTGTTTAAATAATATATGAATAGTTTCAACATCCTCAAATACTTCATGAACTTATGCAATTTCCATAGATAATATATATAATTTTAATAATTTTTAACTTAATTCTCAATCAAATAAGAAAAAAAAACATAAAATATTTTAAACTATTTAAATTATTTTACATCATAATATATATTAAACTTTGATTGGACATTTAATGCTTTGCCACGATCCCAACCATCCGTAATGCATTTTTTATAATTCCATTATGTGTTGAATGGAAAAATAACTCTTCATAACCCTTTTTGAATTGGTAGATTGATAAGTGAATTGAATATAATTGGTTATTTTTTTTTAGTATTTCTTCTCTTTCAATATAGGATTATCAATATTTATCTACAACAAAGAGGTGGTTTAGTGCACATATTGCATACCCTGTTGCTCTACAAATAATGTTTTTGTTAGAGAATTTTCTTTATGGTACATGTTTTATTCACTTAGGCTATGAGAGTGAATTGGATCATTAGCTTGAAGGGCCATATTATATTTTGAAGGTACAACATAAATTGCATCATCTTTCTAAGTGCAAGGATTGGTGTTAAGGCATAAGTTTTCATCCTTGTTATTAATGATCACACATGAAGTATTTGCTTTCTTTTGGTGGCATGCATATTATGTTGTACACATTAAATAAGAAATAATATTCTTGTTAACCAGTTGTTAATATTTCTTATAGGAACTAGTTATGTCTCTACGATGCATGGATACATAGTTTTGGGTTTTTTTTTGTTGTATTTATTGTTTGCAGGTGTTGGCTCCTTTTTTTTTGGAAAGGACCGCAAAAGACAGAAGAGGCCCAGGGTGATTGAAGGAAGCACAGGGTAAAGGAGTGGGAATTGTGGAAAGCTTCTAACATTCACAATAGTGTTGGACCAGTTTTGGACCCACCCCCGCATGTATAAAAGGAAGTGGAAGGGGTAGGAGAAAACGATTAGAGAAACAAAAAAAATGAAAAAGAAGAACTGAGAAGAGAGATCCTGAAGATGATCAAAGGAAATAAGAGTGAGCCACAACAGATAATAGAGTATCTCGGTTTTGGGTTTGTTGGAATCTATTTTATGTTTTGTATGTCGTTGTGATAGGTAATTCGGCGGTTGTTGTAAGGCCATAAAGCCATTATATAATGATGCTTATTTGATATAATAATGAAGGATTTTTAGGCCCCTCAATTTTATGTGTTACATCTATTTATCTGTTATGTGATATTCTTTATATGTTTGGTATATTGATGTTGTGATACTATGAGATGAACATTGTTGCATAACTCCACATATGTACACGCTGAGGAAATGGGCGGAGGAAAACTAGTGAAAGAAGCTAGGGTATACTCCAGTTGTTCAAGCTCTTGTCAAAGGGTGGTTTTCTTTCATAATGCAGTCAGGACTAGATGTGGAGTGGGTTTTGAGGAGCAATTGGGATTTTGGGTCTACACCTTTGTTTGATGTGAAGCAAGAATGACTAGATGACAGGTCGATTTGGGTTAAGATACCAGGGATTCTAAGTGATTATTGGAAGGCATATTTTCTTAGGGGAATTGGAAATATGTTGGGAACCTTTCTAGAGGTGGATAGATCATTCGTAACTACGGGAGATATGGTGGCTTGTCAGATCTTAGTGCATATGGATCTGAAAGCTGGGCTCTTTGAAGACCTGGAGGTGGTTTACAGAGATCAAATGTTTATCTAGAAGTTGTATTATGTGAGGGTGCTAAGTATGGCCATGTGGCTTTGGACTGCCAATTTCCTTTCTCGATTTTTTCCAAGAAGGAATCCATTGATCCCATAAAGCAGTCCATTTTAGCAGAGGAGCAAGTTGGATTTGGTCAAGGAAAAGATGAAATAGGTCAAGAGAAGGAAGAATCAGGTTACATTGGGCAGGAACAGGTTCAACCATAGCTCCTTCCAGGAGGGGATTAGGTGGTCAAAGAATAGGATGATAAAGAATTAGGGATTGAGTGTTAGAAGCATGATCATGTCACGTACCCTCCCATCAATTTGGAGCATGAAGGGAACATGATCGATGTACGTGGCGTTAGAATTCACCCCCATGGCCAAATTAAAAAAAATCATAAACAACTAAATGTGTGTGCAAATGTATGGTAAACATACACATCATAATTAAACTCTATTAATGCACACACAATATGCAATTTCTAGCATATTCATCACAGGAATAACAACAAAATAATGCACAAAATCAACTCATTTTTAGGCTATTCACATGCATTCAATTTAATAATTCAACAGGACCAATTTATTCAATCTGGCATAAACAAACAATCATCCATAACATGGAAATTCTGATTAAAAATAAAAACCAATAAAGACGTATCTTTTAATTGAAATTTTTCAAGCAATTGGCTATGGAAGAGCAACATTCCACCAAGTTGTAGTTCTTTGTTCATCCTATATTCTTTCAGATGAGAGACAACCCTCGAGTTAGGAAAGGTATCCACTAAGGAGGATTACTCAAGCTCACTTACATCCACAAGGACAAATAATCATGCTAAGCCAGCACACCCTTGGGTCTGTCAAACAAGTAGGGAGGCAAGGAAGGAGATAACTAAGATAGTGAGCTCAACCATAGATATAAAAGAATATCAATATGTCTTTAGATATCCTTGGAACCCACAATACCTACCACACCCAACACAAGGAAGGTCCCCTCCTCTACTACACAGTCCCTTAGAAGTCCCTTGCCTCTAATGTTCTTCAGGGTGGGAATACAAAGGTACAAGCTACTAAACCTCTAGATATTCTTTCCTTCAATGGGTTTATTAATAAATCCTGACTTTTGATCTCACTCCCACGTTAATCCACTCGTGTATTTTTATCAATTCTAGACACATGACTGTCAATCGCAAAATTCCGCTTTTAGGCTTCCAAATATGGGTCTTCCCGTGTATTTTCGGTCTTTTGACACTCTCAATTTCATCCCAAGGTTTATTTATATGGACTCCCCACTATATTTTACTTCCCACATGAATTTATGGACATTTTTGGCACTTCAAAACATGGCTTCTTTCCAAGTTGTGATTTCTGGTTTTTCCATAGTTGGTGATGCATAACAAGCTCAAAATTTTAGTTTGGTTGTTCAACAATGGAATGGGGAAGATGGAAAGAGAATATCCATGAGGAATAATTACTTATAGGTCAAGTAAACCATGCCCATACTCATCCATACGAATTTCTAATTTTGGTCCATGCTCCATTAATTCATGAGCTGATTTTTAGCTACCATCTTACAACATAAATAAATGTCAACATAGCTAGTCAATATGAGTTCTCAAGATGACATTTTGAAACACAAGGTTAAATCCCACAACCTCCTCACCTCTCCCTAGTAGATGCACACTTCCCCCTCATTTTAGATTCGTTCATAGCCATCTCTTGGAATTTTATTGCATTTAAATATTTACATGCTTATACAATTTCCCATAGCTTACTAGCACATGGATAATAAACTATAAAATACTTTCCTTTAAACTTGAGCATTCTCTAGTAGGGACTTGGCCTTCAGCTCCACGCTAGGATTTCATACATCATGTATACACAATATTTACATATAAATCCAATGCATTCTAAGGGTCAAAATGGGGGTATTACATTCCCCTCCCCCTTAGAACAACACTGTTCTCGGTGTTCTTAAAACTTGAACAAAAATGGGTATGTCTCTTTCATGGCATCCTCTAACTCCCATGTAGCCATTGCACCTTTACCTATATGATCGATCATATCTGGAGCAATGTTACCTTCTTGTTGAGGGTGCGCATAGGTTCCACTTGAAAATCTCCCTTGGGTTCCACCTATATCACATTCCAGTCAATTATGTGATTAGGGTCATGTACATATCTCTTAAGCAAAGAAACATGGAAAACATTATGGGCTCTCATGTTATAAGGAAATGCAATCCTATATGTAACAGGTTCTATCCTATCAAGGACTTTGAATGACCTACAATATCTTCGTGCTAGCTTGGCACAACTTCCTATAGGGAACTTTTCCTTGGCTTTACTCTTAAATAAAAATCACATAAAAATGATCCCCAATTTTAAATTCCTTGTACACTCTTTTCAAATCTGCATAGTTCTTCTGCATGTCCTGGGATGCCTTTAAATTTTGCATGATCTTAACAATTTCTTATTCCATTTCCTTAACCATTTCTATCCAAGTACTATCCTATTCATCATACTATCCCAATTCAATGGAGGTCTACACCTTTTGCCATATAATGCTTCAAATTGACTCATTCCCAATGATGCTTGATGTCCATTGTTGTATTCAAATTCTACCAAGTGTAGGTAATTCTCCCACTTGGATGATTTATCCATCACATACATTCTCAACATGTCCTCAACAACTTGATTCACCCTCTCGGTTTGACCATATGTTTGAGGATGATACATTGTACTAAAATTCAATTGAGTTCCCAACTCCTAAAATAACCCTTTCCATAATTTAGAGATGAATTTTGCGTCTCGATTTGAAGCTACTGCCTTGGGAAATCCATGCAATCTAAATATTTCCTCCATGAAAATATCTGTTATGTCACTTGCTTGATGAATCGGCTTGAATGGAATAAAATGAGTTGTTGTTGTTGTTGGTAAACCTGTTATAAAGTCCATAGAAATTGTTTCCCACTTACATTCCAGAGTGGACAAAGGATATAATAGTCCTGCTAGGTGTTGATGTTTTGCCTCGACTTGTTGGCATTTTTGACACCGAGAAATGTATTCTTCTATATCCTTCTTCATTCCATGCCAAAAGTATTGCTTCCTGGATGTTGTTACTGTATTTTGATGCCATGGATGTACAGAGTATCACATATGATGAATTGCATCCATCACCACCTTCTTTAAATCTACACAATTCAAAATGTACACTTTGTTTTTATAAACAAGAATATCATCTTCTCCGAGCTGGTATCCTACACACTTTTCATCTATTTTTTCCTATTGCAATTTTTCTTTAACTTGAAGGTAAGTTTCATCATTGTTTTGTGCTTCAAGAACTCTTGTACTCAAATATCATTTGCATGTACTTAATGCTGGTACATGAAATTTTCTGCTAAGGGCATCTGCAACCTTATTCATTTATGTTTTACATGCTTAATTTCAAAATCAAATTCACATAGGAATTCCAGCCATTTAGCTTTCCTAGAATTCAAGCTTGGTTGGTCAAACAAATAATTTAAGATCATGTGGTTTGTCATAAGCTTGAATCTTCTCCCCAACCAGTAATGTCTCAAGATCTTGAGAGCATGTACTATGGATGCTAGTTTTAAATCATGAGTTTCATAATTATTTTCATGCTCTTTTAATTTTATTGACTCATAGAAAATCGCAAATCCTTCTTGCATAAGCACTCCACTCAATCCTTCAATGCAAGCATTCGTGCACACTACAAAATCCTTCTTTGGATCTACAATATTCAAAACAAGAGCATTGGTAAGTAAAATTTTCAACTGTTGAAAGCATTCTTCACATTTTTCAGACCATACAAACTTTGCATTCTTCCTTTGTAGCGATGTAATTGGATGGGTGATCTTGGAGAATCCTTCAATGAACCTTCTATAGTAGTTTATAAGAGCCATAAAATATCTAACATCAGTAACATTCTTTGGAGTAAGCCAATCCATTGTGGCTTCAATCTTTTCTAGATCCACTAGAATTCCGTCTTCTAAGATAACATGACCCAAATATTGTACCCTTCTTTGATAGAATCCACACTTGCTTAGATTTGCATACAATTGGCGCTCTCTAAGAACTTGTAACACCATTCTTAAATGTTATTCATGCTCTTCTTCATTCTTTGAATAAACAAGACCGTCATATAAAAACATTGACACGAACTTGTCCAAATAGTCGCTAAAACACTATTCATGAGGCACATGGATGTAGTGGGTGCATTGGTAAGACCAAATGGCACCCCCATGAACTCATAATGGCCATATTTTGCTTGAAAAGTTGTCTTGTGAATGTCTTCTTCTTTTATCTTCACTTGATGATAACCAGACCTCAAGTCAATTTTTGAAAACAAACCACTTATACTATGAAACGAGAACTTTATACTAAGAATGAGAACTCTAGCCATAAAAGTTATGATTTTTGCATAAAAAACACCAAAAAAACCCCAAAATAGAAAAGTGTTGCTACCAATATACATGTTTTTTTTTGGGTGAAAAATAGAGCCATGGCCTAAACATCCCATAATGTTGTTTACAAAAACTTTAAAATCAACCCCTAAATTGGAAAAAAGATAAATTTGAACTTTTTAAAATCTTGCATATTAAAAAAATAAAATTCATAAATAATTTCACCACTGAGATCAAAGAAATTATGATACAATTCATAATGAAATCATATATTAGACCAAACAAGAACAACATATTCATATACCTTTAGCCCAAAAAATTAAAAAAATTAAATAAAAAAAAAATTCTAAAAAAGTTAAAACAATTTTTTATTTTTTATACTTGAAAAAAGACACAAAATTAAATATAAAAAATTTAAAAAAATGAAAAACTATTTTAGAAAATAAGTAAAAAACAAAATAAATTATGTAAAAAACTAACATTTTTAAACTTTATTAAAAAAATGTAAAAGTAATTTTTTAAACACAAATGTTTTAAAGAAAACAAGATTTAAAAAAAAAGAATACACACTTTAAATAATTGCCTTTTTGAATTTATAAATAGTTTCAGCATCCTCAAATACTTTATAACATTTAAATTATGCAATTTCCATAAATAATATATATAATTTTAATATTTTTTTTATAAATTTCTAACTTAATTTTAAATAAAATAAAATAAAAAATACTTAAAAAACCATAAAATATTTAGACTAATTGAAGTGTTTCACATCTTAATATAAAAAACTTTGAGTGCACATTTAATGCTTTGCCATGATCCAACAATCCGTAATGCAAATTTTTATAATTCCATTATGTGTTGAATGGAAAAAATAACTCTTCATAACTCTTTTTGAATTGGTGGATTGATAAGTGAATTGAATATAATTGGTTAATTTTTCTAAATCTTTTATTAAAAATAAATATGGTAAATATAGTCACAAATTTAGGTATCACTTTAAAAACATTTATGAAACCAATGGTACATTAACTATTTGGTTTACTTTCGTTATAAAAACAAAGGAAAGTGTCATCGATATCAATGTTCTTAACTTGTAATATTAGTGCAGAGTTTAACGCTTCATGTTGGGAGCTAATGTGAACAGTGATAAAATAATATTGTGGTTTTAAGCATGGTCATGTTAACTGTCAAGCTAAAGCATTGAGGAGTTATGGTTGGTGTTGAGGGCTAGGGGTATCACTCATCATCTTAGAGTTGCCATGTCATTGTGTGTATTTTTTTATTGTTGTATTAAGAATTAATGTATGTCACTTTCTTTTGAAAAAAAAATACAAACTCTTTTTTGAAAAAAAATACAAATATATAATGTAAAAATATCTCATATATATTTTTTATTTTTCTAATCTAACATATTATGTTAAGCTTGAGCCTTTTCCATGTTATTGTAGTTGGCATCTACACAATAGAATTTATAAAAGATATAAATGATAAAATTGGTGGTTCAAAGAGTACAATCGACTTAAATGAGCTAGATTTTATAGCTCAAAAGTTTTCCATTAGCTTTGTAGTTTTATATTTTCTACCATAATAATGATGTTTTTTTTATAAACATCTTTGTAGTGTGTATACTTCATGAAAAATGGTTGGATATATGTTATATTCTTTGCATGTAGGTAGACTATACATCCCAACAAGGTAACCAAGTTCATTATGGGTCTTTTATAGGTATGGGGTGTTTCTCAACCCATGGTTTTACAACCATTATATTCTAATAACACTAAGCATATTAAGTTGGGATCACGTTGTATAATACTTATATATTATATTGTATTGAAGCATTTGTTAATATCATGAAAAAGAGGTGTAACATTGCTTTAGTTGATTTTCTCAATTTAATGTTTCAAGAATAAATCTCTTGTGTTCTATGTATTTGCTATTGTTCTTTCTATTTTTATAAGACTCTGTTAGTATTTCTTCTCTTTCAATATAGGATTATCATTATTTATCTACAACAAAGAGGTGGTTGAGTGCACATATTGCATACCCTATTGCTCTACAAAGAATGTTTTTGTTTGAGAATTTTCTTTATGGTACATGTTTTATTCACTTGGGCTATGCAAAATGAATTGGATCATTAGCTTGAAGGGCTATATTATATTTGAAGGTACAACATAAATTGTGCCATCCTTCTAAGTGCAAGGATTGGTGTTAAGGCATAAGTTTCTAACCTTGTTATTAATGATCGCACATGAAGTATTTGCTTTCTTTTCATGGTATGCATATTATGTTGTACACATTAAATAAGAAATAATTTTCTTGTTAACCAGTTGTTAATATTTCTTATAGGAACTAGTTATGTCTCTACGACGCATGGATATATAGTTTTGGTTTTTATTTATTTTTTATTTATTGTCTACAGGTGTTGGCTCCTTTGTTTTTGGAAAGGACCGCAAAAGACAGAAGAGGAAAGGGCCATTGAAGGAAGCACATGGTAAAGAAGTGGGAATTGTGGAAAGCCTCTGACGTTCACAATCGTGTTGAACCAATTTTGGACCCACCCCCACATGTATAAAAGGAAGTGGAAGGGGTAGGAGAAAATGATTAGAGAAATAGAAAAAATGAACAAGAGGAATCGAGAAGAGAGATCCTGAAGATGATCAAAGGAAAGAAGAGTGAGCCACAACAGACAATAGAGTATCTGGGTTTTGGGTTGCTGGAATCTGTTTTATGTTTTGTATGACGTTGTGATAGGTAATTTCGCGGTTGTTGTAAGGCCATAAATCCATGATGTAATGATGTTTATTTGATAAAGTAATGAAGGATTTTTAGGCCCCTCAATTTTATGTGTTACATCTATTTATCTATTATGTGATATTCTTTATATGTTTGGTATATTGATGTTGTGATACTATGAGATGAACATTGTTACATAACTCCACATATGTACACGTTGAGGAAATGGGCGGAGGAAAACTAGGGAAAGAAGCTAGGGTATACTCTAGTTGTTCAAGCTCTTGTCAAAGGGTGGTTTTCTTTCGTAATGCAGTCAAGACTAGATTTGGAGTGGGTTTTGAGGAGCAATTGGGGTTTTGGGGCTACACCTTTGTTTGATGTGAAGCAAGAACGACTGGATGACAGGTTGATTTGGGTTCATCTCCTAGGGCTTCTAAGTGATTGTTGGAAGACATACATTCTCAGGGGAATTGGCAATATGTTGGGAACCTTTCTAGAGGCGGATAGATCATTCGTAACTACGAGAGAGATGGTGGTTTGTCATATCTTAGTGCATATGGATATGAAAGACGGGATCTTTGAAGACCTGGAGGTGGTTTACAGAGATCAAATGTTTATCTAGAAGTTGGATTATGTGGGGGTGCCAAGTATGGCCATGTGGCTTTGGACTACCAATTTCCTTTCTTGATTTTTTCCAGGAAGGAATCCATTCACCCCATAAAGCAGTCCATTTTAGTAGAGGAGCAAGTTGGATTTGGTGAAGGAAAAGCTGAAACATGTCAAGAGAAGGAAGAATTAGGTTACATTGGGCAGGAACAGGTTGAACCATTGGTGCTTCCAGGAGGGGATTAGGTGGCTAGAGAACATGATGATAAATAATTAGGGATTGAGAGTCAGAAGTAGGATCATGTCACGTCCCCTCCCATCAATTTGAACCATGAAGGGAACATGATCGATGTACGTGGTGTTAGAATTCACCCCCATGGCCAAATCAAAAATTTCATAAACAACTAAATGCGTGTGCAAATGTATGACAAACATACACATCATAATTAAACTCTATTAATGCACACACAACATGCAATTTCCAGCATATTCATCACAGGCATAAAAACATAATAATGCACAAAATCAATTCATTTTTAGGCTATTCACACACATTCAATTTAATAATTCAACGAGACCAATTTATTCAATCTGGCATAAACAAACAATCATCCATAACATGGAAATTCTGATTAAAATAAACACCAGTAAAGACATATCTTTTAATTGAAATTTCCCAAGCAATTGACTATGGAAGAGCAAGATTCCACCAAATTGTAGGTCTTTGTTCATCCTATATTATTTCAGCTAAGAGACCACCCTCTAGCTAGGAAAGGTATCCACTAAGGAGGAAATAATCAAGCTCACTTACATCCATAAGGACAAATAATCATGATAAGAAAACACACCCTTGGGTCTGTAAAACAAGTAGGGGGGAAAGGAAGGAGATAGCTAAGATAGTGAGCTCAACTATATATATACAATAATATCAATATGTCTTTAGACAACCTTGGAACCCACAATACCTACCACACCCAACACAAGCAAGGTCCCCTTCTCTGCTACGCAATCCCTTAGGAGTCCCTTGCCTCTAGTGCTCTTCAGGGTGGGAATAGAAAGGTCTAAGATACTAAACCTCTAGATATTCTTTCCTTAAATGGGTTTATTAAAAAATCCTGACTTCTGATCTCACTCCCACGTCAATCCACTAGTGGATTTTTATCAATTCTGGATACATGACTGTCAATCGCGAAATTTCGCTTTCAAGCTTCTAAATATGAGTCTTCCCATGGATTTTCGGTCTTTTGACACTCTCAATTTCATCCCAAGGTTTATTTCTATGGACTCCCCACTATATTTTACTTCCCACGTGAATTTATGAACATTTTTGGCACTTTAAAACATGGCTTCTTTCCAAGTTGTGATTTCTGGTTTTTCCATAGTTGGGGATGCATAACAAGCTCAAAATTTTAGTTTGGTTGTTAAACAATGGAATGGGGAAGATGGAAAGAGAATCCCCATGAGAAATAATTACTTATAGGTCAATTAAGCCATGCCCATACTCATCCATACAAATTTCTAAGTTTGGTCCATGATCCATCAATTCATGAGCTGATTTTTTATCTACCATCTTACAACATAAATAAATGTCAACATAGCTAGTCAATCTGAGTTCTCAAGTTGACATTTCGAAACACAAGGTTCAATCCCACAACCCCCTTACCTCTTCCTATTGGATACACACTTCCCCCTCATTTTAGTTTCGTTCGTAGCCATCTCTTGGAATTTTATTGCATTTAAATATTTACATGCTTATACAATTTCCTATAGCTTACCAGAACATGGATAATAAACTATAAAATACTTTCCTTTAAACTTGAGCATTCGCTAGAAGGGAATTGGCCTTTATCTCCATGCTAGGATTTCATACATCATGCATACACAATATTTACATATAAATCCAATGCATTCTAAGGGTCAAAATGGGAGTATTACATTCCCCTCCCCCTTAGAACAACATTGTTCTCGGTGTTCTCAAAACTTGAACAAAAATGGGTATGCCTCTTTCATGACATCCTCTAACTCCTATGTATCAATTGCACCTTTACCTATATGATCGATCACATCCAGATCAATGTTACCTTCTTGTCGAGCGTGCGCATAGGTTCCACTTGGAACTCTCCCTCGGGTTCTGCCTATATCACATTCTAGTCAATTATGTGATTAGGTTCATGTACATATTTCTTAAGCAACGAAACATGGAAAACATTATGAGCTCTCATGTTATCAGGAAATTAAATCCTATATGCAACGGGTTCTATCCTATCAAGGACTTTGAATGGTTTACAATATCTTGGTGCTAGCTTGGCACAACTTCATATAGGGAACTTTTCCTTGGCTTTACTCTTAAATACAAATCACATAAAAATGATCCCCAATTTTAAATTCCTTGTCCACTCTTTTCAAATCTGCATAGCTCTTCTGCATGTCCTGAGATGTCGTTAAATTCTGTATGATCTTAACAATTTCTTATTCCATTTCCTTGATCATTTCTAGCCAAGTACTATCCTATTCATTAGACTATCCCAATTCAATGGAGGTATACACCCCTTTCCATAGAATGCTTCAAATTGACTCATTCCCAATGATGCTTGATGTCCATTGTTGTATGCAAATTCTACAAAGTGTAGGTGATTCTCCCACTTGGATGGTTTATCCATCACATACATTCTCAACATGTCCTCAAGAACTTGATTCACCCTCTCGGTTTGACCATCTGTTTGAGGATGATACATTGTACTAAAATTTAGTTGAGTTCCCAACTCCTAAAATAATCCTTTCCATAATTTAGAGATGAATTTTGCAAGTTGATTTGAAACTACTGCCTTGGGAAATCCATGCAATATAAATATTTCCTCCATGAAAATATTCGCTATGTCACTTGCTTGATGAGTGGGATTGACTGGAATAAAATGAGTTGTTTTTTATAGCTTTTCCACCACAACCATAATTGAATCATGGTTCTTCATTGTCTTTGGAAAACTTGTTATAAAGTCCATAGAAATTATTTCCCACTTACATTCCAGAGTGGACAAAGGATGTAATAGTCCTGCTAGGTGTTGATGTTTTGCCTCGACTTGTTGGCATTTTTGACACCGAGAAATGTATTATTCTATATCCTTCTTCATTCCATGCCAGAAGTATTGCTTCCTGGATGTTGTTATTGTCTTTTGATGACATGGATGTACAGAGTATGACATATGATGAATTGCATCCATCACCAACTTCTTTAAATCTACACAATTCAAAATGTACAATTTGTATTTATAAACAAGAATATCATCTTCTCCGAGCTGGTATCCTACACACTTTTCATCTATTTTTTCCTACTGCAATTTTTCTTTAACTTGAAGGTAAGTTTCATCATTGTTTTGTGCTTCAAGAAATATTGTACTCAAATATGATTTGCATGTACTTAATGCTGGTACATGATTTTCTGCTAAGGGCATATGCAACCTTATTCATTTCTGTTTTACATGCTTAATTTCAAAATCAAATTCACATAGCAATTCCAACCTTTTAGCTTTCCTAGAATTCAAGCTTGGTTGGTCAAACAAATACTCTAAGCTCATGTGGTTTGTCATAAGCTCAAATATTCTCCCCAACAAGTAATGTCTCCAGATCTTGAGAGCATGTACTATGGCTGCTAGTTCTAAATCACGAGTTTCATAATTATTTTCATGCTCTTTTAATTTTATTGACTCATAGAAAATTGCAAATCCTTCTTGCATAAGCACTCCACTCAATCCTTCAATGCAAGCTTTCGTGCACACTACAAAATCCTTCTTTGGATCCACAATATTCAAAACAAGAGCACTGGTAAGTAAAATTTTCAACTGCTGAAAGTATTCTTCACATTTTTCAGACCATACAAACTTTGTATTATTCCTTTGTAGCGATGTAATTGGATGGTTGATCTTGGAAAATCCTTCAATGAACCTTCTATAGCAGTTTATAAGACCCATAAAAGATCTAACATTAGTAACATTCTTTGGAGTAGGCCAATCCATTGTGGCTTCAATCTTTTCTAGATCCACTAGAATTCCGTCTTCTAAGATAAGATGACCCAAATATTGTACCCTTCTTTGATAGAATCCATACTTGCTTAGATTTGCATACAATTGATGCTCTCTAAGAACTTGTAATACCATTCTTAAATGTTATTCATGCTTCTTCATTCTTTGAATAAACAAGACTGTCATATAAAAACATTGACATGAATTTGTCCAAATAGTCACTAAAACACTATTCATGAGGCACATGGATGTAGTGGGTGCATTGGTAAGACCAAATGGCACCACCATGAACTCATAATGGGCATATTTTGTCTGAAAAATTGTCTTGTGAATGTCTTTTTCCTTTATCCTCACTTGATGATAACTAGACCTCAAGTCAATTTTTAAAAACAAACCACTTATACTATGAAACAAGAACTTTATACTAAGAATGAGAACTCTGGCCATAAAAGCTATGATTTTTGCTTAAAAAACACCAAAAACACCCCAAAATAGAAAAGTGTTGATGCCAGTATACATGTTTTTTTTTTGGGTAAAAAATAGAGCCATGGCCTAAACATCCCATAATGTTGTTTACAAAAACTTTAAAATCAACCCCTAAATTGGAAAAAGATTATTTTCTTCAAGAGATAAATTACAACTATTTTAAAACTTGCATATATATATATATATATATATATATATATATAATTTCACCACCGAAATCAAAAAAATTATGATGCAATTCATAATGAAATCATATATTAGACCATACAAGAACAATATATTCATGTAATTTTAGCCCCAAAAATTTAAAAAATTAAATAAAAAGAAAGGAAATTTTAAAAATGTTAAAACAAATTTTTATTTTTTTTACTAAAAAAAAAGACACAAAATTAAAGAAAATAAAAAACTATTTTAGAAAATAAGTAAAAAGCAAAATAAATTATATAAAAAACTAACGTTTTAAAACTTTATAAAAAAATATAAAAGTAATTAAAAAAAATGTTTTAAAGAAAACAAGACTTCAAAAAAAAGAACGTACACCTTACATAGTGGGGAGTAGGTAGGGGAGTGTGGTGGTGGAGCGGTGGCTGGGTGATGTGTAAAAGAGGGCAGGTTCTACTCCTGTTATTTATTTTTTGTTATTTTGTTTTTTATTTGTTGTTGTTTAAGTTTTTTTTCTAGTTTAGTTTAGTTTAGATTAGCTAAGTTTATTTTATTTTTGTTTTGTTTATTTGTATTTTTTTAGTCTATGTTTGTTTATTTTATTTTAGTTTAATTTATTTGTATTATCTTTAGTTTATTTTTGTTCTTTAAAACATTGAAGTTAAAAAATTATTTTTATACTTTCATTTTTAATTTTTTTTTGAACATTAGTTTTTTTACATTATTTTTTTTTGTGTCTTGTTTTTTAATATCTTTTATATATTTTTGTTAAATGTAAACTTAGCTCTACCAATGATTCATTTTCAGTGATATTGAAAATATACATCTTGCAACTTGGATAAAAGATGAGAAAAGACGAGACTTATGAATCTCTTTTAATAAATGAAAATAATGAAGGAAAATATAGTTAGATGTTGACTTATAATGTCGTGGTTAAAAAATTAACATATGAAGAAAGGGATTTGAAAGGACTGACTGTAAAGATCTATCAAAAGACATATCCGATGATTAATTATCTCATATTATATTTTCAAGATAAGGAGATTAAAGCTCCTTACAGAAAGGGAGAAATTGTATATCCATTATAATGATCCATTGCAATGCAATTACATCAAGCAAAGTATTAATGATATTCAAGTTCTTCCATATGAATTGCAAGAAGTTGGTTTGAAGAAATGAGAGTTTAGTGAAACGCTTGGGGCGAAGATGTCAAGAGCCTCAACCCCCATTAGGAGGGATGTTTGTAAATGACCACTTTGGGAATCTTGAATACATAGAAGACCCAATGGAAGAGAACATTGATGTCCTTGAAGAAATCCAAGCTCCATAAAATTCCAGTTTTGACAAAGAATTTGACCTGCATGATATTGTTGATTAGCTTCATGTCTTGAACAAAATGTTAAATTTGACAACTTTTTTATAAGATATATTAGTAATGATTTGACTTCCAGACTTTATTTTAGAAATAAAATGTATATATATAACGTTTTTAATATGCCATTTACAAATACATGGTATAGTTTTTCTTGAATTTATTTGAATTGTCACTTTTTGGAAAATAATATGAAATACTATCATTTTTATACAAAAAATATTTGAAAATCCATTGAAAATGGTTGTAAATATCTTTATTTTATGGATTTTTTTACAATTTTGTCCATAAAAATGTCTTATTTTAAAGAAAAAATTGTAAAATGCATATGTTTTTCATTACAAATTGCTTCTAAATGTATGCTAATTTGTTAAATTTATAAAAAACACATTTGAAAAATATAAATTAAAAATATTTTACAACAAAGATGATTCCAAGGCCCAAAAAAATGCCTCAAAATGAAAATGTGTGATACTGGTATCATCCCTTTTTGAAACGGAGGTAAAAATAGCTACTAAAATTAGGATAAAGAAAAACGAGAACTGTGTCAAGTTCTCGTTTCATAGTATAAGTGGGTAACACTTTGAATTCCTTCATTTGATCAAGCAAATCATCAATTATGCGAAATGGGTACTTATTCTTGACTACCACTTTATTTAACTTCCTGTAATCAATACACAACCTTAAAGTCCCATATTTATTCTTGACAAATAACATCGGTGCTCCCCATGGAGACAAACTCAGTCTTATATAATTTTTGTCCATTAATTCATGTAGCTACATATTTAACTCTACCAATTCTGGTGTGATCATTCTATAAAGAGATTTGGAAACCGGCGCTGCCCCTTGAACAAGATCGATTGTAAAATCAATGTCTATTTTTGGTGGCAGCCATGGCACTTCATTTGGAAACACGCCTTTGAAGTCTTGAAATAATGGATAATCTTCTATATTTGGTCCTTTGTGCTCTAGATAATATGATATATGAGCTGCATATAATTGAAAACCTTTCTTGTAAAACTTTCTTAACTGTAAGGATGAAATTCGCCTTATTAAAACTTGCTTGGAAATTCATCTTACCAATATTGCCCTTCCTTCTTCATCAATGCATTCAAGAAATTTTTTCATAACAATATACCGTGGGTCTATGTTTTTCCAACCAATCCATGCCAATAAGAGCATCATAGGATCTTGGGGTAGGACATTTAAATTTGCTTTCATGAGGAGTCCATTCAACTCTATGGGAAAATCCATCACTACTTCACTCACTTTTCTTTTTGTCCCTGTGGCTAAATGAACTAGCCATGATTTATTATGTTTTTATTTTCCAAGAGAACAACTTTCAACCAATTTCGAAGAAACATAACTATGAGTAGATCATGGATCAATAAAAAAATAAATGGATGTCTTAGCAATATTACCTCCAACTTCCACTACTGTTAATTGATGGTATGTTTGATGTTATCCAATGATGCATAAATTTAGGGAGTTTCTCTTGCTATATCCTCCATTGTAACTATTGCTTCTAAGTTGTGCAAGCCTCGAGGGTTCTCTTTCCGATGTGGAAATTCCTTAAGTGTGTGGTTCTCTCCACATCCCCAACATCGAAGCAGTCCCTTTTGCCCTTTTCCTGCTGCTACTACTGGCTTAATTCCACTTCGTGCTTGTTGGACTTGTTGGAGATTTCTTGGCTGATTTTTAAATGGTGGCTTGAATCCACTTTTCCTTTGATCAAATCTCCCTTTTGGATTTCCCTTCCATTATGGATGGATCTCTGATTTTTCCTTGCTCTGCTCATAGAAATGCATTTCCATTATAATTTCTTCATCAAGAGTTGGTGGATTAACAAACTCAATCCTATCTCTGAAATTTTGAGGCAAATTTCCAAGGAAGCATTGGGTTTTTACTCGTTCATCTTTAATGTAATCTACATACCTCAACAATTCCAAAACTTGTGGACATGTTCTTCCATAGAATTATGTCCCAACTCTAGTTCATTTAACTCCTTCTCTTGTTATCATAATACCTATTAGAAAGGTATTTTTCCTTGAAATACTTCTTAAATCACTCCTAGTTCATCCTTCTCTAATTTGTTCCTTTTACTTGCATGAGGTGCTCCCACCAATTTGAAGCTCTACCATTTAGATTGTAAATGGAAATTCTATCCTTTTAATTTCCCGAGTAATCATGAATTCTAAAATATGTCATCATCCCAAGAAGCCATGTTTTTGCCTCTTGACATGTCTTACTTTCTCCATCAAATGTGGGAGGCCTTACCTTTCTAAATTATCCTTATGGGATCCTTTTGAATTTCCTTCTTCTTTCATATCTTCTAGAAGTATGCTCTGGATAACTTCTTGAACCTATCGAGTCACATGAACTTATAGAATAAGATATTTATGAGGATGCTTGACACTTTTTACTCACATAACTCTTTCTTGGACCCGGAGTCCTCTTCCTTGAGCGACCCTTAGAGTGGCTTTCTACATATCTTCCTTCTTGGCCCACATTGCTTGGATTGGACTCAAAGTTAATCCTCTTCTATATATCAACGAGTTTCTGCAAAATAGAAGCACTTATTTTGTTCTTCTCTTCTTGAGCCTTCATCAATCTTTCATTTAAACTTACCATGGTTTCAACCAAATTATAAGGACTGATTTGCTCTCTTCTCCCATTTGATTCAATTTCTACATTTCCTTCTTGCATATTTTATCCTAAGACATATTCATCATGTTCATATGAGTTCTGAGCATCATCTATGGTCACCATTTTCTTATGGAGAGTCTTTCCCTATGCTTGCTACCCTCTGCACAAATGTTAAAGCTTATCAATTACAAACATTGTGCATCATAGAGGTATTTATTAGACATATTAGGAATGCATCTAAAAACATAAATCATTACGATTTAATATAATTAGACTCATGGAATAATTAATAGGGTTCTAATGCCTTCTTTTCTGTTTCCTCATTTATGCATTTATGGAAACTACCTTTATTGATACTTTTTTTCCAAAACAAGGTCATAAGCACTTTTCTGCTCAAATCTCTAGGACATATGAATCCCTGATTCAGATTTTGATTGTGCGCAATTTTTCCCCTATGGATAATATTTCCAATGCCTATACCCATGCTCTATTCCAATATCAGACATGGAATTTACATTATTTCAAAAATGTCGATTTTGGCTGCTGGTAGAAGTAAATGTAGAGAGAAATAGGAAAAATTTTATACCAGGAAAATTTATTTCATATGAAAAGGGTCACTCAAACACTTTTGTATCTTTGATCTGAGCCGCCATTCAAGTGCTATAAAATTATGGGTTTGACTACTTTTGACTTTTTCACTTTTTCACAAACTTCATATTTTCACCAAAATTGACTATCTCCCAAACAAAGCATTTATGGAGAAAATTTCTCTAACAAAATTTGTATGTTTTGATGTGTAGGTGAAGTGTCAAGTATTAAAATTTTCTTGAATTCAACATCTAGGGTCACTTTTACCTCCTTCAAGCTTTTCAAAATCCTCCAAAAGTGTTATAGAATAGTGCATTTTTGGCCTTCTTTCATAGCTCGACTTCACATCCTTTGGAAGTTGGATCCTATACTCCAAAGTTAGATATGTTCATATTCCATGGCCATCCCATAATAATATCAACCCAAAATGATCTCCCATTAGGCCTTGTGACACTAATTTGTAAAAGTCACTAATTTTAAATTTTGACCACATTGGAGCTAAATGGGATCGGGCCTCTCACTGTTACTTGTACGACCTCCATTAATGGAATTTGAGCACTGCGGGTCTCATCTAATTTTTAGTTAAACTTCTCTTTCTATGACAAAAATAAATTTTGGGCTCTCTCTCTCTATATTTTTTATGATCCCAACGTGCCGATCTCGACTTTTTCCAAACCTTTCTGAATTTTCCAATCAGAAATTAGAAATCAGAACACACAAATGATTTATAACGATCCATTTTTGGCATCTTGAATCTGACCAATATCTTTCATACATCAGGACTAGAAATTCAGAATTGCAACACAACTCCTCCACAAAATCTTCCCAACCTCTTGACTCTAATTACTATATTTCGTACATTGGGAGTTGGAACTCGACACTGCAGAATGGCTTCCAAATAAGACTACCCCGACCTCCTAAATTTGACTAGTACCTTCCTTAAGTCAGGAGTCATAAGTCAAAAGGTAAAAATGAATTCAAAACAAGACTTCCCAGACCTCCTGACTCCGACTACTACCTTTCTTATGTTGGGAGTCGAAAGTTAGAACTCCATCGATGCACTACTACGCAGTCCTAGACCCTTACGTCTGTTGTTGGAACTTTGGTTTACGCATCAACACAGTGATATTTCCACAAACAACCTGTCAATATAAATGTCGATAATTTGTTGTCGGAATCTTGACACTATCCAAATTGTAACAATCAATGAACCTTCTTCCCTTCCGATTATGATGTTGGAAGTCGGAAGTTGGCATGATGCCCATATTAATTCCAAATTATTCTATTGATGTATTTCATGTCGGAAGTCCTTTTTTTTATGAAAGGAAATTCTCTATAAATCTCTCTAGGAGCTCTATACAATGATGTAATCCTATGCAACATATGAATATTTTGATTTTTGGTCATCAATTTAACCCACGATTTTACTAAACACTTATCAACACTTCATGTGCAGTTCTGATTTTCTGCCTATAAGTGTGGATTTTGGCCCAAACAGCCCCAGTGTTGCAACCATTTGCTCTGATACCACTCTTTCACATCCCCTCTGTCATATCCCAAATTTTTCATTAGTTCACAATGGCCTAATCACATTTTCCATATTAATTAGATTTCGTCAAATTGATGCTAAGGGTCAAATAATTGCCAAGGAGAAAATTACTAGCTTCCTAGGTTGGGGGTGGAAGCTTTGGGATTTGGAATTAGGGGGACAATAAATGATGTTAAGACATTAGAATGGAATAAATATTTAATAATGGATCTTATTAAATAAATACAATATAAAATTGAAGTGGCAATGGAGCATGGAGACACATGGAAACTATGGGGCCCACACAAGCTAGAATTTATGTGCCACATGGCATCCTCTTCTTGCAATTTCAAATCCATTGGAAGCATAAATGTTCTTGGATGAGTTAAAAGGCTAATACAATTGGACATATGCATCATAGGTCGAATTTTGGAGGAAATTTAACTTACATGGGAGAGGAAGAGTCATTTTGGAGCTAGTGAGACACTTGGACTAGATTCCCTAGCTCTATGACAACAATGACGAAGATGCTATGAAACCTATGAAACAAATAATATTTGAAGGATGAAATATGACATATCTAACATGTCAGTTTGAAATAGAGCATCCAAGAGAGAACTAATGTGATTTGGGGAATCTCAATGGGTTCCTACTCAAATTGGGGGAAGATGGAAGGCTAGGAGAGGGAGGACACATGGAAAATCTTAAGCGCACACCCAAATTCGAATTGGCTTGATTTTGTGGATGGATTGGTAACCTTAGAAGGATAAGGATGTTTATAAAATACATGAATCAACCAAGATAATGTATTTTTNGTGAATTGAGAGAGCTAGTGGATGACTAGTTTCTTGCCTTAGCCAATTTCGAGGGTGAAAGATTCCCATCCAAGTTGGTGTTTGGAGAGGCCACTCAGGTCTTTCATGGAGATTAAATGGAGTTTGTATTTGTAGGTGTAATCTATAGGGAAGCTCGTGGTTCCTTCTGTTATCACTCATAATGTACTCAAGTTGTGAAAGGTAGATCCTAAGGTAACATCAAAAACCACTTTAGACTATATTTCTGACCTAATACAGTAAGAGAGGGATCTCTCACCATTTACAAATCCTTCTTACTCAAAATATTCAATCAATGATACTCAGAAGGTCAGATTTCTTATGGGACAAATAGGATAAGTTTGTTTTAAAAAGATTTGGTAGGACAGTCATGGAGGAGACCATTGGACAATGGAGTCAACAATCAGATCTGAAATAAGTTGCAGGAGGTAGGGTTTTGAAGGTTTATGGAAAGAGGCAAGGTATACACCATTTCCTCAATCTTGAGGTATTGGTAGGTTGATTAGCAGATGGAGGGATACATCCCATCAAGCAGAGCACCAAACTTGGGTGAGTTCTGCAAGACTTTAGAAGAAAACTATTTAAAAATGCTTGAACACTGAACCTAGAGCATATAGGATGAATTCTAGTTCATGACCCTATTGTTCAAGCATGAAAGAAGATACAGAATGGAGTGATATACCATAAAATAAATTACACAAGAAAATAACTTATTGAAGAAAAATATGGCACAAGAATCTCTGCCATGGAAGCTTCAAACATTCTTCCTCTACAATTTTATTCATCTTTGGAAAACTGAAACCTCTTACAATGAAGAGCCTCTCTGCTCTTGAAAATCCAACCCAAAGAACTATCAATTAAATTTGAATTTATATCAAAATAAACTCTACCTAACCTTGAATTCGAAACCTAACTAAACTCTAAAAATAGAAACAGTTACAACAAATTCCCCTCATTTCAGGATACAGACTGCTGAACAATAGGTTTCAAAGTACCTCCTCCATATATCTAATGGTGATAGATGTGTGAAATTTGAAAGAGGTTTTTTTAATTGAATATATTACAAACAAAACCCATGTCTTATTTTTCTCTTATTCACCTCCAACTCCTCGAAATATTCCTTTGAAACTGATGACTTAGATAGTAAACTTGTAAATTTCTGGAAAGATACCCTATGAAGATATTTTAAATTCTCACAACCTGTGATACCTGTGTAAAAACCAAAGAACATTTTTTAATATAGACCTGTTTTGAAGAAAAAAATCTCTTAGTTTCTTAAAATTCAACTCCATTTGTATGAAACAATTATTTGAATTTTGTGACTAAAACAATCTTTTGAAAACCTGAAAATGTCCCTGTGAAGATGAATTCGATTATATCAAACCATCATACCTGTTTGAAAATTGAGATAGTTTGTTGTATATAGGTATGTTATAAAGACAAAAATCTCTCAGTTTCTCAAAATATGTCTCGGTTTTTCAGCAAAAATTGATTAAAAATAATGACCCAAAACAACCATTTAAAACAACAACAACCATGCTCTGCTGCTACAATTGATATCTAATACTCTGTTTAGGCATCACAACATCACGAGATGAAAAATATCTGAAATATGTTCAACCGTAATGCCATATATTGCTAAATACACACAAATTTTTTATTTAAAATTCTTGAAATCCATTTGGAACAAAACCTGTGCTAACACCTTCCATTGCAACACTTTCTCTCAACCATTTCCAGTTTTTCTTGCATATTCTTGCTCGTCGAGGGATTGTGCTTTGGGTGATATATTGTGATATTTGGGAGAGATTCTCATGGTACATTTCTTATTTTAATGAGATTAATAGAATCTATTATTCATCTTCAAAAAGTCTTAGGTCCAAATACCCAATGGTTTTATGTGAAAGTGATTTGTAATGAGCAAACAATGATCATTTCCCCACTATATTGGTATTGAATGTTGATGATTTAGAGATTCTCATGGTAAATTTATGATTGTAATAGGTTAAATATGCTCTGTTATTCATTATCATAAAGTATCAGGTCGAAATACCAAAGGGTTGTATGCAAAAGTGAATATTAATGAGCAAACAATGACCATTTCCGCTCTATATTGCTGTATACCAAGGTAATGTTGGTTATTCGAATGGGAGAATGTCTCTCTGATATATTTATGATTAATGGATGTAATTTATGAGTATTAAAAGTTTCATGTTCAGCACTTAATAATTTGAATTCATCTTACTCAGTTTAATTGCATTTGGAGAAGATTTGATGCCATTTCCCCAAGGGTCGAATTAGTGATTTTGTAGCTGTCTGGGAGAGGGTCATAACAGCCTGTATAAACTGAATAATGATGCATATTATAAGTTTACAATGTAACTTAAAAATCCTCTTCCTATGTTTAAAAATTATAGTGGTTTTGGGATCATTTGAGAATCCATTTTCAACATTTACCCAGGGGGAATTGGAACCCCAATTTGTTAGTAAAGACTCCTACTTTGACCAGAATATTAAACAACTTTGAAAAAGTAATTGGAGGGTAATAAATAATACCTGAACATAATATCCAAGTATTAATATCATTCATACACCTTCTAAAAAGATACGGGAGCATTTGGGTCAATTTGGATGCCTAGACATCAAAACTAGTCAAAGGTTGAATTAGGGAAAAAAGTGAAAAATTGGTCATTTTGATAAAATTAGAAAAATGGAAATTACAGTGGTATCAAAGCATGATTGTGAAACCTGACGTGGTCTGATATTTATGAGTACAATAATTTAGGGACCACCATTAAATATTGAAGCCAAAAAGTGCTTTTGTTGAAGAGGAAATTATGACTAGGGATGAAAAGGGAACCTCATATGATGGTGAGGAGCATATAAAAATCATGGAACCTATTGTTAAAGACACGAACAAGAATATTATGAAAGGATTCAAATTTTTGGCTATTCAAGTTTGGCAAAAATATATTGATATTAAGAAAACCAAGGGGAAAAATGCATCATCTTGCTTGAAGGAGAAAAAGGAGGAGACCCATGAACCACCTAGTTTTGAAATAGGTGAAGTAGAAGAAGTAGTACATGAAGAGGACCGAAATCCACTCCCAAGTGACTATGAAAAATATTAAGAGACATCACATGAGCATGAATAAGTTTCTATTGAAAATATTGAAGATCATTTTGAGACACATTCTACCTTGGAAATGTAACAAAGAGCATCTACTGATGGATGCTTGAATTATGAAGGAGTACCTACTGATGGGTGCTCACGCCTCTATGTTGGTGACATAAATATCACTTTTGAAAGTGTTGCTGCAATACAAACTTCCATTAAACATGAAAATTAAGACCTTGTAGCAGTTGAAGAAGAAACAAGATCAACTTCCCCATCACCACTTGAGCTTCATGAAGTTGGTCCAAGCAAGAAGGAAGAAGATAAGGAAGTTCATTTGCAAGAACCTCATTTTATTGAAAGGTCATTAAAGATGAATGAAAATAATATCCAATAGTACCTTAGCATACTCCATGACACTCAATAATTAGTGTCAAATTATTGTTGGAGATCTATTTCATTGGAGGAAACATCCTTTCTTGAAGACATGGAGAAGATTCAAAGAGCAATGTGCCACATCAAAGGTATTTTCATGTCTTTGATTTTTGATAGAAACCATTTGTTTGACCTTAATGAATTGTTACATTATGCATACTTGAACAATAATGAGGATAATCATCAGATCACAATTCAAAATGAGCAACTTCTTGAAAAGTTGCAAGATACTTGTTTTTCCTCCTATGTTTTAGATTGTCAAATGGTAGATTGTTTGGAGGATTCTCATGACATGGTGGATCATGAGAAATGTGGAAATTTGAATGTGATTGATGTGTTTGAAGATGAACTTGAAGAGATCCAAACAATTTATGTGGTGGAAGAGGAACTTGAATTGTCTCTTGATGAAGGTTATACAATTTTTAAAGAAGAGCATGATTCCTCTACATTGGAACCAATATATGACAAAGGTTTCACACTTTTGAAGGAGGTGCATGATAATACCCATATGGATCCTTCCCATGATGAAGCTTCTACACTTTTGATAATTTGTGTGAGTTAGTTCATTCTCCTACATCCTACAATTCCATGTTTTGCAGCATTAGTCTCAATTAAGTATGGGTGAAAGGGTTCTTTTTGATGGTGCCAGATGAGGAGTATGGAATTCCTAGATTTGCTTTTTATGATTACATGGTTGGAGCAAATTCTTATTCACATTTGTAGAAACATACTTTGTTACTTTATGATGATGCACATATACATGGATTCACCTATGATATGCATTTGAGTCACTTGAAGACTCATGGTTTTTCTTGCTCAACACTTGGTTCATTTGATGTTGGAGGAACTTCATCCAACACTGGGGTGAATAGAATTATGATTGGAGAAAATTTTTGTTTCTAGCCACATAATTTGTTATATCTTTATGATTCTATCATTCATGGATGTATGGGTGAGACTTATTTGAGTCATTTGAAGTCTCCTTGTTTTTCTCTCATTATTTGGTTCAGATTTTAGTGGAGATTCTTCATTCACTTCTTGGATGAAAGAATACATGGATTAATATTTTGATGCATATCACATCCTTTTGGATTAGCATTATAGGACATGGGATCCTTACCTATTTCATTGGATTATATTTGATTGGTCACTTTAAGCTTGTATGCACTTGGAAAATGGTGGTATACTTAATTGGAGGTATAAGTACTTTCATGATTTTTTGATGAGGCACCTCCTTGATGTACATTTTTATTTTGTTGTTATGTACTTTAAGGATATATATTATGTACTCATGATGTTTGGAATAATGCATACAATAAAATGGGATCCCAGAATTCTATTTCTTAATGGTATGGGTTGGAGAGCACTCTCATTACAATCATCTTCAGAAGGTATCAGGTCTAAATACCCAATGATTGTATGTGAAAGTGATTTTTAATGAGCAAACAATGACCATTTCCCCACTATATTGATGTATGTCACTGAATGCTGATGATTTAGAGCTTATGATGGTAAATTTATGATTGTAATAAGTTAAATATGATATTTTATTTTATTATTATAAAGTATCAGATCAAAATACAAAAGGGTTGTATGCAAAAGTGAATATTAAGGAGCAAACAATGACCATTTCCCCACTATATTGTTGTATACAGTGGTAATGCTGATTATTTCGAATGGGAGAATGTCTCTCTGATATATTTATGATGAATGGAATTTAATTTATGAGTATTACAAGTTTCATATTAAACACGTAAGAATTTGAAGTCATCTTACTCAGTTTAATTGCATTTGGAGAAGATTTGATGCCATTTCCCCAAGGGCCGAATTAGTGATTTTGTAGCTGTTTGGGAGAGGGTCATAACAGCCTGTATAAAATGAATAATGATGCATATGCGAAATTTAAAATGTACCTTAAACATACTTTGTCTCTTTTCATAAATTAGAGTGGGTTTGGGAGCATTTGAGAATCCATTTCCAACATTTACCCAGGGGGAATTGGAACCCCAATTTGCTAGTAAAGAGTCCGACTTTGAAAAGAATATTAAACAAGTTTGTAGAAGTAATTGGAGGGTGATAAATCATCCCTGAACATAAAATTCAATTATTAATATCATTCATACACCTTTGCAGAAGATATGGGAGAATTTGGGTCAATTTGGATACCTAGACATCAAAACTAGTCAAAGGTTGAATTAGGGAAAAAAATGAAAAAATGGTCATTTTGATAAAATTTGAAAAAGGGGAATTACATCCTCCCATAAATATGACACATGAAGGGAACATAATTGATGTACGGGGTGCTAGAATTTACCCCCATGGACAAATTAAAAAATTCATAAACAACTAAATGTGTGTGCAAATGCATGATAAACACACACACTGTAATTAAACTCTAATAATGCACACACAACATGCAATTGCCATCATGTTCATCATGTTCATCATGGGAATAACAATAGAATAATGAAAAGAAATCAGCTCATTTTTAGTCTATTCACATGGATTCAATTTAACAATTCAACATGACCAATTTATTCAATTAGGAATAAACAAACAATCATCCATAACATGGTAATTCTGATTTAACATAAACAACATTAAACGCTTATATTTTAATTGAAATTTCCATAGCAACTCGATATGGAAGAGAAACATTCCACCCAACCATAGGTCTCTTTCCAACCTATATTCTTTCAGCTAAGAGACCACCCCTAAGCTGGGCTAGGTATCGAGTGAGGAGGAACCCAATCTCACTCAAAACCATAAGGAAAAATACTCATGTTAATATGGCACACGACTAAGTTTATAAATCAAGTAGGGAGGCAGGGAAGGAGATAGCTAAGTAAGTGAGATCAATCATAGAGCTACATGAATCTCAAGTTGGCTTCAGAAATCCTTGGCACTCACAATACCTACACCACCCAACACAAGGAAGGTCCCCTTCTCTGCTAAACACAGTCCTTTAGGCATCCCTTCCCTTTAGTGCTCTTGGCGGTGGGAATATAAAGGTCCAATATACTAAACCTATATAGATTATTTCCTTCATTGGTTTTATCATGTAATCCCAAACTCTTATCTCACTTCCGCTTCAATCCACTCTTGGATTTTTCCCAATTCTAGCCACGTGATTGTCAATCATGAAATTCCACTTTCAGTCTTCCATATTTGGGTCTTCCCATGGATTTTCAGGATTTTGGCACTCTAAATTTTTTCCTCGGGTTTATGTCTATGGATTCCTCATTGGATTTTACTGCTCATGTGAATTTATTAGCATTTTTGGCACTTCGAAATGTGACTTCTTTCCAAGTTGCGATTTCTAGTTTTTCCACTGTCAGCTATGCATAGGAAGCTCATAATTGAAGTTTGGTTGTTCAACAATGGATTGGGGATGATGAAAAAATAATTTCCATGAGTAAAAATTACTTATGGGTCAAGTAAACCATGCCCATACTCAGTCATATGAATTTCTGAGTTTGGTCCATGTGCCATTAATTCATGATATTTTTTTTAGCTACCATCTTACAACATAAATAAATGTCAGCATAGCTAGTCAAGATGGGTTATCAAGATGAAATTTGGTAACACAGGATTCAATCCCACAACCCCCTCACCTCTCCATAGTGGATACACGCTGCCCCCTCATTTTAGTTGCTTCCATATCCAACTCTTAGAATTTTATTGCATTTGGATATTTACATGCTTATACAATTTCCCATGACTTACTAGCACACGGATAATAAAATATAAAATACTTTCCTTTAAACCCAAGCCTTCACTAGCAAGGACTTGGCCTTACGCTCCACACTAGGATTTCATACATCACATATACACAATATTTACATATAAATCCAATGAATTCTAAGGGTCAAAATGGGGGTATTATAGATTAGGTAGAGGATGTGGGGAATGAATTCTCAGCAGACGTTTCAGTCCATTCCTTATGTATGGATAATTTGGGCCCATCTCCAGTTTCTATTTCTGGTTATGACGAAAATCCTTTGTCGATTTTGATGCACATTATCTTTTCATTGGTGTCTCTTTCCATCAACTCGGTTCCATGTATGGTTTTGTGTCCTCCCATTACTAAAATCCAAATGATTCCCCCTATTATTGTTTCATATATGCCAAATTATGGTAAGATTAGTAGTCATCCATCATGTTACAGCCTTAGGCCAAGAGAGGAAGGTGTGAAGGGAGGGGAAGGTCTTGGTCTAGACCGAGGTGAATTGGTGGATCAAAGAGGTAGAGGGAGAAGATCGAATATCTCCAAGGCTCAAGAAAGAGCACATTGTGAAATTGCATATGGGAGACAATTTTCCATCGATAGGGAACTTAGAACAATGAAATCCCTAGGTGGGTTTTAGAAATGAAGATTTTTTCTTTCACTTGCAGGTTGTTGGAAAACTCGTCCAAAAATTCATCATTAAGGAAGTTGATTGAATCGATAGGATCCAACATCCTTCTGTTTCAAGAGACTTTTTGGGGCAGGGAGTTTGTGGAAAATATTTCAGAGGATCTTCTTAAAGGATGGTCATTTTATGCAATCAATGCTAGGGATCACTCTAGGGGAGTAGCTAACGGTTGGAACCCAATGGCGATAAATGTGAAAAATTCATGGGGTTTCTCTTCGAGGATTTTTGGCCCTAGGGAAGGATAGGAATAATTCATCTAGAATTCTTCTTGAGAATATGAAGATACCGGTCGCATGAAGAATGAATTTGCGATTGAGGAGAAGCTGCAACAGAAGCAGTTGTGGGAGAAAGAGCTACGACAAAAGAAGTAGTTGTAGAGGAAGCTGTGAGGGAAGAGTTCATGACAGAAAGGAAGCTGCAATGAGATCAGTCACGGTGGAAGGAACCAGGATAGAAGAATACGTACAATGGTTGAAAAGGACAACCCAAGAGATTGTGGGTAAGAAGTCAGTTAGGATAACACATGATTTGGGGAATAAAACATCTTTGTATTTTGGGACGATAGTGCCTACTGATAGTTATAATTGAATGTGCAAGAATAGGAATGATAGTTTGTCAGCTAACATAATGAAGTCAGTTGAATATGATATGTAAGATTCAATAAAAGGGAGAACCGAAGCTATGTGCAGGTTAAACACATACACTCTTGGTTGGTCTGTGTTAGTCTCTATTGTTTGTTTTCTATTTGTAGAGTTGTAGAGTTGTAGAGAAGATAGAGTCGATCCAAGCTATGTGCAGATCGATAGTAGTGTGAAGGAGAGGAAACTTCATATATCTAAGACTAAAGATCATGAGAGGAGAGAGAAGTCTGTATAGATTGTAGAGAATATATAGAACATAGTCTGCAAGCTGAGTGCACAGACGAAAGGTGCCATATATTTCTCATGCCAGATGAAGAGCACATTTGTGTTTTTCCCCAGATGGGTTTTCATCATTTAAATGTAGTTTATGTATATATTTTATGAATGTTATTATGTTAAGTGATTGTATGTTTGAATAAATGTATGTGTATTTTCTTATGAATGAGTCCTTATATGCATATGTCACACTGTTGTTAGTTGAAATTGCTAATAAGGAACTGTATTATCTGTTGCAATCTCTATCGAAGGATAAGTAGAGTAATATCTTGAATGCACATAATAAGAGTAAGAAATATAACCACTGGCTTCGATCGAACAAGCTATTAATGTTCCAAGGAAGAGGAAATCCCCACACAACTACAAAAACCTAGTTATGGCAGTTACCCATAAGAGATATCTCGGGTGAGACTGCATCTACGTCATAGGTGCTTTCGACTGATACCTACTCCATAAAACCAATGTATTGGCCTTTGTTGATGGACAAACAAGGGTATAAACCTAGGCCGAAAGGAGAAATTCCAACACATGGTTATTGTTGGCACGGGAAAGGGGCATAAGAAGGAACTTTGCGTGCGTAGCGAAGCAAAATGTGCCGCGCGCATGATAGAAGCAAAGGAAGAGCAAAAATGATGAAAAGGGCCTGCAAAGGTAGAATGGAGAAATGTGTGGCAAAGGAAAGGTGAGCGTGGAAGTGCGCAAGGGGGAAAACGGTCGGAAAGTGACAGATGCAGAATCCAGATCATGGCCGTATAAGGCGGTGTAAGCCTGCAGCTATGCACGTACAAGAAGATATTCGTAAGTCAGGCCGATAGTGCCTCATGTCAAGTCATGATCACCACAGCTGTAACCAGAGGGGTGGCTGATGGGGGCGACTAACAGACTGATGGGATGCAGTTGACCCTGTGTGGCCATGTAAATTAGTATAAATAGGAAGGATGCAATGGTTAGAAGGTTGGCTTGTAAGGTTTTCATTGATCCTTGTTTAGTTTTCAGCAGTAGTTGTTATTCAGTGGTAATCCATGGAAGGGGATGCCGATTATGTTGTAATCTCATAGCGATCAAAAGAGGAGTAGACTCAGCAAGAGTATGGTAGCATTAGAGGGGATGTTGAGACGCGGATCTTATTACAGTGAGAGCTGACCGCTAGGAGTAGGAGTAGAGTAGGAGAGCAAACCAGAGAGCATGAGAACTATGAGTATGAACTTAAATACATATCTCAAGAGCAGTCTGCATCCCGCAGACTACAAGGTGCTATATCCTTTCTCATGCCAGATGAAGAGCAACTTGGTGGTTTTTCCCAGATGGGTTTCCACGTTATTTCTTGTGTCCAAATGAATGATTGATGTGGTGAATGTTTATGTGATTGATTAATAGTTGCTTTCCGTATAATGTTAAATGTGGTTCAGTTTCTGTTAGTTTCTTGCAATTGGAAAATGGATGAACAAATGCCTTGTTGAATTGAACTTGTATAATTGTATAACATTATGTATGATTCTTGTTTATGAATCCTGACTTAAGTCATTGATTCGATTGATGTGAATCAGTTGCGTTGCACGAATTGCGCCAGCTGTGAGGGGGAAAGGAAATCCAGGTCACACACGATGACATACAATTATGCTCATTTGCACAGAACCGACTCCTTCATCCAGCCGCCCTGCTGCCTTCGTTGAGCCCCTTGGTTGTGATCCAAGGGACTATACTTCCTTGACAATCACAGAAACATGGTTCTGGTGGTTACCCATCTATGAGATATCTCAGGTGAGACTGTACCTTCTTCACAGGTGTTGCCTATGGGGCTTGCTCAATTGGGCCGATATCTTAGGTTGTTGTTGGATTGATGGGCTACGTAGAACCTGGGTCGCGCAAGTGGGGAAAAGTGGCCAACAATTATGTTGTTGGGACCGTGAATCATTTTGTGAGGGATATGTTTTGGCATCAAATGAAGCCATAAATTCAAGAGTGGGTGGATTCCAAAGCATTAGAGTTTGCACGAGAAGAAAGTGAAGGATCATAGTTGAATATGAAAAAAGTGGTTGGAGCGATACCTTTATACAGATATTCATGAAATTTTGTTTTACGAGTTCCCCATTTTGTTGTATGAGTGGTTGTTGAAGCTAGAAACCCAACGAAAACATTTCCAAGGAGGAGAATCGACAAAGTGGAGTCCTCAGTTGATTCAATAGTTGAAAAGAACTAGAAACCCCATATCTAGGGCTGTTGATTTCTGGGTTGATAATATTTTGGGCAGATATATCACAAAAGTCATCTTCGACAGTATAAGCTCATATAGTGAAGTAGAAAGAGAATTTTTTCAAGGACCCATAGGAAGGTATTTGACATCTTTGAAAATATAGATCAAAATGTTCATATGCGAGAAATGGATCCTGAGAATGGAATCCAACGAGTAAAGAAATGTGTATAAAGACCTGGGTTATGTCACAAAAGAAGTGCGAGAAAAATGGAGATAAGTAAGTGTTAACACCCAAAAATGGTTAACTACCTCATCTACCCCATTTCATGGCTCATTCGTCCATTTGCCTACCATATTTCCCTGAAAATCCTACTAAAAAGCCTCCAAAAGGCCT
>LPNX011194740.1:145244-192352 GCA_001517045.1 Pseudotsuga menziesii | reverse complement strand
TCACATAATAATCAATTCCATTCTCATGCTATGCACAAGCATCATACCAACTAACTCAAGATAATCATTTCATCCAAGTAACATGAGTAATTTAACGCATAGGGAAAACCACAGATGAACATCATTCAAACCACAGAGAATACTTATCTTTGAGATGAAGCTGTCCAACAACTGGCTATGTGAGAGCAACGTTCCACCCAACCATAGATCTCTGTCCAGCCTCTATTCTTTCAGCTGAGAGATCACCCCCGAGCTGGGCTATGTATCCACTAAGGAGGAACTAGATGGGCTCACTCACAGCCATGGGTTCGCTCAAATGGTCATGCACATCCAGCACAAGGAAGGTCCCCTTCTCTGCTACACAGTCCCTCAGGCAACTCTTCCCTCCAGTTCTCTTTAGGATGGGCATAGAAAGGTCCAGCTGCTAGCTTCCTGAGATTTTAGCCTTTACTGGGTTTATCAAGCAAACCCAACCTCTGTTCCAACATCCACACTTGGATTTCTCACCATTCTGTCAACGAATAACTCAAATCCGTCACTGACTTCCTGGGCTGCAAAAACTAGGTTTTCCCATGGATTTTGGGGTAGCTAATGCTCCCAAATTCTCCCTAAGGTTCATACCTATGGATTCCCCATTGGATTTTACTGTCCAAGACCAAATCTGGGCATTTTTGGCTCTTCAAAACGTGGGTTTTTGTACAGTTGCGATTTCTGGTTTTTCACCCTGCTGGAAACTCGTTTTTGGATCGAAAATGATGCTGGGTCTTTCCACAATGGAATGGGGATGAGGAAGAAGCAATCCCCAAGAGGTAGAGTGACTTGTGGTACAAGAAAATAGAGCCCATACTCCATTAAAGCCATGGATTGTTTTCTTCAACCACTTCCTTACAACAGAGTTAAATGTCAACAAGGAAAGTCAAATGGGTTATCACAATGACATATGGCAGCTTATGGTTCAATCCCACAACCCCTTCACCACTCCCTAGTGGATACACATGGCCCCTTCTCATTCGTTGCCTCCATAGTCAGTTTTGGTATTTTATTGCTTGATGTTTATTTACATCATTTTTACAATGTTCCATGGCTAAATAGCACATGGGTAACATCATGTCCAATGCTTTGCCATTTTAAATAAAATATGAACATATACTAGCGAGGCCTTGGCCTTGAGCTCCACGCTAGGTATACATACATCATACAAACGGGGTCAAACCCGGGGACATTACACATAGTGTCATGTTAGAAGGAAAGATAACTCCAGCTAGATTTCCATCATGGTTTAATGTATTTGATGACAATGTGGTAGTGTTAGATGGAAAGCTACCTTATGAAAGCTAACACAAATTAGCTTTTACTCATCGTGCAATGTTTTCAGAACGAAAGCTAACTCCAACTAGATTTTTATCATGGTGCATTGTGATTGATGACAATGTTGTCATGCTAGATGGAAAACTACACTATGAAAGCTTACACACATTAGATTTCACTCACCGTGCAATGATTTAAGGATGAAAGCTAACTTCAGCTAGATTTCCAACACAACACAATGTGATTGATGACAATTTGGTTGTTTACATGTAAAACTACCTTATGAAAGCTAATACACATTAGCTTTCACTCATCCTACCATGTTAAAATGAAAGCTAACTCCAGCTATATTTCCATCATGGTGTAATGAGTTAACACACATAAGTTTTTCTTTATAGTGTCATGTTGTTAAAAGGAAAGCTAACTCCAGTTAGATTTCCATCATGGTGTAATGTATTTGATGACAATGTGACTGTGTTAGATGGAAAACTACCTTATGGAGGCTAACAAACATTAGCTTCACTCACCGTGCAATGTATTGAGAAAGAAATCTAACTCTAGCTAGATCTTCATCATGGTGCATTGTGATTCATGACAATGTGGTTGTGCTAGATGGAAAACTAAATTATAAATGCTAACACACATTAGATTTCACTCACCATGTAATGATTTAAGAACAAAATCTAACTCCAGTTAGATTTCCATCATGGTGCAATGGGATCGATGATGATGTGGTTGTGTTAGATGGAAAACTACCTTATGAAAGCTAACACACATTAACTTTCACTCATTGTGCCATATTGTTAAAATGAAAGCTAACTCCAACTAGATTTTCATCATGGTGTAATGAGCTAACACACATAAGCTTTCCATCATTGTGTAATGTATTTGATGACAATGCGGTTGTGTTAGACAAAAAACTACCTTACGAAAGCTAACACACATTAGCTATTACTCACCATGCAATGTTTTAAGAACGAAAGCTAACTCTAGATAGATTTCCAATATGGTGTATTTTGATTGATGACAATGTGGCTATGGTAGATGAAAAACTACCTTACGAAAGCTAGCACACATTAGCTATTACTCATTGTGCAACGTTTTAAGAACAAAAGCTAACTCTAGCTAGATTTTCAACATGGTGCATTTTGATTGATGACAATGTGGTTGTGCTAAATGAAAAAATACATTATGAAAGCTAACACACATTAGATCCCACTCACCATGCAATGATTTAAGGTTGAAAGATAACTCCAACTAGATTTCCATCACGGTGCAATTTGACAATACGATTGTGTTAGATGGAAAACTACCTTATGAAAGCTAACACACATTAGTTTTCACTTATCATGCCATGTAGTTAAAAAGAAAGCTAACTCCAGCTATATTTTTGTAATGGTGTAATGAGCTAACATACATAAGTTTTCACTCATAATGGCATGTTAGAAGGAAAGTTAACTCGAGTTAGATTTTCATTATGATGTAATGTATTTGATGACAATGTGGCAGTGTTAGATTGAAAGCTACCTTATGAAAGCTAACACACATTATCTTTTACTCACCGTGCAAGGTTTTAAGAACGAAAGCTAACGATAGCTAGATTTCCATCACGGTGCATTGTGATTGATGACAATGTGGTTGTGCTAGATAAAAAACTATACTATGAAAGATTACACACATTAGATTTCACTCACAGTGCAACGATTTCAGGATGAAAGCTAACTTGAGCTAGATTTCCAACACAACGCAATGTGATTGATGACAATGTGTTTGTGTTACATGGAAAACTACCTTATCAAAGCTAACACACATTAGCTTTCACTGATCATGCCATGTTGTTAAAAACAAAGCTAACTCTAGCTAAATTTTCATCATGGTGCAATAAGCTAACACACATAAGCTTTCCCTTATAGTGCCATGTTTTTAGAGTGAAAGCTAACTCCAGCTAGATTTCCATCATGGTGTAATGTATTTGATGACAATGCTGCTCTGTTAGATGGAAAACTACCTTATGAAGGCTAACATACAATATCTTTACTCACCTTGCAATTTTTTAAGAATGAAAGCTAACTCCAGCTAGATTTCCATCATGGTGCATTGTGATTGATGACAATGTGGTTGTGCTAGATGGAAAAATACACTATGAAAGCTTACAAACATTAGATTTCACTCATTATGGAATGGTTTATGGATGAAAGCTAACTCCATCTAGATTTCCAACATGGTGCATTTTGATTGATGACAACGTGGTTGTGCTAAATGAAAAACTACATTATGAAAGCTAACACACATTAGATTTCACTCATAGTGCAACAATTTAAGATTGAAAGCTGAATCCAGCTAGATTTCCATCACGGTGCAATGTGACAATGTGGTTGTCTTAGATAGAAAGCTACCTTATGAAAGCTAACACACATTAGCTTTCACTCATACTTCCATGTTGTTAAAAAGAAAACTAACTCCAGCTAGATTTTCATAATGGTGTAATGAGCTAACACACATAAGCTTTCACTCACAGTGCCATGTTAGAAGGAAAGCTAACTTTAGCTAGATTTTCATCATGGTGTCATGTATTTGATGACAATGTAGCTATGTTAGATGGATAACTACTTTATGAAAGCGAACAGACATTAGGTTTTACTCACCGTGCAATGTTTTAAGAATAAAAACTAACTCCAGCTAGATTTCTATCATGCTGCATTGTGATTGATGACAATGTGGTTGTGGCAGATGTAAAGCTACACTATGAAAGCTTACACACATTAGATTTCACTCACCATGCAATGTTTTAAGGATAAAAGCTAACTTCATCTAGATTTCCAACACGACGCAATGCGATTGATGACAATGTGGTTGTGTTACGGGGAAAACTACCTTATGAAACTTAATACACATTAGCTTTCACTCATTGTGCCATGCTGTTAAAAGGAAAGCTAACTCTAGTTAGATTTCCATCGTGGTGTAATGAACTAACACACATAAGCTTTCCCTTATAGTTCCATGTTGTTAGAAAGAAAACTAACTCCAGCTAGAATTCCATCACGGTGTAATGTATTTGATGAAACTGTGGCTGTGTTAGATGGAAAACTATATTATGAAGGCTAACAAACATTAGCTTTACTCACTGTGCAATGTTTTAAGAACGAAAGCTAATTTCATCTAGATTTCCATCATCGTGCATTATGATTGATGATAATGTGGTTGTGCTAGATGGAAAAATACACTATGAAAGCTTATACACATTAGATTTCACTCACCGTGCAACGATTTAAGGATGAAAGCTAACTCCATCTAGAATTCCAACATAGTGCAATGTGATTGATGACAATGTGGTTGTGTTATATGGAAAAGTACCTTATGAAAGCTAACACACATTAGCTTTCACTCATCGTTCCATGTTGTTAAAATGAAAGCTAACTCTAGCTAGATTTTCATCATGGTGTAATGAGGTAACACACACAAGCTTTCTCTTATAGTGCCATGTTGTTACAAGGAAAGCTAACTTCAGCTATATTTTCATCATGGTGTAATGAGGTAACACACATAAGATTTCCCTTATAGTGCTATGTTGTTAGAAGAAAAACTAACTCCAGCTAGATTTCCATCATGGTGTAATGTATTTGATAACAATGTGACTGTGTTAGATGGAAAACTACCTTATGAAAGCTAACATACATTAGCTTTAATCACCGTGCAATGTTTTAAGAATGAAAGCTAACTCTAGTTAGATTTCCATCTGGTGCATTGTGATTGAGGACAATGTGATTGTGCTAAATGGAAAACTACATTATGAAAGTTAGCACACATTTGATTTCACTCACCGTGCAATGATTCAAGGATGAAAGCTAACTCCAGCTAGATTTCCATCATGGTACAATGTGATCGATGACAATGTGGTTGTGCTAGATGGAAAACTACCTTATGAAAGCTAACACCCATTAGCTTTCACTCATCGTGCCATGATTTTAGAAGGAAAGCTAACTCAGCTAGATTTGTATCATGGTGTATTGTATTTGATGACAATGTGGCTATGTTAGATGAAAAACTACCTTATGAAAGCTAACACACATTAGCTATTACTCATTGTGCAACGTTTTAAGAATGAAAACCAACTCTAGCTAGATTTCCAACATAGTGCATTTTGATTGATGACAATGTGGTTGTGCTAAATGGAAAACTACATTATGAAAGCTAACACACATTATATTTCACTCATCGTGCAACGGTTTAAGGTCAAAAACTAACTTCAGCTAGATTTCGATCACGGTGCAATGTGACAATGTGGTTGTGTTAGATAGAAAACTAATTTCAGCTAGATTTTCATCTTGATGTAATGACCTAACACACATGAGATCTCACTCATCGTGCCATTTTGTCAGGAGGAAAGCTAACTCCAACTATATTTTAATCATGGTGTAATGTATTTGATGACAATGTAGTTTTTTTAGATGAAAAATTATCTTATGAAAGCTAACTCCAACTAGATTTCCATCATGGTGCATTGTGATTGATGACAACGTGGTTGTGTTAGATGGAAACTACATTATGAAAGCTAACACATTAAATTTCACTCATCGTGCAATGATTTAAGGACTAAAGCTAACTTCAGCTAGATTTGAATTATTGCAACTATATTACTTTTTTGAACATACACTTCGTATGGTTTAACCTTAATTACAAACTACAATTCAAATGTGTTACATAAATTTGGAGGAGTTATAGTGGAAAATATAATTTTGACAAGAGGGGACTATGTTGACCTCCTAATTAATGGTCAAGTTATTGGACTAGGAAGGGTTGAATCTACAGAGACTACAACTCATTATGGTGGAGAAATGCTTAATGTAGGATATGTTATGGTTTTGATAATTGATGTCATCGAAACACACTTCATTGTGGAAGATGTTGATGAAGGGGACTTACATCCATGGAATATCATAGATTTGAGGCATAACAAAGGTAAATCTAAATCTTGAAGCACATGTTAAGTGTTTTTTATAGTACATTGCTTGTTTTTTTTGAGCAAATACTAAGTTTGATTAATTTGTTGTATAGGTGCAAATGCCTCTTCTGCATTTTCTATTGGAGACAAGGTAGATCTTTCGCAATGTGGAGTGAAGGTGGGTGAAAGTTCCATATTCAATAAAAAGATTGGTCATAAGGTGCATGGAAGGATGGTAAATAAATGACCCAAAGTGGTTTACATTGAGAAGGTGTTAAAACATGATGTGCTCTTGCAACATCCAACATGATTTGAGAATACACTAGGGGGTGCATTGGGATCTTATGAGATTTGGCTAGAAGCAAATTTGGAAACTCATTGTCATGATCATTTAATAAATACTCCTGAAGATAGGCTTACATTCACATGTAAACAGGTTTCTCTTACACATGAATGCATGGGAACAACCATGTGCATTGCCAAAGGGATCATAGTTAATGTTCGTGACTATGACATGGTTGAGGGTGAAATGTTAGGTGAAAAGGAATTACGTGTAAAATCAAAATATATTGCAGGAACAAACTTGGGTTTGTTGTTGACAGGTATGCTAACACATGGACATAGCACATGAGGTTTTGGTCATTTCTCCCTACCATATGTACACATGGGATCACATTTTACCATTACATCTCTTGCAAAGTGCTTGAGGGACCTTGAAGACCCACACCTTGATATGTATAGTGATTTTCTTTATGAGAATGGAAGTTCAAGAAACACACTTTCAAATGCATTATTTCAAAACTCTATTTACTCAAAATGTAGAGTGTACAAGGATGCTTTCTTATCTTTAAATGGAAGCTCAAAATATCAAAATCTTGATTTTAAACCTCTTCCTCCACATTTGTTGTTACAGTTGGACAATGCAGCTAGTGATAATAAGAATTGTTATGTTTTTATGTTTCTATCACTATTAACTGCACTTGATGTCTTCATCACTAGTGAGTTTGGGTTCTTGCTTGTGGGGCACAACCATGAAGACATAGATGGAACCTATGGAAGAATGTCTTCCAACTTGAAAAGTAAAGATATATATTCTTTACCTAGTTTAGGTGGAAACACTCATTTTTATTCATTTGTGCAATGTTTTAAGAACAAAAGCTAACTCTAGATGATGGATACATATCACACAATAGAAGAAAAATGGGTGTTTCCACCTAAACTTATTGACAAAGTGTATGACTTCAAAAGGTTTCTTAATGGGTACATCAAGGAGGGGGAAAATACCCTAGTTGGACATCTTAATGTCCAGTACTTCCAATATCTTGTACTCAATGATGTTTCGGTTATGAGGTATACAGAATCCATCAAAGACATTGGGTGGTCAGAACCAGCTAAGTTGTGGAATATAGATGATGAAGGTCAACCTATATTTCCCACAAGGAAGCCATATTTCTTACGTCCCAAAGACAATGATGTTTATTTAAAATAACTAAAGGAATGACTAACATCATACATAAAAATGTGGAAAGAGACTATTGGCAATGATAATTCACCAATTGTTACAAAGGAATGGAATAAAAAACTAGAGTATTGGAAAAGTGTTCTTGATGCATTAGATGGAATCTACAATGACCATACACCCTTGGATGAAACTGATTCTTCTTCTAATGATTTTTGTCCCAATACAAGGCAAAATTTTAACATTGATGGTAATACACTCTATGCAATATCAAGTATTATGGATGGTGATTTTGATAATGTGATAGATGAACCGATATATGTTGGACTCAAGTGCAACAAGCCAAAGCCAACATTTGATCCTAGAATTGATGTTGAGAAATGAAAGATGTTGCTTGTTAGATCAAGAAATGAGGATGAAGGAGAGATGATTTAGATGGCAAAAGCTACCTCAGATATCTTCCAGGATGATGACAACGAGACCCTTCATGTAAAGATTGATTGGTGGCAGCCTAGCTCAGGGAAATACAACGAAGTTTTTTTAGAACAATATTGGGTACCAAATCCTAATGACACAAAACTTGGATCTATTCCAATTAATACCATAGTTTGGGCATGGATGCCAAACAAAGAATATTGTAGGAAGACCAAGATAAATAAATTTGGTGTACAAGCTGTACTTGATCTATTTGAGCGGATATAAGGAGATTAGGTGGAGATGATTCATGAATGCAATTTTTCTTTTTGAATGACTTTTAGTATACATGAAGAAACTTTTTCAATGTTTGTAGTATAATAAATACTCTTCAAGCTACTTTTTGAGGAATTTTATATTATTTACTGCATATCTAAAAATTTCACTTCAAGTTCATTGTTAATTCATGTGATGATACTTTATGAGAATTAGATAACACCATTCAAATTTTAACTTTTCAATTTGTCTTTTATATCAACACAACATCTCACTATATCAATTGTGCATAATTATATTTATTAATACATGTACAAAACCCTTACCTTATTTATTATTATCTTTTGCTCACTCTCTTCAATACCACTTTGAGCTTTTCATTTTGTTCCCGTGATGATTGGTGGAGTGTCCACTCGAAACGTAGGGATGTTTCAACACACAATTTAATTCCATAAACTCTCTTTGTCATTATGATTAACTGTGGAAATATTCATCCTCAAGCTGTACTTGATCTGCTTGAGAAAATATAAGGAGATTAGGTGGAGATGATTCATGAATGTAATTTTTCTTTTTCAATGACTAATTAATATACATGAAGAAAAAGTTGTCAATGTTTGCACTATATCAAATATTCTCTTCAAGCTACCTTCTGAGTAATTTTATATTATTTGCTACATATATGAAAATTTTGGTTTAAATTCAATGTTAATTCATGTGATGATACTTTATGTGAATGCACCTTAAAACATCTTATAGACTTTCTTTGTGAATAAATGTAAGGCACTTGCAATAAGGTTTGAAGTCAAGTTTCCCTATTATTCGTTGTTATAGTTGATATAAATTTAATTGCACTACTTTGTTGCATTCAAATTCATAATTCTATTTTCTCGTGTAGACTTTAAACTAGTGCCAACTTTGTACTAGTGTATTAACTTATACTCAATAAATACAGTACTAACATTTTGAGTGTGTAGGTTTTATCAATTTGTCATCATTGTGAATGATTTTCTAGATTAAACTGTGTGAAGGTTTTTCAGACCAACGTTTTGAGTGGACACTACACCCATGCTTGTTACAGGAACCATGAAAAACTCATTGTGGACCGAAAATATTTCACATAACTTAATCCAGAAAATCAATCATTAAGTAGTAACATCATGTTAGCTTTAATTCATGTTAGACATTATCGTTAAATACATTGCATCATAAAGACAATTTAATCCATGTGAGATTTAATGCTGATTGTAATGCACTGCATGTAATATAAGTATTATGGATGGAGATTTTGATAATGTGACGGATGAACTGGTATATGTTGGACCCAAGTGCAACAAGCTAAAGCCAAGATTCAATCCTATGATTTAAGTTGAGAAAGGAAAGATGTTTCTAGTTAGATCATGAACTGAGGATGAAGGAGAGATGATTTGGATGGAAAAAACCACCTCATATATCTTCCAGATTGATGAAAGTGAGACTCTTCATGTAAATGTTGATTGATGGAAGCCTAGTTCAGTGAAATACAAGGGAATATTTTAGAACAATATTGGGTACCAAACCTTGATGACACATGACTTGGATCTATTATAGTTAATACCATAGTTTGGGCATGGATGCAAATAAATAAGATTGCAGGAAGACTACGATAAATAAATGTGGTGTACAAGTTGTAATTGATTTGTTTGACTGAATATAAGGAGATTAGGTGGAGATGATTCATGAATGTAATTTTCTCTTTGAACGAGTTATTAATATACTAGAAGAAACACTTTTCAATGTTTGTTGTATATCAAATATTCTATTCAAGCTTTTTTTTGAGGAATTTTATATTATTTACTAATATGAAAATTTTGGTTCAACTTCTATGTTAATTCATGTGATAGTACTTTATGTGAATTAGACAACACCATTCAATTTTTAACTTTTCAATTTGGTTTTTACATAAACTCAACATGTCACTAGATCAAATGTGATTCAATAATAAATCTTAAAACATCTTCTAGACTTCCTCTGTGAATAAATGTTAGGCACTTGCAATAAGGTTTGAAGTGACTTTTCCCTATTATTTGCTATTATAATTGATATAAATTTAATTGTTCTACTCTGTTGCATTCTAATTAATATTATATTTTCTTATGTGGAGTTTAAAGTGGTGTGAACTTTGTACTAATGCAATATCTTATACCCAACAAAGACAAAGTAGTAACATTTTCAAAGTACAGGATTTCATAGTTTGTCATCATTGTGAATGATTTTTTGGATTAAGTTGTCAGTGAGTTTTTCAACCAACATTTCAAGTGGGAACTCCATGCATGACCGTTGGGGGAACAATGTAAAATTCATTATGGTTTGAAAATCTTTCACATAGCTTAATCTCGAAAATCAATATCCAAGTATTGACATTTAATGTCAATACTACATAAGTTAGTAATAGTCAGAACACAATATTAATATGTTGTTAAATAACTTTATATCATGTAAGAAATTTCTTACACAAATTATTAATAATTCACTAGTCAAATATTGATGACTTTTGTTTTAATACATAAATATAAATATGAATGATAATCAAAGTATATCATTAAATACATTTATAGGTAAAATTTCTCACATAAATATGTTATTCATCAAATCAACATTCGTCCACTTAGTTTTTAATACACCACCACCAACAACAACAATAATAATAAATTATGTCTCTATTCTAATTCATAATTTATTTTAGTCATTACTAAGATAAAACCCATTTTACTCTAAGTCATAAAAAATTTCTCTTGTCCACTATCAAGTGCTACCAACTTCCAAAAATAAAACATCATACTAAAAAAAAATTAGACTTAGTATGGTAACTCAACCTAGACACATTAGTTAACATAATTTCAATTAAATGAAATTCCAAGATAATAATAGCAACACACATTGATTATTAATGTCATTAAATAACTTTAATACTAATATGCAAAAAAATATTCAACAATCTATTTTTAGTGATATAATCATTGATCTTAACTTATATTAGAAAATATAAATAATAGTAATATAAATAAATTATATTTCTATTCTAAAGTATAATTGATTTTGATCATTAAAATAATCAACTTAGCATATTAACACTTAATATATAATAATTTTTCTTGTCACTTGTAAAATGTTGCCAACCTTCTAATATATTACAACATGATACTCAAAACATACAATACTACTTGTTATGTTGAGAATTAAAATTGTTACAGTAACAAACACATTTGTATTATGTCATTAAATAGTTTTTAAATTGGTCATTCTAAAATTGTGCCAACATTTTACTAGTATAGGAACTCAACACCAACAATCTACTAGTTACCATATCAAATTATAATTCAATTGCTTAATCATAGTAACATATACAATATTAATGTCATTACATAAACTTAATCAACTTACCATTTAATTCAAACTATAGATAAGATTAATAGAAATTATGTAAGGAATCAAAGTCTAAGACTTTCTTCATTTTGATTTGTCACAGAGGATTAGAAATGTGTAATCTAGGTGTTAACACAGTCCCTCTCCCCTCATGTTGTAAAGGGTGCTAGCTCAATGGAAGAGCACCTGCATTACAAGCAGGACGATGGTGGTTCGATTCCTCCATGCCCTAACATAAATTAATAGATGATATAAAATATTAATGATAATATAAATATTGTAATATATCTATATTTTCAATATAAATATGCTCTTTTCAATTAAACACATTTTTCAAATACTTCATAAATAAATAATGAACACTTTCAATAATTAGTTCAGTTGGTTTACCCCCTTCCTCTTGTATATGAAAAAAAGCAAATTGTACTGCACTAATGCTATTCTAGTTCATAATTGATTTTGATTGTTAAAATAATTAATATTAATAAATAAGGGAGGATTTACTAACATCAATATCATTAAATAAATTTATAGGTAAGAAATTTCTCTGGTCAATCTATTATTCATAAACTAAACATTCATCAATTTAGTTTTTAATACACTATCACTACCAACAACAACAATAATAAATTATGTTGCTATTTTAATTCATAATTTATTTTAATCATTACGAGGGTAAAACTTAGACTTTAAAGTCATAAAATATTTTTTTGTTTTGATTATAAGTGGTGCCAACTTCCAAAATAAACAACATACTCAACAAAGACAAAAATAATTACTATGACAATGTTTATAATTGTTGTAGTAACAAATACAACATTGGTATTATGTCATAAAATAATTTAATTAACTTAACATTTAATAAAAACTATAAATAATATTAATAGAAATTATGTAAGGATTCAAAGGCTATGACTTTTCTCATTTTGAAAGAAGTCAATCTAGCGGAAGTTCTAAATTCTAGATCTAATCCATCTAGTTCTAATTGAGATGTAATATTTCCTCTCGTTCTAATTGAGATGTAATATTTTCTTTTGAATGGTTGAATACTAAAGTTTTACTTGAAATTTAAAAAAAAAATATTAATTGAGAAAATAGCTCAGTGGATTAATTCTTCCAAATCTAATGGAATAGTTCTTTGAGTTTATTTTTCTAGATTTAATAGAATATGTATTTAGAGATTTACAAAAAAACTCAATGTGGATGAAATCCTCGTAATAGAATATTTCCAAATTTAATGAAATATGTGTTAAAACCCTCAGCTTCTAACAAGGTATTTTTAATGAAGATGTTGGAAGGTGGATTTGTTGCTCACCATTCAAATGAGTTTAATACACTTACCAGTCAATTAAATTCTGTAAAAGTGAACTTTGATGATGAGGTTAGGGCTTTTATAATCTTGTGCTCATTGCCAAAAAGATGGAATAGCTTAGTCATTGATGTAAGTAACTATGTCCCTATTTCAAACAATCTTAAGTTTGATGATGTTGTTGGTGTTATTCTTAGCGAGGAAATGAGAATAAAAAGCACAGGTGAGACATTTGGTAATGCGTTGACCATGGAGAGTAGAGGGGGACAAAACGAGAGAGGAAGGATCCCAAGAAATCACAGCAAGTGTAAAAAGGGAAGATACAAGTCCAAATTCGAGAAAATAGAGTGTTGGAACTGTGCTAAGAAACGACATTTGAAGAAAGATTGATGAGCACCAAAGAAGAAAGGTGAGAGGTAGAAAGAGACTACTCAGGAAGTGAATGTAGTAGGTGATGTGTTAGAAGATGCTTTGATTGCATTATATAATACGAGTGATTACTGGTAGTATATTTAGGGGCTTCATGTCATGCTATACCCCATAGGAAATTATCTCATGATTATGTTCAAGGTGATTTTTGGCATGTGTTATTGGGGGATGATGAACCATGTAAAATTGTTGGAAAGGGTAAGGTACAGATTAAGTTAAATAATGGAACTGATTGAATACTAAAGGATGTAAGGCACATTCCTTCTATGAAAAGAAATTTGATCTCAACAAGGAACTTGGGAGATAGCAGTTGTTTGTCTACGTTTGGAGAAACGTGGTGGAAGATCACTAAAGGATCACTGCTAATAACAAAAGGAGATAGGGTAGGTACATTATATTTATGTCCTCATAATATTGATTATTCTATCTCTGTAGCTTCCATAGAAATAGGTGTGGTGCTGTGGCATCATAGGCTTAGCCACATGAGTGAGAAGGGGATGCAGATTCTCCACTCAGGGAAACTGCTTCTAGATCTAAAGGAGGTAAGTTTGGAATTCTATGACAATTGTGTTTATGGAAAACCCAAGAGAGTTAGATTTCTCATGGTTGGGAAACAAAAGAAGAGTGAAAAGTTAGAGCTTGTCCATACAGATGTATGGGGACTAGCTCAAGTACAATCTCTTGGTGGATCTCATTATTATGCTACTTTTATTGATGATGCAACTAGAAAAATTTGGGCTTATTGCATTAGAAAAAAATCTGATGTGTTTGATACTTTTAAGAATTGGAAATCTTTGGTTGAGAATGAGATAGAAAAAAGGTTAAAATGTCTTAGATCCAATAATGGAGGCGATTACTGCAGCAAGGAGTTTGACAATTACTATTCACACTATGGGATTCGCAGAGATAAGACAGTCTTTGGAACACCACAAGAAAATGGTGTATCAAAAAAGATGAACAGAATGATCATGGAGCATGCAAGGTGTATGAGATTGCATGCAGGGTTGCCCTTACAGTTTTGGGCTGATGTTGTAAACACTGCTATTTATTTAATAAACAGAGGGCCTTCAAGCGATTTGGATGGTGGAATTCCAGAGGAGGCATGGACAGGTAAACAGGTAAAATACTCATTCATGAGAACTTTTGGTTGTGAATCATTTGTTCATATTGATAAAGATGATAGAACAAATCTTGAGGATAAATCCAAGAAATGTACCTTTATTGGATATGGGGTTGATGGTTTTGGTTATCACTTATGGGATCTTAAAAATCACAAAATCATTCAGAGTAGAGATGTAGTATTCAATGAAAAGGTCATGTACAAAGAACAGTTGCAGGGGAAGAAAGAAGAAAAGGAAAACACATAGCACATAGTGCTTGATGAAATCAAAGAAAATGAAGTTCCAAAGGCACCAGAAAATAAAGAGCAGTAGTAGGTACCTGAAACTCCTGCAACTGTAAGAAAGTCTACTAGGTTAAGTAGACCCCCTGAACGATTCTCTCCTTCACTGTATTATTTATTGATGACTGATTATGGTGAACTAGAATATTATGAAGAAGCAATGCAGGTAGAAACTAGAAAGAAGTGGGAGCAAGGCTTGGATGAGGAGATGGACTCATTGGTAAGAAACCGGAATTGGGATCTGGTTAAGTTGCCTACAGAAAAAAGGGCATTGTAGACTAAATGGGTTTACAAGTTGAAGGAAGAATATGGAGGCAAGAAGAGGTACAAGACTAGACTTGTTGTAAAATGGTTTACACAAAAGAAACATATAGATTTTGATGAAATATTTTCTCCTATTGTTAAAATGACTTCAATTAAAACTATTTTAAGTCTAGTGGCAGTAGAAGATTTGCATCTTCAATAGTTAGATGTAAAAACAAACTTTCTCCATGGGGATTTGGAGGAATATATTTATATGAAGCAGCCATAAGGGTATGAGGTCAAAAAGCAGGAGAATTTGGTTTGCAAGTTGAAGAACTGCTTGTATGGCCCAAAGCAAGCTCCAAGGCAGTGGTATTTGAATTGATAAGTTTATGACAGAACAAGGTTATGATAGATGACATTCTGACCACTATGTTTATTTGAAGAGCGTAGATAATGAAAGATATATTATCTTGTTATTGTATGTGGATGACATGCTTATTGCAGGCTCTAACATGCAGGATATAAATGTGCTCAAAATAAAACTAGCTAAATCATTTGTGATGAAGGATTTGGGTGCTATAAAGCAAATCCTTGGTATGAGAATAACAAGAGACTGGAAAAATCACAAATTGGCGTTGTCTCGGGGTGAGTACATAGAAAAGGTGTTGCAGAGGTCTAGAATGCAGAATGGAAAACCAGATAGTACACCTTTGGCTAGCCATTTCAAACTAAGCAAGGATATGTGTCCAGACACACGTGAAGAGATAGATTACATGTCCAAGATTCCCTATTCATTGGCGGTTGGAAGCTTTATGTATGCCATGGTGTGCACAAGACCAGATATTGCACATGCAGTGGGAGTTGTTAGCAGGTATACGAATAATCCTGGTAAAGAGCAATGGAAAGCAGTACAGTGGATTCTGAAGTATTTGAGAGGTAACACTTCACATGCATTATGTTTTGGAGGTTCAAACACTGTTCTACAGGGAAATGTTGATGCAAATGTGGTTGGTGATAAATACAATAGGACAAGCACCATAGGGTATGTGTTTACTATGGGTGGAACAATAGTAAGTTGGATTTCAAAACTGCAACAGGTTGTTGCACTTTAAACAATGGAAGCAGAGTATGTTGCTACTACAGAGGCTAGTAAGGAGATGATTTGGTTGCAGAGGTTCATGGAAGAATTGGGTAAGAAGTAGGAGAATATTAGGTTGTACAATGAAAACCAGAGTGCCATTCATATTGCAAATAACGTATCCTTTCATTCGAGGAATAAACATATACAACTCAAGTACCACTTCATAAGATCTATTCTAGATGAAGAACTGTTAAAATTAGAAAAGATACATACTAGCCAAAATCCTGCAGACATGTTGAAAAAGGGAGTAACCATAGAGAAACTAATTTCCTGCTCTGTTTATGTTGGCCTTCAAGCATGAAGGTGAAAATAAGAAATTTTCCAAGTCCAAGGTCCAAAGCATAGTCCAACAAGTGTAGTACCGGTGGATTTGCTATGATCAGTCTCCAAGTGGGAGATTGTTGGTTGTGGAGCCTAATCTTCCAAATCCAGATATATTATTCAGTTGTGTTTGTATCCCATGTGTATTGTACACTCATTCCCCCTTCCTTAGGGTTCAGGGAAGCACCCCAAAAAAGGGGGTTCGGGGGCAGCGCCCCCAAGAAATGGGGGTTGGGGAGCGGAGCCCGCAAAATTTTTTTTTGGGATGTGTGTTGGCCAACAGTTTTGTAGGCCCATGGTATTGGGTTAATCGTATTATTTTCCCATGGTATTTCCCCTATAAAAGAAAGCATTGTAACATGACTGTGTATGGTATTATTTTATACTGGAAGAGAGACTATGAGAGTGTGAAGAGGAAGTGCAGCGGCTTTGCTGCAAGTTGTATCCATTCACCTTTCTGGACTGTAATAAAAGGACTGGCAATTTCTTTGTGGACGTAGCCCATCATTTGGGTGAACCACGTTATATCTGTGTCTCTCTGTAATGTTTTAATGTGTTTTGCATCTTGTTTATGATTTATCTGTATATTTTTTATTGCTCTGCAGTCCTGTTTTCTAACAATAAGGTATGAAAAGCAAGGAAAAGCAAGATAAGGGAATAAAGCAGGGGAAAGTAGTCAAAAGTAAAGAAATAAAGGAAGGAAAAGAAGAAAATTTAAAGCATGAAATAAATGCAACGCTATCCATTCATGAGGGTGCATTTTCCTCTATAACTTATTAAACAAGTCATCTCCAATCTGTAAAATAAGGAGTGTGCATCCCTTGTACATCTTTTGACAATTTGTGTTTTGCATGGAGAGAAATGTGCTTCTCTTACTTGGGAGATGTGCCCATACTATTGAGAGGATGGTGGAATTCATCCATTCTCACTAATTTGTATTACAAGTTTTGAATAAATTATCAAGCAAGTTTGAACCCTAGAAGAAGACAATTCAAGCCACTGATCGAATCCTCCTATCATTCTTCTTCCTTCTTTATATTTTCAATCATTCTCTGAAGCAGTCAAGCATGTGATGTAGTAATGAATCCTTATGGAATCCAATATGAATTCATGTATTATTATGAACTATCGGTTTTTGTTATGTATTTCTATCAATAAATAAGTCGGTCTCTCTGTAGTTATTCCAAGACCGTTCCTACATTTGCATGAAAATAGACAAGTCTTCAATAAAATCTCAATAAATGAAATTCTACATAATGAATTCAAATTATTTATATTCTTGTATCTATTTAATACCCTAATTACCATCCTGCAATTATCATATATCCAATTTGATATCCTTTGAGGTCGTTTGGAAGATCCTGAACCTAGACTAGGTGATATGTCCCACAGTATTCCTAGCTAGAGTTTGCCTCCTAAAATGTACCAAACAATTCATAAACGTATGGATTCAAACCATTGCAATATAATGGATCTAGTTTTTATATGTTGAGGTTCCCAATAGCCTTGGATTATACTTCATCCTCATTGATGGTCAAAACATAAAAGGTCCCAGTTCTTTGTGCAAAGGAAACTTGAGATTGTGCAACTTCCTTTTTAATTTATGAATGAACTCAGATATTATTCACCTATAGTATATTTTCATACCTATAATGAATACTTTTCATATCCATTCCTTGATCCTTTGTGAATTTTAGAAGAGACCAACTCAGTTTTGGGCAAAACTAGTCAATCCTGATCTATTCCTAAGACCCGGTTTTGAGTTTTTTTGATTGATTCCTTGTCTTATAATTAATATCTCTTAAATTCCAATTTGGAGATATTACGTAAAAGAGACTTTATTTTTGTAAATATACCTTTAGATTCTTGTGGGAATCAAATTCAATTCTTTCCATTAAGTAGGTAGGAAGGAATCATAGGAATTATTGTATTTTTAGTTCATCATCTTTAATATAAGGTATATAATGCGAAATCTCCAACAATATACTGATTAATGCATCATGTTACCACATAAGTTGTACTTGGTGGTTTTTTATCAAGTGAGCCTGGTGAACCAGACAAGGATAACTTGTTCAGAGTTTAGAAGACCTTTAGTCTTACTTTTGGGAAACTTTGTTGTACTATATCACATGTTCATACCCCCTTGGGGGAGTTGTAATAAATGTTATAGCATGATAATGTCTGTAAAAGACTCAGTATCCTAGACCTCATTTGTCAATATGATTAGCCCAGGGTGTTTTTTCCCTTGGTTATTATTGGTTGTTGAATAAATGACTGATAATTTCTGAGTTTTTCACTCAATACCTCCAAAGTTGGGGTGGTCGGCTTAGCATTAAGGACTATTGAGGTTATTAGAGTCTATGTGTCAATGTATAAACATGCTAGACATCATGGTTGAGTCTTACGAACATGTATAAGCCCCCCTTGGTTTTTAATTTTTTAATTTTTTTAAGTTTTTAAATTTTAATTTTTCCACAAAAACCTTAGGCTATTTTTTAATAGTCTAATTGGAAAAATTGGTTTTGTAATAAAAGTGGGCCAAATAATCAGTTTCAGTCATGGGGGTGCTCACTTTCAAGCTAAGAGCACCATGTAAACTCATAGACCCATTTTTTCTTAGCTTTGAGTGATTCTCCATCACTCAGGTCAGAAATCCCCAAAAAATCAATTATTGAGTATTTTAATTAATAAATTGAGTAATAATGGAGCAAATCCAAAATCCTAGATCAATGGATTCTCAACCAATTTGATTGAAATCAGTCTAATCGGCACTAGATTGACTAGGTCTGACAAATCCTTGACTAAAGGAGGTGATCTGGACAGATCCAGAGTTGAACTTCAGCCTCCTTTATGGGGAATTGCACCCTTTCTCTCTCCTCCACACGTGTGGGCTCTTCTAGAAGCTCTATGGTTGATGTTTCAGTCAGCAGGGTGATGTGTCAGCTCAATCATCCCCCCGATTGACAAGTAGAGTCAGTAGAAGCTCATTTCAGCTTCAAATCAGGCATTGATGGACTCTCCTTCAGCTGCAGTGGTCTATCTCCTTGGGATTTGCACCCCCTCTTGGATGGGGTTTCAATTTTGTGTATAAATAAAGCATGGATGCCTCCTTTCTGAGTTATTTAGAGTTGGATTGAGCAGCCATTGCTGTTGTATTACTGTGTAATATATTTTTCTATTGGAATAAAGTGAAGCTTTGGAGGCAATATGGTGTCATGTCATTGTATGTGTGGATGAGCATTGCCATGTTTCACTGAGGTAACTTGTATCTATGTTCATAATTTGCTGATTGTTTGTGGATTTATTGTTAAGATTGATAATAATCTTATTATAATATTGATAGGAAAGGAGGTTTTCAATAATTTTCTTGGCCATCTCTTTCCTTTGATGCATGTTTAGAGATCTAGATTCAGCATGTTTTATAAGTTTATATGCATCTTATTCTGAAATATTTGTGTATGTATTAACTGGATCTCACAAAAATTTTGGCAAGTATTTGGATTCAGTTGTAGGTTCCTAGCTTAGAGAGGATACTGATCTAGTTTGCTTCTTCACTCTCTCCAAAACCATTCAAAGGCATAGTCCCTTGACATTCCACCAGAAAGCTCCACGGTTGATCTTCAAGGCTTCCAACAATAAATGCTCTTCTTTTCCTTCTCCTCCATCTTTTTCTAAAATCAGTCCGGTTACTTGTTTGCAGCTTTAAAATTGTTTAGATCTATAAATTTCAGAGTTTATTTTACATAGATATTGCTTCCTTAAAGCTCATAAAATAGATCTCATTCCTAAAGAAAGCTTACAATCATTCTAGATCTAGTTTTAGGGAAAATTGTTATTTTTCAACGCTGTGAAAGTAGATCTAAAGCTTGTTCAAGACAAGGTTGTTTCCTTACAATATAAAAATTTATATTCAGAAATTTAATTACTTCATATTGGCTGCCCCCAAATCAGGCCAAGATCCCAAGGAAATCTTGCTTTCCTTGGTTCTTTTTCAACTTCTTTAAAAACTAGTTTCAACTTAGAATTTTTGGGTAAAACGTTTGTTCATCAAAAAGTACTTTCAAAGTAATTTTGGACATATTTAATGGTGATAATATTTCTGTTTTTTAGCACATGTAACAGAAAATAGGAGGAGGTGCTGTCTAGAAATCATTTTTGGACCATTCGAAACCCCCAAAGGGGTCTCCGTCTTCCCAAAATTTCAATTTTTTGCAATTTGTAAAGCTTTGGTCTCATTCCATATAAGGAACAAGTGGATTAATTTTAGTTTTATTATATTGTAATTGCTGCTAATAAAAATAAAAATCTTTTCGAATAGGCCCTTTTGATCCTATTCACCATCCCCCCTGGGGGGATTTGCGTCCGTTTCACTTTTTTGCATTTTTCCCATTTTTTGTTCTAGTTTAATATTGACATGCAGGATTGTATATTTTGATATTATTTTTCATTATTCGATATTTTCAATTCAAAAGTAATCATACTACTTACCCCACGACTTCCCGACTGACCCGCAAGGGGAAAGAGATGCGTGGTAGGACTTAGTAGAAAATCGGTGTTGTGTATCTCTGATTCCATTTTAATTAATTGTTTTGATAATAATAATAAAATCAACCCCTCCTTGATTCCATGATTGAGGTCCACTTGGATAGAAAGAGGTTCCTGGAGGGTTTTCTTTTTATTAAGAACACTTCTTTTAAAATTTACTAAAAAATAACAAAGACTCCAGTGTGTATGCTCTGTACTTGGTTGTGGTTCATCCGATCAGTTAAGATGCATAAAAAGCACTTGAGCAACTAGATTAATTAGTCTTCACCTCCCAAATTGATAAACCAACAGGAAAAAATCCAACACCTAAAACAAACTGTAAATAGTGGCAAAATACCCAAAGGAGTGGGAACAACTAGAAAGTGACCTTGAGGCACCGATCTCTGTGATAGCCTGATGGGTGCATTATGAACAATAGTCTCCGATACTCCGTTCCAACCGACAAACACCTTGCAGGTAGCCATGAAAGTTCACTTTTAGACATACTTCAAGTACCTCTCGGGTATATCTGGAGTCCCCTTTTCGCCTAATTTAATTCATTCACATTCCACATTAATTTAAAATCTACCAAGAGACATTTGCAAAACATTCTTTCAAGCACATGCAAGCACATTATTTTCTCTGTTGACTCCATTTAAGGCACTGATGATTTATTTGATCATTTCTTTTGATTATATATGTATTGAGTGTCATTACTATGCTTATCTGCTTTAAATATTGCATCTTGTTATCTTTTGTTTCCACTAGTTAATTTCAAACAACTCCTAAAAAATTTAATCAATATAAGACCATCACACTAAGTAATTAAGCCTTAGTAATTTAATAGGGTCTTCCCTCCTTGGCTTCATTGGGAGTTAGCCTGAACGAAGGAGTCAAGAACAAGGTGACAACCTTCACTCTAGAGTTACCCCCAAGGACACACTGAGTGGCTTGAATATTTCTGCAACGTAACCCAGGTGTGTGAAAGGTGGCAACACTTTTTGGTGCCGTTTCCGGGGATAAATATTTTTATTCCCGAAGTACGACTTTTGTTTTCTTCCTTTTTGTTTTTGGTTTGTTTGATGAATGGATTAGAGTAGATATTTAATTTTCATCTGGCGACTCCACTAAATTGTTTTAGTTTTAGTTTTTACAAAGAAAAGCAAAAATTAATTTTTGTGAGAGTTCTTAAATGCATATTTTAAATCTCACATGGCGACTCCATTGAAGGGATAAAAACCCTTTTATCTCATAAACTTGTGAAGTTTTATTGTGTGTAGATGAGCCCGTGCAACATATTAAAACCTATAAAGCTCATCACTTGATAGCTCAACCTTTTCAGTACAAGGTTTAATGGTTATATCAAATGCATACTATTAATATTTGATATGTAGCTTTATGGTGCCGAGATAACCGAAATTTTTCAGCCTATTGATTTCTCAAACATCGCGGGTTTTCCTAACTGTTCTGATGGTGTGGGGGATGCATATAAATGGATTCCAGTATTTCATGGAAATTATGGTGATTCAGCCATCTGGCATGTCAAATATTTCCTTTAGTTGATGGCTGACTCCAATGTGCTTCATGAAGACAATATGATGGAAATTTTTGGTGGTACTTTTTGGGGTGAGGCCTGTTGTTGGTTCTATCAGGGCCTTCCTAATAAATGTATAACTTCTTTTCCAATCTTCCTTTGTATGTTTTTAGAGCAGTGGCATGATGCTAGGGGTAGTATGAATGGTTTGAAAAAGTTCCTTGAAAATATATGTACCTTCTACCTATCTGGGATAGAGTATCACATGGAAACATATGATGGACCTTTTTCTATGATACAAAGTATTGAAGACTTGGAATCACTTCTTGAACATTTAAGTTAAGAGGAGATCCATGATACTCCCATCAAAGAGCATCCTGGTATTTATTTAAGAAAGGAAGCAATTAAGCATCTTATTAAAGAACCTGAGGTATCTCTCAATACACAAAAAGATTATGAAGATGGGGACATCCATGACAATCACGTTGAAGAGATTCGCAAGGAACCCATGATTGAACACATTGTTGAAGAATGTCCTCATGTCACCATAACTGAAAACATTGAAGATTTGAGATTTTCTAAAGTGTGTCACAATGCTAATATTTTTCCAGAAATCCCTCATGAGGAAACCATTACAGATATCGACACTTATGAATACATTTATGATGTGTATGATGACACTCCTTTATGTTCATCACTTAGGGATGAAGTTTTGGAAATTTTAAATTCTCATAATATCTTTGAAACCAAAACTTTGAAGGATGATTATTATGAATAGGAGGAGGGTAGTTATATCTCAGGATGTGATACTAGCGAGGAAGACTCTCTCATATCCAACATAGATGGGAGTGATGACTATTGGAATTTCATAGATAATACAACTTGTGAAAATCTTATTGAGAACCCCATCCATGATATGTCTAGCAAGGGGAGTGTCTATTAAAAAATTTGTGGAAGTCCAATCTATGATATATCCATAGAGGGGAGCAAGGATCTGGATACCTAAGAAAATATTAAAGGGGAGCATGGATCTAGATACCTGGGAAAATCTTAGTATGGAAAAGGAGCATTCAGAATTTTCACATTATCATTTAGAGTCATATCATGAAGAGCCGCACAATGGTATTAGTAATGAAGACATTGAGAAGCATTATTTTAAAAAGTCGGATGTGATGCAGTCAATGGAATATTAGTCTCATCCATCTTCTTCACATGTAGAGGTTCCATTTGATTTGGAGCGGCTTGGGGATTATGAAATGAGTTATCATTTGATAAGCCCTGATGATCAGTATGATGATGTAGTTAGTCTGCCTCATCCTGCCAATTGGTATATCAGTCCTATATAGCCATGGATAGAAGAAGCTGTATTCGAGCACATACCAGTTTGGGAAGAACTTTAATGAATTTATTCATGCCTATGATTTCCCATCCATCCCGGCCATTCTAGATCATCACGTAGGTTTGCATTTTCTAAGTATCCTTACTTTGGCCGGTAACCAGAGATGAGGAAAAAAAAATTATGTTAATAAAATGCTTAGGTGGTTACATTGGATTTCTGATTACACTTAACCCTTTTTATATCATGCTTAGAGTAGTAAAATAAGATCCTTGAAAGAGAGAATTTACTTTATGCATTTCTGTTTTGTACTTAGCTATAATAATAATAATAAATTTAGTTAGTTACATTTGTTTTGTTTAAATAAATCAACTTAATGGTTCATTTGGTTTTTTATAAAACTTGTGCTACTGAGGTTTTCTTATCAAGTTGAGATGTTTTTACAAGGTAAATAAACTAGAGATTCTAGTGTTCTCATATCCTCTCCTTTCCTTAAAGACCAGATAGAGCACATGTCCCACAGTTGGAGACAAATGTTACCACCTAAGTTGTACTTAGTGGTTTTTTATCAAGTTATCCCGATGAACTGGACAAGGATAACTTTTTCAAACTTCAAAACACCTTCAATCTTGCTTCTGGGAAACTTTATTGTACTATATCATATGTTCATACACCCTTCGGGGAGTTGTAATAAATGTTCTAGCATGATAATTTCTATAAAAGATTCAGTCTCCTAGACCTCATTTGTCAACATGATCATCCCAGGGTGTTTTTTCCCTTTGTTATTATTGGTTGTTGCATAAACGACTGATAATTTTTGAGTTTTTCACTCAATACCTCCAAAGTTGGGTTGGTTGGATTGGCATTTAGGCCTATTGAGGTTATTAGAGTCTATGTGTCAATGTATAAACATGCTAGGAATCATGGTCGAGTCATATTAACATGTCTAAGTCCCCCTAGGTTTTTAACTTTTTTAATTTTTTAAGTTTTTTAAATTTTATTTTTTCCACAAAAAACTTAGGCTATTTTTTATTACTCTAATTGGAAAAATTGGTTTTGTAATAAAAGTGGGCCAAACAATCAGTTTCAGTCATGGGGGTGCTCATTTTCAAGCTAAGATCACCATTTAAACCCATAGACCCACTTTTTATCAGTTTTGAGTGATTCTCTATCACTTAGGTCAGAAAGCCCCAAAAAATCAATTATTGATTATTTTAATTAATAAATTGATGAATAATGGAGCAAATCCAAAACCCTAGATCAATGGATTCTCAACCGATTTGATTGAAATCAGTCTCATCGGCACTAGATTGAAGGGATCTGATAAATCCTTGACTAAAGGAGGTGATCCGGACAGATCTAGAGTTGAACTTCATCCTCCTTTATGGGGAATTGTGCCCTCTCTCTCCTCCACATGTGTGGGATCTTTTGGAAGCTCTATGGTTGATGTTTCAGTTAGCATGGTGATGTGTTAGCTCAATCAGCCCCCCAATTGACAAGTAGACTAAGTGGAAGCTCATTTCAGCTTCAAATCAGGCATTGATGGACTCTCCTTCAGCTGCAGTGGTCTATCTCCTTGTGATTTGTGCCCCCTCTGGGATGGGGTTTCAATTTTGTGTATAAATAGATCATGGTTGCCTCCTTTCCGAGTTAGTTAGAGTTGGATTAAGGAGCCATTACTGTTGTAATACTGTGTAATATATTTTTCTATTGGAATAAAGTGAATCTTTGGAGTAAATATGGTATCATGCCATTGTATGTGTGGATGAGAATTGCCATGTTTCACTGAGGTAACCTGTATCTATGTTCATAATTTGCTGATTGTTTGTGGATTCATTGCTAAGATTGATAATAAGATTATTATAATCTTGATAGGAAAGGAGTTTGTCAATAAGTTTATTGGCCATCTCTTTCCTTTGATGCATGTTTAGAGATCTAGATTCAACATGTTTTATAAGTTTATATGCATGTTATTTTGAAATCTCTATGTATGTATTAACCGGATCTCACATGTATTTTGGCAAGTCTTTGGATTCAGTTGCAGGTTCCTAGCTTGGAGAGGATGTTGATCTAGTTTTATTCTTCAATCTCTACAAAACCATTCAAAGGCATAGTCCCTCAACATTCCACTGAAAAGCTCCATGGTTGATCTTCAAGGCTTCCAGCAAGAAATGCTCTTCTATTCCTCTTTCTCCTTCAAATCTTTCTAAAATCATTTCGGTTACTTGTTTGCAGCTTTAAAATTGTTTAGATCTATAAATTTCAGATTTTATTTTACATATATATTGCTTCCTTAAGTCTCATAAACTAGATCTCATTCCTAAAGAAAGTTTACAATCATTCTAGATCTAGTTTTACGGAAAATTGTCATTTTTCAACGCTGTGATAGTAGATCTAAAGCTTGTTGAATGTAAGGTTGTTTCCTTAGAATATAAAAATATGTATTCATCAATTCAATTTATTCATATTGGCTTCCCCCAGAGCAGGCCAAGATCCCAAGTAAAGCTTGCTTTCCTTGGTTCTTTTTCCGCTTCTTTAAAAACTAGTTTTAACTTAGAATTTTTGGGTAAAACGTTTTTTCATCCAAAAGTACTTTCAAAGTACTTTTGTTCATATTTAACTGTGATAATAATGCTGTTTTTTATTAGGTGTAACATAAAATAGGAGGATGCGTTGTCTGGAAAGCGTTTTTGGACCATTTGAAACACCCTAGGGGGTCTCCCTCCGTCTTCCCAAAATTTCAAATTTTTGCAATTTGTAAACCTTTGGTCTCATTCCATGTAAGGAAAAAGTGGATTAATTTCAGTTTACTGATATTAAAATTTCTTCTAATAAAAATAAAAATATTTTTGAATAGGTTCTTTCAATCCTATTCACCATCCCCCTTCAGGGGATTTGCATCTGTTTCACTTTTTTGCATTTTTCCTGTTTTTCTATTCTAGTTTAGTATTGACATGTAGGATTGTATACTTTGATAGTATTTTTCATTACTCCATATTTTCAATTCAAAATTAATCATACTACTTACCCCACGACTTCTCGATTGACCTGTAAGGGGAAAGAGATGCATGGTAGGACTAATTAGAAAACCGATGTTGTGTATCTCTTATTCCATTTTCATTAATTGTTTTGTTAATAATAATAAAATCAACCCCTCCTTGATTCCCTGATTGAGGTCCACTTGGACCAAAAGAGGTTCCTGGATGGTTTTCTTTTTAATAAGAACACCTCTTTCAAAATTTACTAAAAATAACAAAGAATCCAGTGTGTATGCTCTGTACTTGGCTGCGATTCATCCAATCAGTCAAGTTGCATCAAAAGCACTTGAGTGACTAGATTAATTATTCTTCACCTCCCAAATTGATAAACCATCAAGAAAAAATCCAACACCTTGAACGAACTGTAAACAGTTGCAAAACACCCAAAGGAGTGGGAACAACTAGAAAGTGACCTCGAGGCACCGATCTTTGTCACACCCTGATGGGTGTGTTATGAAAAATGGTCTCTGAGACTTCATTCCATCCCACAAACACCTTACGGGTAGCCATGAAAGTTCTCTTTTGGACATACTCCAAGTACCCCTTGGGTATATCTGGAGTCCCCTTTTCGCCTAATTTAATTCATTCACATTCCACATTAATTTAAAATATACCAAGAGACATTTGCAAAACATTCTTTCAAGCGCATGCAAGCACATTATTTTCTCTGTTGTCTCCATTTAAGGCACTATTGATTTATTTGATCATTTCTTTTGATTATATATATATTGATTGTCATTACTGTGCTTATCTTCTTTAAATCTTGCTTATTGTTATATTTTGTTTCCACTGGTTAATTTCAAACAAATCCTAAACAACTTAATCAATATAACACCATCACACTAAGTAATTAATCCTTAGTAATTTAATAGGGTCTACCCCCCTTGGCTTCGTTAGGAGTTAGCCTGAACGGAGGATTCAAGAACAAGGTGACAGTCTTGACTCGAGAGTTACCCCCAAGGACACACCGAGTGGCTTGAATATTTCTGCAATGTAACCCAGGTGTGTGAAAGGCGGAAACACGTCCATAGTTAGGGAACTCATTTTTAACTCGTGAAATTCCTTGATTTTATTATCATAAAATAGTTTAGAAATATACTTTTCTCAGAATCATTTCTTGAAGGTCTTCCAGTTAATATCCTTCTCTTTTATTTTCTTAGTGTGTTTTAAACCTCGCCACCATATTAAAGCTTTCCCATTCAATTGTATATGGCTATTTCTGATTTCATGTTGGTTGAGTAAGCAACTACTTTGAAGTACTAACTCATTCCCAAGATCCATTCTTCAGCTTTTTCTATGGCATCAAGGTCTCCTTCAAAGGTTGAAGCCTTGATTTTTTGGAATTATCCTTGCATGGTATTGTCCTTTTTTTAAAAATTTTTGCATGAAGATGAGTGTGATTCCAAATATTTCAAAACAGGAATCTGAATATTCATGGATCTTTCTTGTCATCTTTTTCAGCTCTAGGTTGATGGTTCTCTTTATATGATAATGTTTATTTATAGGCTCACTTGTCAAATGGGTTATATAAAGCACGTTCCTTATTTCTATAAGTCTTTTTTACATTGCTTCGTTTACTTCATGATGCTCCTTTATTTCCTTGATGTTATCCTCCCTGAAGATTTGAAATTCATCTTGCAACCTATGCACTAACTTTTAGGAGCTTAGATGAGGTGGTATCCCTAATGTTTTCATTTTGTTTAACTACCAAATCCTCTCTTTGAGGTGGTGAGTTGATATTTTTGTGTTTACTGTCATATTTTTCAGTTTCCATTTTGTTTCTGAAAAATAGATGTGCAAAAATTATGTTTATTAGCTTAGTTCAAATTTGAATTTTGTAGTAGCTTGGTGACAAACTCATAGGTCACTTAGTTTTTTACTTATATTTGATACCACTTGCAATATCCAAAAAAATACACCCTAAATACCACTTAAGTGATATGCGGTGTTGGTGAAGCCCACCAATAAAGCTTCGTTTAGAGGGGTTCCCACTATGTCGGCATCCTACAGCACAATCTCCCTGAGCACCGTCCCAAACAGGTTTTACCCCGCTGAGCAACGTCTGTGGAGAAGACAAGGTCTCATCCGAGACTTTCAAGGGAGAGCTGTTAGAACCAAGTTGCTCACAGTCGGAGAGGAGGATATGGGGATTCGATAGAGGAACACCATAAGTTATGCAATCATTACATAGTGCAGCCTTATTCATGGAACATAATTACTCATAGTGCATCAAAAAGTTACAGAAATATAGATTGCATCAACATAAAATCAACAGATCACATCGATATAGAAGAGAGAGACTGAATCACATCTATATCATGCCATTGTAACAAAACAGAGTCACATCATCATAACAAATCTATAGCAATACATAAGAATTAATCCATACTCATCGCATCATATTAAACTTGTGCAAATGTACTGCATTACACAATTCTTATCCAAAACCGTGGAATGCATACATCAGGAAGAAACCTAGATAAAATCATAGTTAAGACAGAAAATTCTCCATAAAACAGATCGTACAAGATATTATCCCATAAAATGGTGCATACAATCTCATACAATCCCTCCCAGCTGCCCTGATCTCACAAAAATAGATCTATAAATAGGCTTAAGCATTTACATTTAAGGTCCACTACTAACTAAATTCTAATCACTATTGACCTATTGCACCAAAAATTGGTCAAAATATACATAAAATATTCAAAAAGAGTTTATTCTTCCACTTATCATGCCGAGCTTCCCTTGTACGGTACCACGTGAGCTTGTGCAACTTCCACGATGCTTCGCAACTCACTTGCCCCAAACCCATTTCTAACAGGCCCCCAACACAGTTTTGTGGCTCAGCCTTGAGCCACATAAAGTCGACAAGGTGTGTGCTGAAGTCTTGTCCTTAAAATATTCAAATTATTGTGCAATTTCCCGAACCTGTAGCTGAAATTTACTAGTGATACTCTGACAATTAGTCAAAGTCTGGTGGATGGGTTGCTCCTCATTAGCCTTGTTGTCGACCATTTGTCGATTCTCTTAAACAACTTGGAGTGTGGTGATGGCCTTAACAACCAACTAGACACAGATTTCTTGGTATTCATCAAGCTGCTCGCAGCGATTTTGCTAGCGTTCTTTTGCATGCGTAGCTCACTACTATAGATCCTTCAGTTCTGTGGCTTGGGTGATATACACCATCAGCAACATGGCCTTCAGGGACATCTTTAGGGTTTTCAATTGGACCTCTACCTCTTACACTTGCCAGTCAATTGATCAAGTTGCTCATCTTGAACAATACTTTGCCAAAACTACGTGGTCATCTCCATAGTATTTTTAGCCTCTTGCTCCATGGTGTTGAACTGATTGGAAATTTATTCAATGGAGGTCTTGTGCTCTGGAACCTACTCTGGTGGAATTATGGGTTGTACTTGGGCCTGAAGCAACAAGTTATTATCCTGAAGTTGAACCATATTTTTCCCCAATTTCTTAGCCTTTTTTATTGGGGTGATCCCTGTGGTGTTGTCAAAAATGTTCTGGAAGGCATCAAAAATAGCCTACTCAACTTTGTTGCATGTGCACATAGCTATTCCTATTCAGCAATCAGGCAGTGTTGCACCTTCTTACGGTTAGTAATCTCTTCGACAGCCTTCCACTGCAACTTGGCCTATGTCGCCTTCAGCTGGTTGATTTCTTGCAAATTTTCCTCGATCAACTGTACGTGGACATAGTGCAGCTGGTCTACTTCCTTCTGCATATTCTCAGTGGTGTTCCAAGACTCGACATAGCCCTTGGCCAAATATTTTTGTCGTGCAACCAACTCTAGTGCTACTCTCTGCTGCAACTCAACCAACTCTATAGATGACAGTTTCTTTAGATCCAAATTCATGCTCTGGATCAGGTGCAGCTGCTGGTGAACTTCTTCATTACCGATGTCAATCGTAGTCGAGGGAACTTGCATGTTCCTAGACCAAGGATCGATGTTGATCGATGAGCTATCCTACAATAGAGGTCTTACCGATGGTTGTTTGGAAATAATATAAAAAATGCACTCTAGTCTATCTCTTACCGCGCCAAATTCTTCATGGTTGGAATCATGAATCATCGTAGTTGTAGCTGTAGATGAATCAAATATGGATTTGATAAGCCCTTGTAGCTAGTCTTCCATCCTTGATTTGGTACCACTACCCGCCTCGTACTCCTGATGCCATTTGGTGTGAGTCTCCTCCCGCATACGCTGCGCTACATCTTCAGGATCTGTCGATGACTCATTTTCAGAGTTGTGAGTGCTCAATTCCTGCAAGGCAGGGTCTTCAAGGACCTCATGGGGTAGCTCCTTAGCTAACTCCTTCTGACTCACCGGGACATGCCAATCTTGCACAATAGCATCAAAATATTCCGTGGTCACTTTATAAGGTAATGGTAGCCACTGTCGATCAGGGTCCCACCTGGCCTAAATATGAATGGAGTGGGGTCCAATAGAAAAATGAAGGATCTGCTTATACTTGGCCATGATGTAGGGAGAAACTCTAGGAATCGCAACAACGGTTGCTTACATCGCTTCCCAATAGATCCAGAATTGAATGGAATAGTCCATTTCTCGACTAGGCTCTTTGAACCACTATAGGTTCTAATAGCGAGCACCATGACAAACCTTGACTGCCTCAACCACCATTGGTTGGTAGTCCTCAGGTTCCATCCAAGCAACGAGAGTGATAAGAATAAAAATCCAACTATAGGAAAAGGGTTTCCCAATCTGAGCAGTAAGCGAATATTCAAGCAATTGATTTAATAAAAATAAATACCAATTCATTTGTACCCCCTCAACACATTTATGGTCACAGGAGACAACACCCGAATTGCATTAGACTGGTAGATTATCATGAAAAACCTTGCTGGACATAATTATTGCACCAATGCGCACTATTTGTGAATTAATATTGTCAATGGGATAAGCGCGACCATCCCGATGTAAACCAAAGTGCTCCTTCAACTACTTCACAAGTTTCTTGTCTGTATCTCTTCCATGAATATACTACGTCGGGTCCTCCCCATCCTTCGGCAACCCAATGATGCTTGCAATCAAGTCAACTATGACAAGGATCGGCGTATTCATCTAAAGTGTCCCTCCATGGAAGCATGCCAACAATTTCTTCACACACGCATTTGCTTCATTCAAGTGGCCAAAATGGGGCATATTGATGAGCCCCAGTAACCCAAACTTGCCTAACCCACTGGCCCATGGTTTCAGAATCTGATGAATGGGGCCACCATGAACCATGGGGATGGATTCATATGGCTTGTCCTATACATATTTAAGCAAGAGCAGGTCATGATCATCAAACTTGAGCCTGGTTAACACAAGGATGATATTGACTGAGCATGTCATCCCTTCTGACAGCACTGGCAACTTGGGAAGGTACTTCTGATTCTTTGATAGCTACCATGGCTTGGTTCCTGGATGCCTAGGAGTGACGTATCCAAAAATATCATGCACTGAGACACCCCAAGGTGCTGTAGACTCAAAATATCCTGAGCTTGACTCCCCAGTCTGTGCAATTCCTTCTCCTTGTATCTTTGTAGACATGAGAGTTTGCCTATTCTCCGGTGACGTAGGATTGGGTCTCTGTGATTCGTCGGACCTCAACTTGTGTGCATTAAAAGTTTTTGTTAAAAGAATGCGTTCAGTAGGTTAATTAATGGAACTGCATTAACAAAAATTAAATACTGAAAACAGATGGAAAACAAACTAATAAACAAATATAAAGAAGCACAGAATCAGAGCGTCACAAATAGAAGTTGATACCGGAGTTCACCCCCTCCACTGGGCTACGTCTTCGGGTCCCTCTCCAATGGGTACCGATCCAATTAATATTTTTAAAATGGTACAAAATGGTTCTGGAAACAACTTCAGCAACTATAAACAGAATGTTGTACAAAATATTTAAGACATTTTCTCTCGAAATTACAATCAGCATTCAAAGATAAAGAAAGCTAAAATATAACAGAGAATGTCGACTTCTACAGCACAACATCTGGACACTTCACAGCAAAAATGATCTCTAAGCTTCTCATAACAGAGAAATGATACTCTGCGCTCCAAAACAATCTGCCCCCCTTCTCAGTGGCTAGCCTCCTCTATTTAAGAGTTTAGCTGGAGGGATAAGTAACTGATTCCATTCCATCATCTCAGCTGTTATCTTTTTTATTATTGTTACAACCATACGCTAAGTTGAACCATGCAATTCAGCCAAATCGCTGTCCAAGCATTATGGCACCATGACATTCCATATTCCTGAAACGTTGCAACCAACTCCACGTACATATGTTGACTCACAACACGTTGCAATGACCGTTATGCACATATGTTGCACCATACCATAGCGTCATACGTAATGTAACCATTTGATGTCACCACTAACTTCGCAATGTTGTAGCAAGTGTGATAAGTCTGTCGCAGTTAAGTCTGTCACAGCAGTGTGAAAAGTCTATCACAGCAGCGTGAAAATTCTGTCGCAGCTAAGTCTGTCACAGCAGTGTGAAAAGTCTGTCGCAGATAAGTCTGTCGCAGCTAATTCTGTCACAGCTAAGTCTGCCGCAGCTAAGTCTGTCACAGCAGTGTGATAAGTCTGTCACAATAGTGTGAAAATTCTGTCATAGCTAAGTCTATCACAGCAGTGTGAAAAGTATGTCACAGCTAAGTCTGTCACAGCAGTGTGAAAAGTCTGTCACAACTAAGTCTGTCACAACAGTGTGAAAAGTCTGTCATAGCTAAGTCTGTCACAGCAGTGTGAAAAGTATGTTACAGCTATATATATGAGTTAAAACATATGTTATGTTCTTTGAACCATAGATTAAATACCATTGTACCATATTGGATCAGTGTAAATTAAAGATGAATAATCCTTCGGATCATTCCTCCCCATTGGAGAGATTTTGGACCACCAAAATCCTAAATTATTCTGCAAGTAAGTGAGGGTACATCTCCCTCACTTTTCCAATCTCCATCCATCTTTCTTTGCTAGGATGCATGCCTTTAAGCCCCACTCGAAGGTACTCAGCATTCCCCCTTCGTGAAGTTCTTACATTTTTGTCAAGAATAACATCATCCTACAAGTCTTTCATATATTCAGGTGCCATATCATCAACTGAAGAAATCTGTATGATAGTTTCCTCATCCATGATCATAGGAGGCTCATACAATTTAAGATTCTCAACATTGACACCTGAATAAATTTGCATGTATGGAGGTAAATCCAAGCGAAAATCATTAGTACCGATCTTTTCCAAGATCTCAAAAGGACCATACCTGATAGGTTTAAGCTTTTTACCTTCACCTTTCATTCTTTCTTTGGTGATATGTAACCAAACTCTGTTACCAACCTGAAATTGATGATCAACTCGATGCTTGTCATGCCTGGCTTTTTTTTTTTCCTGGCTCTTCTCCAATTGTTCTTGAACTACCTGCTATACTGCTTGGATTCTCTGAATGAACCTTAGTGCTTTATCTGCATCATGATGTCCATCCACTGCATCTTTGCCAAAATAGAAGTCCATCGGTGTTTTTGGCAGATAACCAAAACAAGTTTCAAAAGGAGATTTTTTTGTGGAAGAATGAACTCCATGATTGTAGGCATGCTGTATATACTGCAACTTCTCATCCCAGAGTTTAGGATGTTTACTACAGTATCCTCTGAGCAACTGAACCACTGTCATGTTTACTACCTCTGTTTTCCCATCGGTCTGTGGATGAAAAGCCGTACTTTTCTTCAGTTTAGTGTCCATAAGTTCCCATAAAGTGGACCAAAATTCTCCCAAGAACCGGGAATCCCGATCAGATACAATAGACATGGGTAGCCCAAAATGTACCCAAACATTCTGAAAGAATAGGTGAGCTGTTTGTTCAACAGTGATCTGTTTGTTACATGGCATTAAGATACACATTTTGTTGAATCTATCCACAACAACATATAGATAATCATGCCCTTTTCTAGACATAGATAGTCCTCCTACAAAGTCCATAGAAATGCTTTCCCAAGGATGAGAAGAAAATGGAAGAGGTGTGTACAAATCCAATTTCCTATTGCTAGGCTTACTTGTTGCACACATAAAACAACCTCTTATGTATTTAGCTACAGTTTCTTGCATTTGAGGCCAATAACAATGATTCTGCAATAGAGACAATGTTTTACTTACTCCAAAATGTCCTGCAATCAATGAACTATGTGCCTCTCGGACCACATGCACTCTTTCTTTCTCTGGAATACAGAGTTTACCAAGATGATACAAGAGTTGATTATGCACATAATAGTTCTCTTCATGTTTACCATGGGTTAATGATGCATATACTTTCTTAAAATATTTATCTTCTGCATATTGTTCAATGTAACTTTCATGTGTTAATGAACTATTTTGAAGAATGATTGAAGCATTCATAGGTGTCCTTGATAACATGTCTGCTACCTTGTTATGAATTCCCTTTTTGTACTTAATTACGAGATGAAACTGTTGTAAGAATCCCATCCATATTAAATGCCTACTTTGTTGTACTTTAGTTTGATATTGTAAATATTGAAGTGTCTAATGATCAGTATGTATAACTGTTTCTTTTCCAATAATATAATGTTTCCACTTCTTCACACTCTGTACTAAAGCATACAACTCTTTTTCATAAGTTGAATAGTTACTTACCGCAGTAGAGAACGTTTCTGAATGGTAATAGACTGGCTTCCTCCCTTGCATCAAAATGGCTCCCATGGAAAACCTGCTGGCATCGGTTTCGATCTCAAATGGCTGCTGCAAATCTAGCAACGTCAAAAATGGGGCTGTGCTGATCCTTTCCTTCAAAGTTTCGAAGGCTCTCTGATGATTTCCTCCCCACTGGAAAATTTCTTTAATGCTTGTCAATACATGTAATGGAGCAGCAATGGAAGAAAACCCAGACATGAATTTTCTCCAATACTGAACCGCACCCAGAAAACTTCTGATTTCAGTAACGGTGTTAGGCCGTGGCCAGTTTACAATGACAATAACCTTGGCTGGGTCCACTCGCAGGTGGCCTCCACCAATAATATGGCCCAAATATACTAAATATGTTTTAGCAAACTCACATTTAGACATTTTTACATAAAGCTTCTCCTTCTTCAGTACATCTAAAACTTTCTTCACATGTACAATATGCTCTTCCTAGGTTTTGCTAAACACAAGGATATCATCCAAATATACAATTACAAAATCATCAATGAATGGTCGAAAGACATCATTCATGACCTGCATGAAAGTAGCAAGAGAGTTACATAGCCCAAAAGGCATTACAAGCCATTCATACAAACCCTGTTTTGTTTTAAACGCTGTTTTCCAAGCATCATTTTCAGCAACACGGATTTGATGATACCCACTACGTAGATCCAATTTTGTAAAATAAATTGCATGTTTCAACTGATCAAGCAAATCATCAATGTGAGGAAGAGGATACCTGTTTTTAATGGTGATTTTGTTAAGGGCCCTGTAGTCGATACACATCCTCCACGACCCATCCTTCTTTGGAACCAAGACTATAGGAGAACCACAAGGAGAAGTGCTGGGCCAGATGACCCCCTTCTCAATCACCTCCTAAACCTACTTCTTGATTTGCTCATTCTACATTACAGACATCCGGTACATGGCTATGTTTAGGAGTGGCACATCCTGCTGCAAATGTATCTCATGCTGAATCTCTCTCCTCGGTGGTAACCCCTTCGGATCTTGAAACAAATCATCATACTTAGAAATAATTTCAATCAGTTCAGATTTTTGTTTAGGGTCACATCCTCCAAAATATTTAGAGATCTCATCATTTTTTACCTTAACCATCATTAACACAAAATTCTTACTAGCATTTACCAGCCTCTTCATTTGTCCTGCAGAAACTATTGCTAGTTTTGTTCTTGGCTTATGTGCTCGTACAATATACTCTACACCATCTTTAAAAAGATGATACTTATTCTTCTCTCTATAAAACACTGCTTTCTGGTCATACAAATATGGACTCCCAAGTACAATTCCACAAATGTCAAGTGGCACTACATCTAGTTCTACCTCATCTATGAACTTTTCAGTAATTGCAAACTTCAATACACATTTCTTTGAAACTTGTAACTGTGTATCGTTAGTAACCCAACCAAGAGGATAGGGCTTTTCATGAGGCACAGTAACTAAATGCAATTTCTTAACCACTTCTTCTGATATCAGATTTACTTGCGAACCACTATCAAACAATGTATCAATCTTTGTATGATTTGTAATGACACGAACATGAAACAGTGCACTCCTATCTCTATCATTTTTCTTAGAAGTAGATGGAATATTTGTACTTACACTAGAACTTGATTTTGCATCAATGGGAAGTGAGATACTTTTATTCTTACCCTGGATTCCGACAGCCGTAACCTTTGTTTCATCACCCGAGTCAGATCCTAAGTCTTGAATGACTGCTGCAGTAGCTTTTTCTTTGCCTTTATCCTTGTTTCCTCCGAACTTCTTTGGCCTTAACTCTGGATGAAGTTTCCAACACTTAGAGACATCATGTCCTTTCTAACAATGCGAACATGTAGGCTTTTCACCCTCTTTCTTAACAGTAGCCATCTTCTTTTTCCCCTTATCTTGACCTTTCGATTTGCTGTCAAATTTAAAAGATTTCTTCCCAAAGTATCCATTAGAGGAAATTTCAACTCAAAATGGGCCTCCTAAAATGAACTAATAAAATAATAAAATAATATTTATTAATTTTGGAGGAAGAAAAGAAAAAAACTATTTTTTTGTTTGTATTTTTGACATATTTCCCTGTGTTTTTACTCAAATTTCGATCGGGAGAGATCGTTGGATGCAGAATTAAATTCTACATCCAATGAGTACCCACTCGACATACTTTTGACGGACCCAACGACCCCAAAAACAAGAAATACCTGAAAAAAAAGGAATGATGATGTCGTCATTCCATTTTTTCAGCTATTTCTTGTTTTTTGGGGTAGCGGGGTCCGTCAAAAGTATGTCGAGTGGGTACTCGTTGGATGCGGAATTCAATTCCACATCCAACGAGCTCTCCCGATCGAAATTTGAGTTAAAACATAGGGAGATATGACAAAAATACAAACAAAAAAGTAGTTTTTTTAATGATACCTATCCCCAAATTTATATTAAAAAAGTGTTTAAGACCTATATGGTATTTCAAATTTAAAGCAATTTCATTGGCTAATACATGATGACATGGAATTTGAATAAAAGTTAAAAGGCCCATTTTGAGTTGAAATTTCCTTTAATGATTAGCATGCTTACCCCTGGCTTCAAAATGGGTAGCTTGAACACATACATCATCCAAATTACTAGGGTTAAACATCAACAAAGTATGTCTCAAATAAGAATGCATGCCACCAATGTACTTAAGAAGACTTTCCTGTGTATCTAATGCAACATTCAATGCAATAGCCCTCTTTCTAAATTCATGAGTATAATCTTGAATGCTTTGTCCTTTAGCTTGTCTAAACATTTTCCAACCCATGGTTAAATGTTGGATATGGCCTAAAGGATAAAATTGCTTCCTTAATACTTCAATGAATTCATTCCAAACTAAAATAATTTTACCATTCTTTTGAAGATCTTGCTGAATCTTGCTTTCCCACCAAGTAAGAGCCATTCCACTCATTCTCAAAGTGGCCAATTGAATCCTGGAAGGGTCATCATTAATGCCCTGCACCCTGCAATATACTTCAAGCTGCTTGATCCGATTGTATAACTTTTTAGCATCTAAGTCTCCATTATAAATTGGTAACTCAAACTTAACATTCAATTTGAAATAAGGAATATTAGAATTTGCATTAGCATTATGTGAATGAGAAGCATGAGAAGAAGAGAAAGTTTGAGTAGTATCAAGAGGATCACCATCACCTCCTACTCCTTTACCCTTTTCTTCCTTCTTCACTTCTGCATCTTTGGATGAAGATCCTTCTTCTTTCTTCTTCCTTTCTGCTCACTCATCAAGTAGAATTTCTATCATGGCTTTCATGCTCATAAAAGCCTCTAAAAACTCAGATTCAGAAATAACAGGTTTTTACCATTCTGTATGTCCTTCTTCTTCCCCTCGTGGAGAAGACATGGTTCTTGAGAATGTTCTCCTTGAGCCAATCTCAGGATCTTCTTCAACTAATTGTCCTTCACCACGCTTTAACCTGGACCTGGTAAGAATTCACAAACTTGCACAAGCAGTCAACCAGCTCTGATACCATAACATGATCTGTCGGACCTCAACTTGTGTGCATTAAAAGTTTGTGTTAAAAGAATGCGTTCAGTAGGTTAATTAATGGAACAACATTAACAGAAATTAAATACTGAAAATAGATGGAAAATGAACTGATAAACAGATTTAAAGAAGCATAGAATCAGAGCGTCACAAACAGAAGTTGATAAGGGAGTTCACCCCCTCCACTGGGCTACGTCTCCAAGTCCCTCTCCAATGGGTACTAATCCAATTAATATTTTTAAAATGGTACAAAATGGTTCTGGAAACAACTTCAGCAACTGTAAACAGAATGCTGTACAAAATCTTTAAGACCTTTTCTCTCGAAATTACAATCAGCATTCAAAGATAAAGAAAGCTAAAATATAACAAAGAATGTCGACTTCTACAGCACAGCATCTGGACACTTTGCAGCAAAAATGATCTCTAAGCTTCTCATAACAAAGAAATGATACTCTGTGCTCCAAAACAATTTGCCCCCCTTCTCAGTGGCCAGCCTCCTCTATTTAAGAGTTTAGCGGGAGGGATAAGTAACCGATTCCATTCCAACATCTCAGCTGTTATATTTTTTATTATTGTTACAACCATACGCTAAGCTGAACCATGCAATTCAGCCAAATCGTTGTCCAAGCATTATGGTACCACGATGTTCCATATTGCTGAAACGTTGCAACCAACTCCAAGCACATATGTTGACTCACAACACATTGCAATGACCGTTACGCACATATGTTGCACCATGCCATAGCGTCATACGTAATGTAACCATTTGATGTCACCACTAACTTCACGATGTCGCAGCAAGTGTGATAAGTCTGTAGCAACTAAGTCTATCACAGCAGTGTGAAAAGTCTGTCGCAGCTAAGTCTGTCACAGTAGTGTGAAAAGTTTGTCGCAGCTAAGTCTGTCAAAGCAGTGTGAAAAGTTTGTCATAGCAATGTGAAAAGTCTGTCACAGCTAAGTCTGTCACAACAGTGTGAAAAGTATGTCGCAGCTATATATATCTGTTAAAACATATGTTATGTTTTTTGAACCATAGATTAAATACCATTGTACCATATTGGATCAGTGTAAATTAAAGATGAATAATCCTCCATATCACTCTGAGTCTACCACTTCTGCTTGGGAATGGACGACGAACCCACTGCCATACTCATAATTTCTTCTTCCACGGACATGGGCCTAATGGGGGACTCTTACTCACTCAAAATTTCAATAGATTCAAGCTCACTTAGCATCTCTTACCCCTCAAAACCTGAAAATATACTCAACAACTTGAACTACACTTCACTAGACACTCTGCACAAAATTCAGTTTCTACTTCTGCTCATGCAACTGAAGAAAGCCATCCTACGCATCATGTGTGGTTTTTTATAGCCACTTCCAATCCAAATCCATCATTAGCAAATCTGGGTTCACCATTATTTCCATACCGGGTATTAATGATGCCAAATCCATCGGTGATCTTATGCTTCTAACTGTTGGATCACCCATTAATGTGGGTCGCTTCAAGAAGCGTTGCTAGCCAATTCATTTAACTACCTGCATTTATTACTTGATTTGACCACCCCATAGCCTTGCAGATGTCACAAAGGGTCAACTGGTTACCGCTAACAATTTTAAACTTACACAGCCTCTCCCTCAGAGCTCGCCTTGTGCTCCTGAACTAAAATCTTCATTTTTTTTTTCAGCACTTCATGTGGTGTGCATCATCATCCCCATTCTATAGGGATTCAAGTGACTCCCATTGATAAGCTTTGGCAATATTGCACCATCTAACTATTGCAGCTAAACTACATTGCCATATGTTATGGACTGAACAATATAGGGACCTAACTAGTGCATTTGTAACTTACATAGATTCTTGATGAACTTACTGTCATATAATAGCACCAGATCTCCTATTGCAAACTATTTGTGCTTAATATGGTGATCATTCCGTGCCTTATGTCGATCCTTCGCAACTTGTTGCTGGAAGTCCGTGATGAAAAGATCTTCTTCAAGATGACTCAATTGAGCAGCACATTCTTCTAATGCTTTTGCGTCATCCATGCCTATCGTTGTGGCAATGCGCAAGCTGGGAACAATATACTCCATAGGCATGGCTACCTTTTTCCCATAAACCAACTTATATGGTGTTTGACCTATTAGCTATTTGCAAGTAGTGCGATAGGCCCATAGAACTGCAAGAATTTTTAAATCCCAGTCATCGTGGCTATCGTTACATACCTTGGTCAGTGTTGTTTCCAAAATTTTGTTGAAGGCCTCAACAGTACCATTTTTCTGTGGGTGGTATGGTGTACTCCTCTTATGTTATATATGAAGCTCCTCGGTTAGCACTTTTACCGTCTGGTTGACGAAGTGACTACCCTAGTCACTCATCAGGATTCTAGGACACCCAAATCGCGTCACAATGTTCTCAAAAATAAATCATGTTGTTGTCACAGTAGTACAATCAACAACTGGTGCAGCTTTCGCCCACCGAGTCAGGTAGTTAGTTGCAGTAATAACATAGCGAGTGCTAGTGCACTTACCTGGTAGATTGATAGGACCCACAAAGTCTATAGCCCCTTTATGAAACAGTTGCAGAGTTACCTATGGCACCAGCGGCATCTCATCCCTCCACGATGGTTTCCCAACCCGTTGGCATACATCACATCTCCTTGCATAGTCTGTGGCATCATTATGCAATGTGGGCCACCATAGCCCAACACGCAACACTTTTTGTGCACTAGGGCAGCCTCCATGGTGACCTCCCATGATTCTTACATGTGCTTCTTCTAGGATGGGACCTTGCTCATGCGGTAAGATGCACCGTCGCAAAATTTCAACTGGTCCAAGTTTATATAATTGTCCAGCAATTAATTGAAAATCAGAGGCTTTTATGACCAGCTGCTTCTTTTTGCTAATCGACATGTCTACTGGGGTCACACCAGTAGACACAAACTGAATAATTGGTGCATAGTGATCATCTGTGACATCAACCCAGAATAGTTGCACATATGGAAAGCCATCATAAATATTGGTTGGTTCTTCTCCATTGTCAATACGTGACAGATTATCCGGGCCAACATTCAATTGTCCTAGCTTTACTACTATTTCAAAACCAAACTCTTGGAAAAAAAGAAACCACCTATAGATTCTCACCTCCAACATAGGCTTATTGAATAGGTATTGTAAATTAGAATGATCAGTGAACATCTTGAAATTCCCTCCCAACAAATAGTGCCTGAAGTTTTGCAAAACATAAACCATCGCCAAGCCTTCCCTTTTAGTTGTGGTATAATTTCGTTTAGCAAATGATAACTTTCTACTAGCATATGCTATTGGATGATCCAAGTCTTCTTCGTCTAGCTCCATAAGAACAACCCCTATCATAGTATAAGAAGAATCAACATGCACATGGAATTCTTTATTCCAATCAGGAAAAATTAGTATTGGCACAGAGGCCATATTGGCCTTCAGGGTGTCAAAGCTTCCTTGACATTCTGGAGTCCATTCAAACGAGGCATCTTTATTTAATAGCTTTTCCATGGGAGAGGTAATCACAGTGTTTCCTCTGATAAACTTGTGATAGTAGCCTATATGTCCCATTATTTCCCAGAGCATATTTACATTCATCAGCGGTGGTAAACTGAGGATCAGTGCAATCTTTGTCGGATCTACCAACAGACCTTCTTTGCATACGATGTGCCCAAGTAGCATGCCAAAGTGTGCATAGAAAATAAATTTTTTAAATTCAATGCAATCTAATTTTTTCTACACCATTCCAGCATCAATTGCAGATTGTCCAGATTCTCTTTAATCAGGCCATAGACAGTCCAGTCATCCATATATACCTGCAGGAATTTTTGAATAAAATATTTAAATATAGCGACAACTACATAGGAGAATAAAGTGGGTGCATTATTCAACCCAAATGGCATGAGAGTATAATGGAAACAGCCCCAGTTGGTGACAAACATAGTCTTATGGTGATCCTCCTTCACAATCTGGATCTGGTGGTATCCCGAAAAGCCATATGTGAAGGAATATACCTCCTGGCCACCTACACCTTCCAGGACTTGATCTGTAAAAGGGGTTGGGAATGGATTGTGCACACACGCATCATTCAACTTTCTTAGATTGACACAAATGTGGATTTCACTAGTATTATTATCTTGGACCACCATCGGGCTTATCCACTCTAATTCTTCTATAGGTTCAATGATCCCAACATCAAGCATCCTATCGATCTCCGATTTCATGCGATCCTTGTATCGCGGGTTCAGTCTATATGGCCTTTGGCATATTGGATTTGCATCTGGCTTGAGTGGAATCTTCATTTCCCCTAGGTCACTGATTATCCCCTTCATTTTTTAAAATTGTGTTGGAAAAAGGTCCTAGAATTCATGCAATAGATCTATGAATTTGGCCATCGTTTCTTCACCCCAATAGTCTCTGACATTAGCAAATTTGATATTTTATGCCAACCCAATGTTAACTTTCTGGATCCTTAGCGGCTAATTCATCGAGCTGTGACACCAAGACTTCCTTTAGACTTTGCAATATTAACATTCCACAACTCATCATCATCTTAAGTTTTCCCATATAAGTTGTAGCATGTCATCATGGATTGGATGGAGCAATTTTCATAAGGATCAATAGGGTATGCAACAGGGATGAATTTTAGTACTACACCTTGGATAATGTATAAAGCATTACATACCTTGGGTTTGGAGTCCTGGAAGATAAATGTTTGCACAAAGAAAACTAAAAACTCTTCCCAAGTGGTATGGTTCTACGCAATTCTGCTGCCACATACCAGGATCTTGGCATCTCTTCTAGATTATGAACAAAAGAGTGAACCCACTCATCACTGGATCACGATGTCCATAAAGTAAAACACTTGATCAAATGACTAGTGGGGTCATTTCATCCATCGTATCTCCCAGCATGATAGACTTCTACATCGCCAAATAGGACCATCATCAACCTGCAAAACTGCTCCCAATCATGGATCATCCGTTAGTGTGTCACTCACCATCGAGCTGGAGTAGCCTTCAATGCTACATCAAGAGACAGTATCCTTTTCGGTTCAAGCACCTTCTCTTCAAATACCTGGAAGAAATATGATAGCCTCGGAATTCATTCATAAATAGGTAACTCAACTGTCTCAGTTGCAACATGTCGAAGAGATTGTGTAATCAACCCACATTTTCTGAATGATAACTCATGCAACCGATTCTGCCAATTTTATATAGCATCATCATAGTGAGAGGATGCGAAACTTGTTCTATGCAATCCAAGTTTTCCATCGATGGTAGGATGGATATAGTCCTCATATATGTTATAAGCATGATCCCAACTTCTCCTAACTTCCTCCTTGACAGGTTCGATATATCGTCGTCCTTCCTGAGGGTCCATAGGAGCAATGACCCTAAAATCCTGGTTTTCAAATGTCATAACATGTTTTTTGAAGTTGATAATGGCCATGCCATCATTATCTCATCCAATTCCTAGTAGCGTGGGATAGGAACCACCATCTCCTACAACTTCTATCACGTCAAAGTCAACACGTGTTTTCATACCTTCAATGTCAACAACCAATTTTGAAACATGACTAATGGGATGAACCTTCTCCTAGTTTGCTAAATGCAGCTGTAGCAATGACCATCCCAATATCGGATTTCCCATCAATTGCCAAGTTTTATTTTTCAGGATGTTTACATCTAATCCAAGTTCCAAAATGACTGAGTCAACCTCATAATCTTCAATCTCGATATTCATTCTCATCTCCTTGCCAGTCTTCCTTTTTCGCAAGGAATTCATAGCAGAATCCTTTACTGTCTCATCCAAGAGGTGCAATAATGTCTCAATATCGACAAGGGCATCTGAGTCCCTCACCAGCAATAGACAATTCTCAAAGAACTTGCACAGGGCACCATGCTACCGTGATGGTCCTGCTTCTACGGAGGGGTTGAAAGCGGAAGGCATATGAATAATTGGTAACTTACCCAAATTTCTCCCAATTACATCCTTTGCATCAAAGAAGGTATATTTGTCACAATATCAAATGAAACCTTCTTCTTACGATCAAGCCGAACTTGTAGCCGTGGTCCATCATCTCCAGCTGTCGCACCAACGCGAGTGACATTCCCAACATCGGCATCCTTCATCCGTGGTTCAGCCTGAATAGTGGCAATTGTCGATCTCTGGTTTGAAGACGGGTTCTGATTCAATGGTTGATTCATGGGTTGGTTCTATGTCTGAGTTGGGTTCTGATTCTGAGTTTGCGGTGGGACCTGGTTCTTCATTATCAGTTAGTTTTATACTTCGAATGCAGGATGATTCTGATTCTGCACATTCTGTAACTAAGTAATTTGTCCTTCCTGCCATTCTGCAATCAACTATGGGAAATTTTCAACATTATCATATCACTGGCTGCACAGTATGTGCACTGCACATGAGGGAACTCTCTCTGGTAATGCCCAAATACCATGTAGGTGTAGCACTAGATTAATTCATGATCTCGTCCTCCTCTGCGGCCAAATCCTCCTCCTCAAACTCTGAACCCTCTACGAAATCCTCCTCAAAATACTCCTTGTTGAAATTGTGGTTGGGCCATTTGTTACTATAGTGGGTTAGGTTGCTATTGGAAATAGTGTGTGGCTTGAACATATTGTGGTTAATTATATTGTAGTCGTGGTGCCTATTTATACTGTGGTTGTGCCACCATTTGTGGCTATGGTTCAAACTGTGGCTATGCTATAAACTATTGTTGTGGTTGCGTAAGGACAAACTACAATGGAGGAGGTGGTGTATATGATACCTGTGCTACTAGTTGTACTACTTGCAGTTGTGCTTGTGCTATCCGAGGGTCCTCCCCTTTCATAAAGTATGAATCATACGTCCCTTCCTGGATAAAATCATAAGCACAGTAGTTTTTTCCATCATGTCCAATTGATCAACAAAATGTACAGTATAAAATTTCTACTTTGGTAACCATATTATACATGTAATCATAGTTCTCGTGTCAATTCCCATAGACCTGATAGATGTGACACCATGGTGCAGTAGCACCACTCAATGGAATAGGGGCTTCTAACAACAAATAATTCTGAAATGTCGGGCAGGTATCCTTGGTATGTCTACTTGCATGGAAACAGGTACACCAAATATCATCATGATCTTCCTTGGATTTTTTGATGTCTTGTAATTGCAGCGTCAAATTGGTGAACTGTACCTAAATCTGATTCATTCCAACAACAGTTTCCCCTACCGACGATGCCTCCAATTTCATCGTGGTATCCAAATCCTCTCTCAGCGTCACAATCTTTTGCTGCATTAATGGTTTTTAGATATGAGGGACAAGCACCGCAATAAACCATTCATCTAAAAACTTGCCCGAGCCATCAATGTCTTAAATCGTCGATCCAAATCCCAAATCATTGTTAGAATAATCAACCCATAGTATTTACCCACTTAGACATTAATTCATTTATTTTGTCTTATTTGCCTAGTCCATGAGTCCCACCATGTGCAAGTTGATAATTGCCTATCCATAGAGGTCAAACTTGCCATTATTGACTCATGGAGCACTTGGGAAAGTCCTGGGAATCAAATATGCTTTATTCCTGGCCTCCTAGGTGCCCTTCTGCTTTTTCTGCTTTATTGCCTGCTTTTTCAGTGTTTTAAGGCACATAGGAAAGAAAGACTAGGTGAGGTGAATCTTCTTTGTTGCCTCTTCCTCCTCCACTCATTCCTCCATGAAAAAGAATGTATGAGT
>LPNX011194740.1:73399-141728 GCA_001517045.1 Pseudotsuga menziesii | reverse complement strand
TCAGTGTTTATGGTTGCAGGGTTTACTTGGAGAGTGTGGTTTTGAACTTGAGTACTCAACTACCATCTACTGTGATAACCAGAGTACCATTCGAATTTGCAAGGATCCAGTTCAGAAGCACAGAACCAGACACATTGAGATTCACATGCACTACATCAGAGAGCTTGTGCATGATGGCACCATTCACCTACTCTTCTGTTCATCTTCAGAACAAGTAGCTGATATATTCACCAAAGCATTTTGTGAAAAGACCTTCAGCAATCTCAAATCACTACTGGGGATTGCTGATCATGCTGTCAAAGCATTGATGGAGACAAGATTCTACAATTTTGTTTTACAGTCCATGTTTAAGGGAGGATTTTCCCAAGTTGGTTTTGCCTCTTTCCTTGGTTGTATGGACATTGCAGTATGTAAAAGGGTGACTAAGCCTTGTTGCTAGTCCCTATATTTTGATTTATTACTCATAAAGTCAGGCTTAAGGGGGGGTGTTAGAATAATCAACCCATAGTATTTACCCACTTAGACATTAATTCATTTATTTTGTCTTATTTGCCTAGTCCATGAGTCCCACCATGTGCAAGTTGATAATTGCCTATCCATAGAGGTCAAACTTGCCATTATTGATTCATGGAGTGCTTGGGAAAGTCCTGGGAATCAAATCTGCTTTATTCCTGGCCTCCTAGGTGCCCTTCTGCTTTTTCTGCTTTATTGCCTGGTTTTTCAATGTTTTAAGGCACATAGGAAAGCAAGACTAGGTGAGGTGAATCTGCTTTGTTGCCTCTTCCTCCTCCACTCATTCCTCCATGCAAAAGCATGTATGAGCTGCCATTTGACCACTCTTTAGCTTTCCCATGTTCCCTTTCTAATTCGTGGGGTCCTTGATAGATTTGGGATTAGCTTTTTACACCTATGGGGGATTTGACTATTTTGGGTAAGCCTGCTTTATGCTAGATTTGGATGATTCCTTATGCATTCGATTTGCTCATGTATTCTATATATTCAGCAGCCTATGTTATTACAGGGTTGGCTATTGTACACTCAGTTAATATAATTTTGTGTTACAGCTCCATATTCAGTCTCCATTGTTGATAATTTGCATGATCAATTGTTAATTACTGTGAGTGAAATTAATCCACTGCAGGCCTGAATTTCTACAATCATTTCATTGGAGAATTGTTTGATCTCTTTTAATTCAGTAATGTAATGAGCTTCAAACTTTGGCTTCTTAAATTCCTCAAACAAACCCATTCTAATCTCATCCAATGTTTTTGCAGTACCCCTTGAGGCACCTTTGTGAATCTCATAAACCATTCCAACACATGGCCTCTCAGAGTAGTGGCTAGCTAACTTTGCTTGACATCATCATCGATAGTTTATCGAGCAGTCCAGATCGCTTCACATAAGAACCAGTACAACTCTATGTTGTCAGTTCCATTTCCATTGAATATCGGCAACTTCATTTCATCTCCTGCCATTCCAAACCTTCCTACTCCTACTGGTGCTCTATTACTAGACTGTTGCTGACATGTCAAGAAAGTCAACATAGAATGCATGTTCCTTCCTTGTGGTGGAGTAGTGCATGGAGGAGTAGGCACGTTACTACTGGGGTTCAATCCTTTCGTTCTTCTGGGTGTAATCGGGGCCTATATGTCCTCGTTTTCACAAAAAGGTCACTTCGTCCCATGTGTTTATTCTTCATGGTATCGCACTTCGACTTCAGCAGGACCTTCTCCCATCCTCTACCTCTTTTCTCGAAACCTTGCTCCTCCCCTCGTACAACCACTTGTTTCTTCAGAGACCTTTACATTCTCATTAGAACTCATGCCCATATACCCCTTACTTCCTTAAGCATTTCCCCCCTTTCTGTCACAGTCCCTACATCCTCTGTACACCCTAGTTCCACTACTCCTGGTCAATATTTAGGATACCCTTTTCACAGACTATTTTCTTAATCGATAGTTGTAGCGATAATAAGAATCTCCCTCGAGATTCACTGAAAAAATACCTTTCCACTTTGCTAAAAGATTTATTAGTATCGATGAAAAACTCAGTGATGTATCCTTCTAAGATACTATTGAACCATACCTCGACTACCTGCGATGCTTTATTATTGGTTTCTTGTAGCTCCTAGATCAATATTTGGGTCCAGGATGTCAGCTCTCCTCCTTGAAAGTTTGTCTTCCACTTAGTGATCTTTGCCAATCATTCATGCAAGAGCACCTGGAATTCACAAAAGAACCATTCATGGGGACCGTCGTGGATGTATCTATCCAACCAGTGTCATGTCGATAGCTTAGGATTTTGGTTTTCAGATTAGGTAACCTCCCACAACTTTAGATCAAACCATGCCTCGATATCTAATTGAGTTGGATGCAAGAACATATCCCCCTCTTATTTGCAACTCAGTCCCAGCAACAGAACCATTTGTTGGCGAAGCCCACCAACAAAGCTTCATTGAAAAGGGTTCCCACTCTGTTGACGTCCTGTAGCGCAATCTCCTTGAGTACCGGTCTAGACACGTTTTACCCTACCTAGCAACGTCTATGGAGCAGATGAGGTCTCACCTGAGGCATTCAAGGGAGAGTTGTCAGAACCAAGTTTTCGACAGTGGGAGAGGAGGATATGGGGATCTGATGGAGGGACACCATAAGTTATGCAATCATCACACAGTGCAGCATTATTCATGGAACATAATTACTCATAGCGCATCAAACAGTTCTAGAAACATAGAATGCATCAACATAAAAGCAACAACTCACATTGATATAGAAGAAAGAGATTGAATCGCATCTATATCATGCCATTGTAACAAAATAGAGTTGCAGCATCATAATAGATCTATAACAATAGATAAGAATTAAGCCATACTCATCGCATCATATTAACCTTGCACAAATGTACCGCATTACACAATTCTTCTCGAAAACTGGGGACTACATACATCAGGAAGAAACCTAGATAAAATCACAGTGAAGATAGAAAATTCTCCATAAAATAGATCACACCAGATCTTATCTCATACAATTGTGCATACAATCTCATACAATCCCTCCCAACTACCCTAACCTCACCAAAATATATCTATAAATAGGCTTAAGCCTTTACATTTAGGGTCCACTACTAACTGACCTCTAACTGCTACTGACCTATTGCACCAAAAATTGGTCAAAATATACATAAAATATTCAAAAAGCGGTTATTCTTCCACTTATCATGCTAAGCTTCCCTTGCGCGGTACCACATGACCTTGCGTAGCTGCCACGACGCTGCGCAACTCACTCGCCCCAAACCCCTTGCCAACATGCAGTGCAATTTCTGCATAATAGGGAAATATTTTCAAAAATGTGTCAAACAAGTGAATGGGAATTCTAGTCATATCTCAATTTCCCAAAGACACTTATAGGAGGAAAGAAAAAATCTATTTCGTTGCCCGATTTGGTTTTTATGCCCCGAGTTGAAATTTTTCGACTGTCTGAGAATGGCCTTGAGGAGCGAGATGAAACTTCCCATAACTCTAAAATTGAGGTTCTCATGGATAAACTGTTAGTTCCACTAGATTCATGACATTCGAGTACCACTAGGGAAATCCCTTCATGGTGGTTTTATGAACCGGAAGTTGTTTATTTTGACGATTATTAAACTTGTGTTTTGTTGAGTGATGTACACTATAATTTTTGCATGATAGGCTTTTCTTTTGAAAAATGTGCCAACTAAGTGCAGGGATGATTTTAAGGAACCATACTTATTTAAAGGTGTATAAATGTTGGCGAATATTACCAATTCCTAAAATGCTAACTATAAAATGATTGGTGATATTTTTCCAAAAATATTTTAATTTCAAAGTCTTTTATATCCTTTATATAATAATTTGGCGATTTTTAGCATGAAACAATTTTACCCCAACAAAATTAGGCAAAATAGGGCTTTAAAAAATGCAAAATGGCGAATCTTTTTTGGGAGAAAAACATTGAAAAATAGCCCACTGGGCTAAAATTCGCCCCTAAAATTTTCCCTGACTGAGTGAATGGGAATCACATAGATATATCCCTTTCCCAAAAATAGTTGCAATAGGAAATGGAACTCAATTCCATTGTTTGTTTTGGTTTTTATGCCCTTGTTTGAAATTTGTATGGTTTCCCTTAATTGCCCTAGGAAACAGGATGAAAATCCCTATAAATCAAAAATCATGGATTGAATGAAAAAACACTCATTTCCATTGGATTCATGACATTTGAGTACCACTAGGGACACCTCTATCCTATGGCTTCATGGACCAAAAGTTGTATATTTTGTTGGTTTTCTAAACTAAGTTTTTGTTAAGTGACATGCAATGCTATTTCTGTACTATAGGGGGTGAATCCATGAAGATGGGTGTCTATTTTGGGGGGTCTTATGAGAAAATAAATTTTATTTTTTCATGTTTCCAACTTTGGGTGAACGAAAGTGATATTTTTGTTTAGAATTTCACTTTCAAGTAAAACAAAACTTTTAGAGAGTTATGTTAGCTTTCTATTCATAATTTTTTGAAATTTTTTTTTATTGAGATTTGATATGTCGTTTCGGAATTTTTTTTACAGTGTGTCCTTATAAAATGAAAGGACCAAAAAATAGAGATGTTTGGTTGCACCCCTAAAATCATTGTTAAACTTGTGTTTTGCAAAAACAAAATATGTTACGACAATCTACACACAATATACTATTGTGATGACTATAAGTTTGTAACCAATGGATCTATACACTATTTATAATATTTATTTGAATTTGATCAATGGAGAAACCTTGTCGTTTTTCAACATGTGTTTGGTTGTGCCACTTTTCTCTCAATTGACTATAAAATTTAAAAATCTACGAATACCCTTTTGAAGTAGACACTCCAATTAAGCGCACCATATTTGTTTCAATTTTTTAGGTGGGGTATTTTTAAATTTATATATTTTTCATTTCACCGCATGTTGAAAGAGATGAAATGAAACTTGACACATTTTAAGAAACAAAAATAAATAAAAATATCAGATCTCACCTATACACAACAAAATCTATACCTACAGAAAGTAGTTTCAATGACGAAATTAATGGTATCAAGTCCGACAGTCGATTTGTAGTGTAAGGCATCTATTTTACCTTCCAAAAATGGAGAAACCTAAAAATTGTGCAGGTTTCAGGTCTCAGAGGTTATTCGGCTAAATAATGTTTTTCCGTTACGGAACCGTTATTTACAACCCAACACAAAAAAAAAAAATCGTCAATCGAACTTTTTTTTAGCTCGCGTTCTTCTACTTATCGGCAATCAATGGTTGGTTATCTATTCATCAACTATAGGTTACCCATGCATGACAGGAAACAATAATAATACATTACAATTTATCATATAACTACCACAACCACGAACAAAACAGGTACTCTTCAAGGAGATACACTAGGTTGAATATATCATTTGTCTATAGTAACTCCTATAATTGTATTGTTAATTTCGTTAATTCTAGGAAACTCATATGATATGGAGCTCATGTTAAGAACGAAATTAGATCTATGTTAAGATCTAAATATCATTTAGGTGGTAATACTGATATCTTATCACAAAATACAACTTCAAATTCCTTTAAAATAGGAAATTATTCCAACTCAATTTTTTATTTTTTGGGCTCAAATTCTTTAATCTTGATGCCATAAAGTTGACACCCTTTCCTAATACATTTTCTACGTTGTAGTGCTGAAATTTGTCGTGTAGATAAAAGGTCTATAAATTTCATGCATTGTATGCTACTTATCCTTCTCATCCACACTACCAAAATTTTTATGCAAATAGTCGATAGCAGCTTTATGAGATTCTAGCCAATCCATATCGATCAAAATGTCATAGGATCCTAGGGGAAGTATATTTAAATTAACTGAGGTATCCAAGTCATTAAAACCTAATAACAAATCTTTAACTATATCCATAACTTTCTGTTTTACCTTTGTTGCCAACTATACCAACAATGCATTTTTTTTTTCCTTACTAAGTTTACACTTGTCAATTACTTTTGGTGCAATGTAACTTAAACTATACCCTAAATCAATGAGTATAGAAACATGTATGTTCAAAACTTTACTTTCTACTTCCAACATGGTGGATAGATGGTTTACGTGCCGATATTCCAAAGAAACATTAACTATAGGGACATTCCTGGCTATGTCATTCACAATAGAAGCTTCCTGTAAAATGCTTACGGGTTACTATTCCATCCTCCACTAGAAGTTTTGATACTCTTAACCCCATTTCTATTGGTTGAACCTCGCCTGTTGTAATTTTTATCATTATGACCTCTTATTCCTTTTCCAAAAGGTGAGGGTTTAAATCCTTTCTTACATTGATCAATCTTTTCAAATTTTTTTAATTTTTCCAACTTCTACTCAATTTGGATATTTGTTTAAACAAATGGTAGCACACCTAGGCCTTTCTAATTGCTTCATCCATTGTTTAGGAATTTCAAACACAATCTTTTCCTTATACACTGGGGGTAAACAACTGATAAAACTGTATACCTTAGCTTTTTCAACTCTTAGGTATGGTACATAGCGTTGTAAATTTACAAAATCGGTTACAAATTCTTCCATGGTTAACAATCCTAGTCTCAAATCATTGAATTATTGGGATTTCTCATCATAATATCGTTCTGACATATAAATTTTTTTCAATAGTTTTTTAAAAATTTTCCAACTCAACTCTTCACTACATATGTTACTGTCACTCTTATCCTCCTTTCACTATGATGCAGATTTAACAACCAAGATTCTATTGCTTCCTCAAATTCTGCATCAAACATGGAGGGACTTAACTTTTTTAATTCTCCCTGTAACTCTACAAGTATTTATTTTTGTTTTTTTGTATTCATTTCATCACCTTTCTTTAACTCCTGGGGGTTTATATAGGAATGTTATTTGTATTTTCCTCACTACTGCAACTTTGTAGTGGTCCTTTTTTTTTTCTTGTAAGAAACATAAAATAAATACAATAATTAAATTGATAATTTTACCTTAGTATAAAAAATATTAAAATTCAGAATCAAGTTGCTAATTTTACCTTAGTAATAAAAAATATTTCTATCAAAACTTTCTAACAATCCTAATATTCTCAACTTCTCAACACTACATCTACAATAATACATTAACTTAATAATAGATACTTTCATATATTTTGCACCTATAAAAACTTCATCACATTCCTAACCTTTCCTAACATTCATATATTTGCACCTATCAAAACTTCCTAACATTCCGAACATTTCTTAACATTCATTCATACATTTACACCTATTAAAACTACCTAACATTCATTCATATATTTGCACTTATCAAAACATTCACTCCTAACATTCCCACATTCACTACTAACATTCACTCCTAACATTGCACCTATCAAAACATTCTCTCCCAACATTCCTCCATTCCCACATTCACTCCTAACATTGACATTTCCCATATATTCATTCTTAACATTCATTTCAAACATTCATATATTTGCACATATAAAAACTTCCTAACATTCATAACATTAACATTTCCATATTCATTCCTCATATATTCATTCTTAACATTAGATTGCACTTATCAAAGAATTCATTCCTAGCATTCCCCCATTCCCACATTCACTACTAACATTGCACCAATCAAATCATCCTAAAATTCCTAACATTAACATTTTCATATTCATTCCCCATATATTCATTCTTAACATTATATTGCACCTATCAAAGCATTCATTCCTAACATTCACTCCTAACATCCCCCCATTCCTACATTCACTCCTAACAATGCACCTAACAAAACTTCCTAACATTCCTAACATTAACATTTCCATATTCATTCCACATATATTTATTCTTAACATTAGATTGCGCCTATCAAAGAATTCATTCCTAACATTCCCCTATTTCCACATTCACTCCTAACATTCACTCCTAACATTCCCTCATTCCCACATTCACTCCTAACATTGCACCTATCAAAACATTCTCTCCTAACATTCCCCCATTCCCACATTCACTCCTAATAATGCACCTAACAAAACATCCTAAAATTCCTAACATTAACTTCCTAACATTCCTAACATTAACATTTCCATATTCATTCCCCATATATTCATTCTTAACATTAGAGTGCACCTATCAAAGCATTCATTCCTAACATTCTCCTATTTCCACATTCACTCCTAACATTGCACCTATCAAAACATTCACTCCTAACATTCCCTCATTCCCACATTCACTACTAACATTGCACCTATCAAAACATTCTCTCCTAACATTCCCCCATTCCCACATTCACTCCTAATAATGCACCTAACAAAACATCCTAAAATTCCTAACATTAACTTCCTAACATTCCTAACATTAACATTTCCATATTCATTCCCCATATATTCATTCTTAACATTAGAGTGCACCTATCAAAGCATTCATTCCTAACATTCTCCTATTTCCACATTCACTCCTAACATTGCACCTATCAAAACATTCACTCCTAACATTCCCTCATTCCCACATTCACTCCTAACATTAACTTCCTAACATTCCTAACATTAAAATTTCCATATTCATTCTTAAAATTAGATTGCACCTATCAAAGCATCCATTCCTAACATTCCCCTATTTCCACATTCACTCCTAACATTCCCCCATTCCCACATTCACTCCTAACATTAACATTCCCCATATATTCATTCTTAACATTCATTCCAAACATTTATATATTCAAACATTCATATATTTGCACCTATCAAAACTTCATAACATTAACTTCCTAACATTACTAACACTAACATTCCCATATTCATTCCCTATATATTCATTCTTAACATTCACTCCCAACATTCCCCGATTCTCACATTCACTCCTAACATTAACATTCCCCATATATTAATTCTTAACATTAGATTGCACCTATCAAAACTTCATAACATTTGTATCACTCTCAACTTCTCAACAAAAAACATACATAAATTTAATAATTTACATACATTCATAAATTTACACCTATCAAAGCTTCCTAACATTCCTAACCTTTACATATACATGTATATAATCCAAAAAACAATATCTAAGGCCAATGGACATTTATATAATTCAAAAAAACAATAGTGAACATTTGAGTTCAATGTATATGTATATAATCCAAAAAAACAATCATGTACATGTGAGTTCAATGTACATTTATATAATCCAAAAATTATGTACATGTGGGTTCAAAGTACATGTATATAATCCAAAAATTAAGCTCCTCCATGTCCAAATCAACTACAATATATATATCTACATAAAAAGAACAATATAAATAATTCTCTAAATGGATGTCCACCACTATCCTCGACTAGGGTCTTCCACTGGACTCATTTCCCTTGTACTCGTAACAATCTGCAACATGTATAAAAACAAATTATGAATATCATAAATTATTTAAATAACTTTAAACCAAAATCAAAACATTAAACTAATATGTCAAAAGAACAATTCAATTATTAACAAAATTACCTCCAATTCTCTATCACCCAACAGAGTCTTCTCTTTGCCTCTAAAAGGTGGAGCAGACCCAAGCTACAACATATATAAAAACAATTTATAAATCTTACAAATTATTTAGACTATTTTAAACTAAATTAAAAAATATATATTAAACTTACAATTCCAACACTATCGTCCAATGGAGTCTTTCCTTTGCCTAGAAAAGATCGAAGTGGCCCAAGCTTCAACATATATAAAAGTAATTTACAAATGTCAAACATTATTTAAACTATTTAAACATATATATTAAAGAACAATTCAATTATGAACAAAACTACCTCGGTGCCAATATCCACATCCATCAAAGAACCTATATCATCACCTCCAATTTTGATATGTTCTCTTCCCTTAAAATTTAATTTTTTTTAATAAATAAATCATAGTAAAAGAAAAAAATATTAATCTTAGCAATTAACTTAAAAAACAAAACAAAAAAAAAACATTAGCTCACAATAGATGGAAAATCATCTAAAAGGTTTGAATCTAATGAAACCTGGATAAATAAGTCAAATTAACAATAAGATACATCGTTAAATTTAAAAACAAAAAAAAAAATCTTCAAGCATAAACATAAATGTGTAAATTTTAAATATACCTCTCCAATATTCTCTTCTACATTTCCAACATTTTGACTAGTGGAGAGTCTAAAATTATGTTCATTTAACAATCGAGAAAACTGAAAACAATAAACATTTACGTAACGTATTTATTACTATACATCAAAAAATAATTTATCATACATAGATATAATGTAACAAAATGCTTAATTCAAAATAAATAAATAAAAATAGTAGATTGGAAGTACACAAACCTCTCCTATACTTGACATGTCATTAGATATTCTATCCGAAGCTATATTATGACAAAGCTTACAATAGGCCTTTAGATCTTCAATGCCCATACAATCTAACTCATCATTTGTTTTATAAACAAATTTTTTTCCGAATAGTTGCTTGATCCCTCTCTCGAATCAATCCAACATCAACTCCTACAAATGCCGAAGTCAAACCTTCGGCAACATTATGCCTTGGAATTGTCCCAACTTGTGATGTGGGATCCATCTCTGATTTGTAGGTCACAAGCCTAGGTGGACGAGATATTGAAGGTGGAGGTCAAAGAGTACTAGGATCTCTAAGGGCACCTTTTCAATTGCATATCCTCCCCTTTCCAACTCCATAAAATTCGGAATGAATATCAGTATAGTTGGGCTTCATTCCTAAAAAAAATTCAGCATAAAAAAACCTAGCAAAATAATTAGGAACCTCATCGTTCCATGGAAACCAACCATAGGCTGCAAGAAACCGATCATATAAAAAATGTGCAAGTTCAGGGTGCTTAAAATATTTCAGTTTCAATGCTTTCCGCTTTGGGCCCTCTTTGAAATTGAACATTGAGTTGGCATGTTCTCTAGCCACCCTCTCCTTCACAACAGCCCACTTGTCTAAACCCATCACTTCTACCTTTCTTCTTTGCATCAAGGAAACACAACCATCTGTTGTTGGTCCAAGATCCTCGTATACCTCAATGAATTTTCGTAAAGATTGCAAAACCATGTCTATACTTTGTTTGTTCTCTGGAGCGAGATCCAAACTAGAAAGATCATTTTGTAGCTTGTCATAGTGAGCCCTACAACTTTCAAGAGTCATTTGTTGAAGACCACTTTTCCATGGAATCTTGTCCAGTAAATTTGATGGATAGGTTGTAATGGGCGTACAACCCTCAGCTAGTTGGACATATTGCATCCTTGCTTGACCTTCGCCACCCTGTGTAGGATGACGAGCCTCTTGTGAACCTTGCTCTACTTCCACACTTGTCTCTCGTACAGAAGGTTGAGATCCACGTCCAACCATAGATGATAAGGGGGAATCATCTCTACCACTATTGCCACGTCAATGATCAGATGAATGTAAACTATACAAAAAGCATGAGTCTCGAGGTGAAGTCAATAATCTTCGATTTTCATTTCGGACACCAACTCATGAAGAAAGTGATGACCTCCTATGCTTTTGTCTCAAAGGCTTCTCTCTTTCCATTGGATATGATATCTACAAGTTTACACAAATATCAATTTCTACATGTTAATTAATCAACTTGAAAGACCTAGCTACTATTAAAACTAAGATTTCAATGAAATATAAATAGAAAAACAAAGGTGGCATGGAGAAATAACATATATAAGGATGGTGAGGCTTCTTCATGATAAGGAAATCCTTGAATCCACTAAATACACTGGTATATGATGGTTACTATGCACAATGTATAATGTTTTGACCCCAGCACATGCCATAAACTTGTTTTGGTTTAGAGGCTGAAGGTTGAAACATAGAGTAATTTGAAGCCAAACATGTTGATCCATTAAATATTTTTGCAAGTCGAGAGGTGAAAAATGTGGGGAGATAGTGTGTCATGCCTAAATATCCAGGCCTGAAGTTCGAGAGCCGTAATACCTCAATCACTAAGGACCTAACCTTCTCCATGTTAATTAATCAACTTCAAAGACCTAGAAACTATAAAAAATAATATTTCAATAAGGACCTAGATATCACTAATATTATATAATAGTTCTTTAACTGCGTGTGCATGAACTACATTTTGCTAAGTATAAAATATAGTCTAAGGCAAGTGCAAGTACTTACCTACTATACGGACAGACACTACAGCTGGCTACTAGATACCTAGTCGTTATGGAGTTGTTAGTGAAAGAATCACTATTAAATATAGATAGAGATTCTATTTATTCAACTAAACTTATATCGTAGGTGAATCAACTAGATCATCCCTGTATCTCATAGGTATAAAGTATTTCTAGATTATTCTACATCACAGTCTCGATCAAACTGACATAATCTCGTAATAGATATCTGGCATTCCTTGCCTTCTCTTCATTTCTCAGCTTTAAATACTTCCACTTCCCTTCTTCTAGGATCTAGAGTGTTTACAATGAATTATATATCCTAGTGCCTCTAGTTGTATAAAGCAATGACAAGTAAGGGTAGTGAATCAACTGACAGGTATCAATCGGCTATTGTGATTTCATGGATTCATCACATCAAATGTCAAGGACATATAGATTTCAACTTGGACTAAGGAAAGTGTCTAGGGACTGACTACATACACCTATGGATTACCCCCCATTAGTCCATCCTATCTCTATGGTTTTATGTTACACTTCTAGTTGTTTTGGTCTCCATCCCCATAAGAAGATAAAGCAATTATTTCTTTAAACTTGCCTTTCTCTATCTAACCTTTTCTCTCTATGTTTCAGAAAAGCATGAAATGGCAATGGAACTTAATGCAATGCATCATGGACTAAGATAGTCATAAAGTGAAATGGGACTTATACTTCGGCTAGTATTTTTATGGACTAAAGCAAGTAGTAGAGCTTATGGAAAAAACTATATGGTTATTACACCACAGCTGAAGTTGTAACTCAGGCAAGAAGTAAAATGAAAAGGTTTTGAAATCCTGTCCCCTACCAATGAAAAAACATACAGAAATAAAATGTTTACTTGGGGAGTTGATCAGCTCTATCCATTTGGATAGATTTTATCAACTCTGTCCATTTGGTTAGAGCTGTTCAACTCTGTCCAAATGGATAGAGCTCATTAACTCTATTCAAATGGACAGAACAGATAAGCTCTATCCATTTTGACAGAGCTGATCAACTCTATCCATTTGGACAGAGCTTCAACCTGTGCAATCTTAAATGTCATTTAGAGATGCTACATATTGCAGCTGCATTAATGGTGACATGAATTAATCATTTCATAACCCACCAAAATCCCACAGGTACCTTACCCTACGTAGAAACACACCCTGCTCTGTGGTCCATTGACTCCGTAGTTCCCTTACTTTCCATGACATAAAACATCTAAATTTCTGACGTCCCTAGCTCTGTCCATTTGGACACCCCAACCATGAATCTTTTCTCTGGTGGAGTTATTTAAGCCTAAATAATCATGGATTATTTTGGACAGAGTTGTCTAAATATTCTATAAATTTTCATGTACATAGAGAATAAAAATAAGCTAATTAAAAAGTTATGGATTTTTTTGGACAGAGATGTCTAAATATTCTATAAAATTTCATGTACATAAGAATAAGAATAAGATAATTAAAAAATATAGAAAAAGTAAAAACATTAATAGATTTCAAATTTTATGTTAAATTTTGTTTAATTAAAATAATTTAAAATAACTATTACACTTAAAGCCAAATTCAAAATCTAATATCTTATATCAATAGTGCTTCATATGTTCTTTTTAATTTTTTTTGAAATCAGTTATGTCCAAATGGACAGAGTTGTTCAACTCTGTCCATTTGGATAGAGCTGTTCAACTCTGTCGAAATTGGAAGAAATTGAACGTGTATATCAGCTACAATATGTTATTTATGGGCGCATAGAGGCCGAAAGTTTTCTTTTGAGGTTGTTGTAAAACTGGGGAAGTGGAATATAGGCCCTGACCATTTGTATCGATTGGAATCGGGTGAAACTGGGATTTTATTCAGTATAAACTATACGATGGCGGCCCTTTAGGGAGAACGGCTCCTATCCTAACCCCTATTAGAACGATTCTATCTATGATAATCAGGATTTCGCTAAGCATAAGCTTTAAGACTAGGATGATTACAGTTTCATATATTTGTATATTATGCATAATACTACTACTTATGGAGTTCTATTACACTATGCTTAACTTTGAACACTTAAGCTTGTTTCTCATTTGTATTTGATTTGTTAACCACACGTTATCTATGGGAATATTTCAGGTCATGGATTCTAACCATGTACGCTTGAATAGGCTTGTAACTCTTCATATTAAACACAAGTATATTTAACACTATGTTACTTATATCGATATAAGCTTTGAATACACTCTATTCTATGAATTTATGTTGTGCTTATAACTAACCTTTATTGATTAGGGAAACTATATAAGTGCAACCTTCATAACCAGTAGTGGAATCACTTGTATTACATTAGCTTACTACCGTTGTAATTATGAGCTTAGAGATTATGTGAATACAATAGGTGGAATCATTGAACATAATAGAATGGTTACCCTTGTTTATCATGTGTAATATGAAACAAGCACATAAGCTAAGCTATACTGCTATTACTCTGTACTAATTATGTAATATATAAAGGTAATCATGTACAGACTACTATGTAAAGAACATAGATCTGTCCAAATGGGCAGAGTTGTTCAACTCTGTCCAAATGGACAGAGCTGTTCAACTCTAATTACAACACTATCTTTCCATAATATCTTAATGGTATAGATCTGATAAGAGTACTCATAATGATAACTTAACAAAGATTATGTGGTCCTTATTCAAATATCACTATGACAGTGCTTTTATTATGCTTACTTTACTAGTGCTGTAATACCATAACAGGTGAAGATGACTAGTGCATTGCTTGTAATTGAATAGATATGGAAAAAAACTCTACATGCTTTATCTTAGTTAAAACCATTGCCTTTATATTACATAGTATTATCTCAGTACTTATTATTACTTGTAACATAGGATTCTAACCTTTATTATGAAAATACAGGTAAACTATCTGTAATCTAAGAATTAGACAAGATTTATATAGAGTTAGAAAAGCTTTATATAAGAGTTAGACAAGATTTATAAAATATTTAGACAAGCTTTACCTCATAGTCAAGGGGTATCACAGCAACACCACACCACGAGAAGACCACGTACACCTCCACAAATAGACCTCCATGCTGAAAAGACCTCCACGCCAAGAGGAAACCAGATAGGTGGAGGGGTGATAGGATGGCGGATGTACACGTCAGACGGCTGGGTGACGTGGAGGAGGATGAGACAGGTGGCAAGACGGGTGGTGTGATGGGTGGCAGGAGCAGTAGGACGACGACAAATCGCTACAGGGAAAACAACGAAAATGAGGCTGCAGCTGACCTTATATGGTAAAATATTATTTGGTCAAAGAATTGTTCGGCCGAACAATTATTCAGCCGAATAATGGTTGAAAAGCCGATAAAAATTACCGTTCGGTAATCCATTTCATCAAATTAAACGGTTACCGTTAAATTTTATTCGGCTGAATAACTATAATTATTTAGTCGAATAACACCATTATTTGGCCGAATAAATATATTTATTTGACCGAATAATTCCTGCTATGTTGGTGGGGCATATGATTCTCACAGAAGTGTTACCCAACTTCGAGTTTTCACCCTAGGGTAATATTTTGAAAACTATTCCCAATGAGTATGTGGCCATATAAATAATCTCGCCTTTACCCAAACACACTTACAGTAGGAAATGGAACTCAATTTTGTTTCTCGATTTGTTTTTGATGCTCCTAATGGAAATGTTCCTCATGTCTGTGAATCACATTCGTAAGCAAGATGTAACTTGCCAGAAGTTGAAAACCAAGTATATGATGGAAAAAAATGAGTTCTATTGGATTTGTGACATCTTATTAACATTATAAACACCCTTGTTTGGTGACTTCATGGACCGAACCTTATATATTTTGACAATTTTCTAAACAAGGGTTTTTATTAATGACATGCAGTGCAATTTATGCACAACAGGACAACATTTTGAAAAAATATTCAGGAGAGTGCATGTGCATCGCAGTCATCTCTCACTTTCCAAAACACACATATAGGAGGTAACATAACTTAACTCCATTGGTTGATTTGGTTTTTATGCCACCAACTGAAATTCGCTTGCTATCTCTGAATAACCTTGACAAGCAAGATAAAATTTGATGTAACTCGGAAACTAAATTTCTGAGGGACAAACCACCAGTTTTGTTGGATTTGTGACATCCAAGTATAACTTGGGACACCCCTTCCCAGTGGCTTCATGGACTGAGCATTGTCTATTTTAACAGTTTTTGAAACTAGGCTTTTTTTCATTGATGTGTAGTGCAATTTTTGCATGATGGGATACGATTTTGAAATATATGTGAAACGTGTGCATGGGAATATCATTCATATATACCTTTCCCAAACAAACCTATAAGAGGTAATGAAACTCAATTTCATTCCTCTATTTTGTTTTTATGCTCCCCATTGAAATTTGCATGGTGTCCCTGAATGACTTTGGGAAGTGAGATGGAACATACCATAACTACAAAACCAAGAAAATGATGCAAAAACCATCAGTTATGTTGGTTTCGTGACATCTATGTACCACTAGGGACACCCATGTTCAATGTATTTATAGACCAGACACTTTTTATTTTGACAGTTTTATAAACCAGATTTTTTCTTAGTGATGCGTAGTGCAATTTCTGCACAATAGGGAAATATTTGAAAATTTTGATGAGTAAGTGCAAGGGAATCACAATCATCTCTCCCTTTCCAAAATAAACTTGCAAGAGGCAATGAAAATCAATTCTATTTCTCGGTTTGGTGTTTATGCCCCTAGTTGAAATTTCCCATGTGTCCTTGAATGGCCTTGAGAAGCAAGATGAAACTTTCCATAACTTGAAAACAAAGGCTCCAATGGATATAATTTCAACTCCATTATATTCATAAAATCCAAGTACCGCTAGGGACACCCTTTCTTTCTATGGACTTAAAGTTGTTAATTTTGACAGTTTTTTAAGCTAGGTTTTTGCTCAGTGACATGTAGTGTAATTTTTGCATGATAGGTTAAGATTTGAAAAATGTGCCAAGAAAGTGCATTGGAATCACAAGCATGTCTCTGTTTCCCAAACAAACTTGTAGGAGGAAATGAAATTCAATTCGATTGCTCGATTTTCTTTTTATGCCCCCAATGAAAATATATCTGATGTCCCTCAATCATCCTCGAGAAGTGAGATGAAAATTGATATAACTCAAAAAACGTAGACCCAATGGACAAGAGGTCAGTTTTGTTGGATTCATGACATTCGAGTAACACTAGGGACACCCATTTTTTTTTGTATTTAGGGATCAAAAGTTATCTATTTTTATGGTTTTCTAAACTAGGTTTTTGTTAAGTGATTTGCAATGCAATTTATGTACAATACAATAAGTTTTTGAAAAATGCGTCCAGCGAGTGTGTGGGAATCACTATAATCTATCCCTTACCCAAACACACTTTTAGTAGAAAACATAACTCATTTCTCTTGCTCGGTTTGGTTTTTATGCTCCTAGTTAAAAGTTTCATGGTGTCCCTCAATGGCATTGGTAAGCAAGATTAAAAATTCCATAACTTGAAAAATGAGGATGTGATGGACAAACATTGAGTTATTTCATATTTGTGACATCTCATTACCACTAGAGACACCCCTGTTTGGGGGATTCATTTACTTAATGTTGTATATTTTGACGGTTTTCTAAAATAGGGTTTTGCTCAGTGATGTGTAGTGCAATTTCTGGATAATAAGAAAAAAAAATTAAAAATGTCTCTAGTGAGTGCATTGGAATCACATTCATATCTCCCTTTCCCAGGAACACATGCAGGAGGTAAGAAAACTCTATTTCATTGCTTGGTTTGGTTTCTATGCCCCGAATTGAAATTTTCCTATCCCTAAATTCCCTTGAGAAGCAAGATAAAACTCACCATAACTCAAAAATAAATGTTCTGATGGAAACATTTATAGTTCCATTAGATTTGTGAAATACAAGTATGGCTTAGGAAACCCTTCTACAGTGACTTGATTAATTGAACATTGTTTATTTTGACAATTTTCTATACTAGGGTTTTTCTTGTTGACATGTAGAGCCTACAAATTTGAAACATGTGCCCAATGAGTGCATGGAAATATAGGTCATCTATCCCTTTCCCAAACACACCTCAAAGAGGAAATGAGACTCAATTCCATTGCTCAGTTTGGTTTTTATGCTTCAAGTTGTAATTTTCCTATTGTCCCTTAATAGACTTCAGAAGTGAGATGAAAATCACTATAAATGGAAAATTTTGGCTCTCATGGTAAAACTATAAGTTCTATTGGATTCATGACATCCGAGTACCAATAGAGACACCCCTGTCTTGTGGATTCATGGCCTAAACGTTGTCTATTTTGACATTTTTCTAAACCAAGATTTTTTTCTTTGATGGGGAGCGCAATTTTTGCACAATAGGGAAATATTTTTAAAAATGTGTAGAATGAGTGCATGGGAATCACAATAATATATCCCTTTCCTAAACAAACTTGTTGGAGCCAACAAAGATCAATTTCGTTGCTCAGTTTGGTTTTTATGCCCCTAGTTGAAATATTCCTGGTGTCTAGGAAAGGCCTTAAGAAGCGGGATGAAAGTTGCCATAATTTAGTTTCCAAGGGACAAATTGTCAATTCCATTATATTTGAGACATTTGATTACCACTAGGGACACAAGTTCTTGGTCATTTCATGGACCAAAAGTTGTCTATTTTGACAGTTTTTTAAACTAGGGTCTTTCTCAATAACATGCAGTGCAATTTTTACATGATAGGCTAAATATTTTGAAACCTGTGTTGAGTGAGTGCATGGGAATAATTTTCATCTCTCCCTTTCCCAATCACACACAAGGAAGGTAGCATAACTCAATTTTGTTGCTCGATTTTTTTATGCTTAGGGTTCAAAAAAAATTGGGTGTCCTTGAATGACTTTATGAAGTGAGAAGAACATTACCATAGCTAAAAAATAAAGGATTCTATCAATAAAATATTAGTTCTATTGGTTTCGTGACATATGCCTACATCTAGCGAGACCCTTATCTGATGGTTGCATGGGCTGAAGGTTGTCTAATTTGATGGTTTTCTTAATAAGGGTTTTTCTTGGTGACGTACAATGCAATTTATGCACAATAGAAAATATTTTAAAAATGTGTCAAGCAAGTTCATGGGAATCGCACTCATCTCTCCCTTTCCAAAACATACTTGCAAGAGGCAACGAAAATAAATTCCATTGCACAGTTTGTTTTTTATGCACCTAGTTGAAATTTTCCTCATATCCCTCAATGGACTTGAGAAGTGAGATGAAAAATATCCATAAGTTGAAAACCAAGTCTCTAATAGACAAAGTTTTTGTTCCATTAGATTTGTGACATCTAAGTACCTCTAGGGACACCCATAATCGATGGTTTCATGGACTGATAATTGTCTATCTTTACGGTTTTTTAATCTAGGGTTTTGTTAAGTGACATGCAGTGCAATTTTTGCATGATAGGCTAATATTTTTAAACTTTGTATTGAAAGATTGCATGGGAATCACAGTCATCTCACCCTTTCCCAAACAAACTTGCATGATGCAATGAAACTAAATTTTGTTTCTTGGTTTTCTTTATATTCCCAAGGTTAAAATTTGTCTAGTTTCCCTTGAATTGGGAAGCGAGTTGAAAATCACCATAAATAAAAAACATGGATTCGTTGGACAAATTGTCACTTCTGTTGGATTCAATACCTTCAATTACCATAAGGTACACCCTTGTTCAATGGCTTCATGGACCAAGAGTTGTCTATTTTATTGGTTTTTTAAAGTAGGATTTTGCTAAGTGACATGTAGTGCAGTTTCTATACAATAGGATAAGAATTTGAAAAATGTTCCCAATGAATGTGTGGGAATCGTAGTCATCTCTCACTTACCCAAACACACTTGCGAGAGAAAACAAAACTCCATTCTATTGCTTGTTTTGGTTTTTATGCTCCTAGTAGAAATTTGCATGGTGTCTTTGAATGGCATTGGTAAGAAACATTAAACTCACCATAACTGGAAAACCGAGGATCCAATGGACAAACAATCAGTTTTGTTTTATTTTTGGAATCCACTTATAACTAGAGACACCCCTGTTTGGTGGATTCATTGATCAAACATTGTATATTTTGATGGTTTTCTAAAGTAGAGTTTTCCTTAGTGACATGCAGTGCAATTTATACACAATAGGCCAAAATTTTGAAAAATATGTCGATCGAGTGCATGGGAATCGTAGTCATCTTTCCCTTGTCCAAACACAGATGGAGGAGGTAACAGATCTCAATTTCATTGCTTGATTTGGTTTTTATGACCCTGGTTGAAATTTGCCTATTGTCACTGAATATCCCTGAGAAGTGATATTAAACTCTCCATAACTTGAAAATTAAATCTTCAATGGAAAACCACTCATTCCATTATATTCATTATATTTATTATATTTGACTAGCTCTTGGAACACCCTTGTCTAATGGATTCATGGTATCTATTCTGAATGGTTTCTATACTAGAGTTTTGTTGATTGACGTGCAATGAAATTTGTGCACAATAGGATACGATTTTGAAAAATTTTCCAAATGAGTGCAAGGCCATCTCATTCATCTGTCTCTTTCCCAAACACACCTCTAGGAGAAAACAAGACTCAATTTTGTTGCTCGGTTTGGTTTTTATGCTCTCAGTTGTAATTTTTTTAGTGTCCCTTAATAGCCTTGGGAAGCAAGATGAAAATAACTATAAAAAATAATTGTGGCTTCAATGGTAAAACTATCAAATTCGTTCGATTGCTAATAACCGAGTACCACTAGCGAAGCCCCTTTCTGGTGGATTCATGGACCAAAAGTTGTCTATCTTGACGATTTTCTAAACTAGGGATTTGCTTGATGGTATGCAGTGCAATTTTTGCATAATAGAGAACAATTTTCAAAAATATTTGGAGTGACTGTATGGGAATTATAGCCATATTTCCCTTGCCTAAACACACTTGCATGGGGAAACGAAAAAAACAATTTTGTTGCTAGGTTTGGTTTTTATGCCCCAGTTGGAATCTGCCTTGTATCCCAGAATCACCTTAACAAGCGAGATGAAACTGGCCATAACTTGAAAATTGAGATTTTGATGGAAAAATCATTAACTCCATCAAATTCATGGCATCTTAGTACCATTGGGGACACCCCTACTTGGTGGCTGCATGGATCGAAATTTATCTATTTTTACGATTATTAAACTCGGGTTTTGCTAAGTAATGTACACTACAGTTTATACATGATAGGATAATATTTTGAAAAATTTGTTGACTGAGTGCATGGGAATTTTGCTGATGTCAGCCTTTCCTAAAATCAATTCCATTGTTTGTTTTAGTTTTTATGCCCCTGGTTCAAATTTGTCTTGTCACCCTTAATGGCACTAGTAAGCAGAATGAAACTCACTACAAATCCAAAACAATGGCTTGGATGAACAAGCTGTTAGTTCATTTGGATTCATGACACCGATTCCCACTAGGATAACCCCTCTCTGATGGATTCATGGAGCAAAAGTTGTCAATTTTGTTGGTTTTCTAAACTAGGGTTTTGTTAAGTGACATGCACTGCAATTTTTCTACGATAGGCAACGATTTTGAAAAATGATCCTAACGAGTGTGTGCACATTGCAATAATATTTCCCTTACCAAAACAAAATTCCATGAGGAAATCAAACTCAATTTTGTTGCTTGGATTGGTTTTTATGCTCTCAGTTGAAATTTTCCTCGTGTTCCTAAATGACATTGATAATTAAGATGAAACTCGCCATAACTTGAAAACAGAGGCTCCAATGGAAAAACAATTAGTTCTGTTGGATTTATGACATATTATTACTACTCGAGACACCATTGTTTGGTGTCTTCATGGACACAACATTGTATATTTTCATGATTTTCTAAACTATAGTTTTTCTTAGAGACTCATAATGGAATTTATGCACAATAGGCCAAGATTTTGAAAAATGTTTCGAATGAGTGCATGGGCATCGCATTCATCTCACCCTTTCCCCAAAAAACATGCACGAGTTAACAAAAATCAATTATTTTCCCGATTTGAAATTATCCTCATGTCTCTGAATAACCTTGAGAAGCGAAATAAAAATCGCCATAAATAAAAAAATATAAAGATTTTGTGGAAAAACCGTTATTTTTGTTGGATTTGTGACGTTCGAGTATCGCTTGGGACACCCCTTTATGGTGGCTTCATAGACTGAATGTTGTTTGTTTTGACAGTTTTCTAAACTGGGGTTTTTCTCATTGACATGTAGATCAATTTCTACATGATAATCTAATGTGCCAAGTGAGTGCATGGGCATCTGATTCATCTCTCCCTTTCCCAATCGCACCTCTAGGAGGAAACAAAACTCAATTCCATTGATCGATTTTTTTTTATGCTCCCTATTGATTTTTCATGGTGTCCATGAATTACTTTGGGAAGTGACATGTAAATTAACATAACCCAAAAATCGATGCTTCGATGGAAAAACCGTCAGTTCTGTTGGTTTCATGACATCTGTGTACCGCTAGGGACACCCATGTCTGATGAATTCATGGATCGAATATTTTCTATTTGATGGTTTTTTGAAATAGGGTTTTACTCACTATTTCCTGGGACACCCCATTATGGTCGATTCACGGACTGAATGTTATATTTTTTAACGGTTTTCTAAACTTGTGTTTTGCTAAGTGACATATAGTGCAATTTATGCACAATAGGACAAGTGTTGAGACTTGGAAATGTCACATTTTCATCCACTTTATCTTCTGCTATTCCTCACATTTCATCGTCCCATTAACCTTTTATCATACCATTTCCATACATATATGTGGGTTTCACCTTATTATTTCCACTTTATTCGTTTTAGTATTATAAGTGAATTTATGATTAAAATATTAGAAATTAAACATGTTTTTCACTAACATCTCAAATATGGATGAGCTTTGTAATGTGCAATAATATGTGAAGGATTAATTCAATAAAAGACTTCTTGGATATCTCCTCCACCCTTTCAAGGAGATAATTATTCAAGATAATTATAATGAGAAGATCATGAAGATTTGGTTGGCATATCCTACTTCGGAATTATGAGAGACATGTGGAGGATTTGAAGGGATCATATCTTGTAATAATAGGAAAGTAGCTGAGTGGTTGAGAGAATAGTGGATCTCTCATTATGATATGGTTATCTTCTTTTCAAAGGAGTTCATGTATAAAAGAGAGTTCTCTCTCTTCATTTGTATCATAGGATATAGATCAGAGATAGATAGTAGATTCTAGAAGTTAGTCTTGACTTTGTAATATGGAGAAGGGAATTCTTAGCTTTTATTCATAATATTCTCTTTAATGCGTTCATGATTTGTCATTAATTCTTGTGATGTAAATTAATATTTCTTTATTGTTAATGTGAGCTCACATGTGTTTTCTTGTTGATCTTCATATGTTGTCATTCTTTTATGCAAATTACTTTCAGCCGCTTGGTTCATATTCTAGCATTACATTAACAATTGCTTGTTTTAGCTTAATGGAGGTTAGATTAGATTAGTCTTAGTTTCACTGGGGGTTATATTAGCTTAATTTTTCTTCAGTCCTGCATATAATTTGCATGTGCGTCGTAACACTACGAACCTCCGAATGACAAATTAAATGGCTGGGCAATTACTACAATGGAATTAAAACGACATTAATTCGGCCTAACATTTTGGCACCGTTGTCGAGAAAGCACGATGGATTGAAGTTTAGTTTGATTAATTTTATGCAAGTGTACACTAGAGTGTGAATTTCAATTTCTACTATGAATGAATTTCAATTTTGCAAATGTGAATTTCAATTTTAGCAGGTGTGTTTTTCTTTCACAACTGTGAAGAGTAATTTTTTTTTTACAGTGATTTTTTTATTTTTTTCAGCAAGAGTGTTTATTTAAAATTTTCATTTGGATTTGGGTGCTGTAAGAATCCATTTTTCAAAATTATTTAACAATGAGTTTAAACTTGGAAAAACTCACTCAGATCCTTGCAAAAGTAGGGATCTCCTCTTCTCTCGAAGAGGATATCCTAACAATAGACGAGAGCTTAATTACTCCTCCAGCAACGAACAAGGAACAACATACAAAGAATCCTACACATCTAATGAAAGACAATCATGCAAGCAAGAGATCGAGGAGGACGATGAGGAGTTGCAGCATGATCTAAGGAGTGAAAACTATGCCTATGAAAGCCCTATCGAACGATGGTTTCAAGCGAGTACTAGGTTAGAACAATTTAGTTTTTCTTTTTTTCTAGATTATTCACAGTCACAACAATTAATTTCACACATTTTTATTTACCCTCATCTTCTATTTGAAAAATTCACATTAAACATATTCTTATTGTTGTTACGTGAATGGCTACACTTGATATTTAACTACACGTAACTTTTTTCTAATTACCAATCAACATAGAGTAGTAGCATTTTATTTTCAGTTTTTTCTATCACCCAGAATAAGTATGCTCTCGTCTACGCTTCGTGCGATCATGAGGATCATAAAGTAGGATGTTTTCTAAATTTTTCAGGAATGAATAAATTTATGTTTGCAACATACCTAATCAATTTCATCTTTATTTTGAAAATCGTTTATCTTTGTTTGCTTAAAAAAATCAATTTCTAAAATAAAACCAGCCTGCAAATTCATGTGGCAAATTCATTTTTAAGCTGAACAATCACTGAATTTATAATGCTGAAAAGAAGTTGCAACTCCAAGATTAAGCAGTGTCACGCCTGTAAGCTTCTCTTGGGTTGGAGTCGCAGCCATTTATTTTTCCTTCATCCTTCATCTTGTAGCTATTTGAAAATTAACTCTGCAAATAATGCCTCGACCAAACCATTTCTGAAATTTTCTATATTTGCGCACTCCATCCTGGATATGCAATTAGAAAAGTAGGCCATTAGAATTATTTCATTAAAATCGAATAAGTGGCCTCCTAAAGCTCCATGCTGAAAGGCTATAACAGCTGTAGTTGAAACAATAACTCTAAACTAAAACATCGTAACTCCAAGTTGAAACACCAACTGTAACAAATATAGCTATAACAACTAAGACTATGTGTTGAAACTATGTCGTGCTGAAACTTTACCTCAATTGAATTACATCTTCTAGTTTTAACTCTTGGTTTGATTTATTTCTTATTTGAGTTACGACATCATCACCAATTCGTGTATCTTCATACTCTATCCACTTTTTTTTATCTTGCATGCTAAACTTGCAATTAAAATCATAATATATATATATATAATGCATGCATTTCTCCGCAACATGCAATAAGATGGAAATTGTAAAAGATAAAACTCCCTAGAATGAATAAATTCATGGTCTCTAATGATGCTTCATTTTCACCTTCAACCTTGACTTAAAACCTGTAGCAATAATAAAATTCATAAGAAAATGCTTAGGTGTTTCATAGAAGTCTTCCCTTGGGTCTTTCCCTGGATCGATGATAGCTCAATTGCCGACAATATCACAACTAAAAACTCCAGGATGCAATACCGTGGATGCGTAAAGGATAGGAGATGCTTCAAAATTATGTACGCTCAACTTGAGCCATGAATCATTGACCAAACTTTAGTTATTATTTATGAATGAAAATGGGCGTTATTCATTTTTGGATTCTGTTTGCTATAAAAAAATAAATTGAGTGAGGATATTTAGGTACCTATAAATGATCTTAATGGGAACATATCCAAATTGGGTAGGATCAAAACCAATTTCTTAATACACATTATCCTTTATTGATAAGCAACTAACATATGCATGATCTATGTGTTTAATTCTAGCCGTGACTCACCCTTTTCATGATTGTTTCAACTTCCTCCAATTCTTCACATATATGCTAAGTTGGGTTACAGGTCGTCCACCTCATTTGAGCAAATTCTTTCGGGATGAATGACAGCCACTTCCATTCACAGCTTAATACAGCCCAGTTGTTAGTCCTGAATATGCCTTCCCATTCTAGTTGAATGATCAATAAGATGGTATTGCATGAATGAATGTACCTAACTGTTTTCTCTTTGTTTTTCCATCAATTAACTCCCATTTGTAGACAGTCAAGTTTAGGTACAATTTATGAGAAAACAATGATGAATTTCAAAAATATGGCACATGGGTTTTGTGCCAAAGGGTCTCATTTAGTTGAAACGTGAGCGGTTTGTGAAAATTCGACTCGGTTTGAGAGCAGTTTACATTTCTATGAACGTGAAAAAGCCATATTTTGGGATGGTTATCTTTCCAACATAGTAGATATTTGGTTCTGCATTTGGTTCTACACTGGGAGGTTTAATTAACTAGAATATTTTCATCATCGACTCCATTTAGTGGAGAGGACTAGGATCTATGTTTCTGAAGGAGTTCATATCAACAAATATGGTATATCCCAAGTGAATGAGCAGTTGAAGGAAAAACATAACCAACACTTCCAAGAACAACACCAACAGAACTTTCAGCTGCATAATAAGAGAAATACAACTAGCAACAGTTCCTATAGGTTTGCATGGGAATCTTTCCTTGGTTGATCTTACTGGCAGTGAATAAGATTTAGAAACTAATAAGGCTATACAAAAGCTCATAGATGGAGAAAATATCAATCGCCCTCTACTTTATTTAGTAAACTACATTAATGCAATCTTAAAACTCATTGCTTTTATCACTAAACCTCTCCCTTTTAATTTTGTTGTCTCCCAGCTTTCAATCCCAGCTATCTTTAAAAGGGCCCATCATTGAGGAGGCATTCAGGAATAAAGTAAAATGTATCTCTTAGTACAGCGGAAAATAGAACGCTTCATGGTGATTCAAATCATAAACGAGGTATACAACAAAGGCCTAATATTGATAACCACTCTCGGCCAAGTGAAGGACATGGTTTTAGGTCTAGTGGGCCTATTCATGGAATTAAATCCATGCTCAAAATGGAAAATTCTCCCCAATTGAGTGGTTTAAATGTTCATGTTATTCCAAGAAATGAACATGATAACTCTACTCCTACAAATGAGAAGAAGGATCGATCAATTGCTTTAGAAAGCATCTCTATGATTTTGGGGGAATGGATGTAAATGAGAAGCAATGAGGAATTTGTCATTTTGTAGAGGTTGACGTTGTTACAAGGAAAAATAATTACATATTTGAATTTCCTCTTTGTTGGGTTACTAATGATGTAAATCTGTTGCATGATATTGAATCTTGGTTGTGACATTAGTTTCAGGATTTTGATACTGGTGGACCAAAATGACGAAAGCAAGTGGACTGGTCTTGACACCACAAAAAGGAGGAAGGAAATCTCCGAGAGTTTCTTGGATGACTGTATGCACGATGATGAAAAATAAAGAGGATAACTTAGGACCATGGGAAGGACCAAATGGATACTTATGGGGAAGGTATGCATGTATTTATATTAACTATGATTTATGCAAAATCTAATGTGTAAATTGCGCCACAGGTTTCATGAATCGAAGTGGCTCTACACCTCCCATAGTTTCTATCAATAGAAATCACCCATGCAGAGAATTGTATGCTTTGAATATTCAATTATATTTGACAATGTATAGCTGTGATCATCTCAAAAATGACATAAGACACTTAAACCTCAATTAAAAAATCAACTCAACACCTACATGCTTATTAAAGCTAGTTTTTATAGCTAGTAGGGGCTATTGCAGTAAGTTTTCGCAGGTGGTTGTTGCAGTCGATTCTTGTAGCCAGTTATTGTAGCCAATTGTTGCAGCTGGCTATCGCAGTTGGTTGTTGAAGCTGGGTGTTGCAGCTGGGTGTTATAGTTGGTTGTTGCAGCTAGTTGTTGCAGCCGGTTGTCGCAGCTGGGTGTTGCAGCTGGCTGTCGCAACTGGTTTTTGAAGCTGGGTGTTGCAATTGGTAGTTGCAACTGGTTGTTGAATCTTCCTATTGCAGCTTGTTGTTGTAGTCACTTGTCGCAGCTATATGGGTGTTGTAGCTGGCTATTACAGCTATTAAAATTTTTAATTTTAAATGTTTTTTTAAAGAGTCGAGACATTAATGCTGAATTCCCATGAACGCAGATCAAATAAATTTAGTCTTGAGTTTTTTTTCCATTTTTTATTTCTGTGTTGTAAAAATAAAACAAAAACTATATATATATATATAATAAAATAAAAGAAAAATAAAAGAAAAAAGAAAAAAAAATTGCAAATAGACCTCAACACTTCCTGGAAACATCTTTCGAATCATGATTTATGTTTCTTTCAGGCTAAATTTGTTTTCATCAAGTCAATTCAAGTAGTGATCAATGACAAACCAAGAGTGCAACGGAAATAGGTATAACACATTTTATTTCTTCCTGGCATTTTCTTTGCAGCTTATGTACTTCTTTCCGCATGATATGTTTCCTTTTACGAACTTCTGACAAGTTTCATGCTAGGTTGCATGAGGACATGCAACCAGATCAGTTAGGGAGGGGGAACTATATTCAATACATATTCACTACTAAGTTTCATGCAGGAATTTGTACTAAGTTTTGTTTCAGATTCAATGATGATCGCATTTTGTAGTTAAAGTGATTTTTCAAGAATCACAAAACCTTTGAAAAACATGCTTTGATAGATAGCTTGAAGGAGCTGTTACTCATCATAAACATTATGGTGTTTATTGTTACACAGAAACCATTCATAAACCCTTTTGCGTCATGAATGTTTACCCACATTTCTCCTTCAAGGCACATTAGTAATCCATACCGGAGTCCACTATTTCATTTCCTTAACTATCATGTCTCCACACACGCTTATCTTTTGGAATTGCATACATCCCTTTATCTTTTTTTCAGTTCATTTTTCCTTCTTTTTCCATTCCAGTTTTCCTTCTAAATAAAACCATCTCCCTTTCCATGACTACATAGCCTTGTCATATCCACTGCTTAACTGTGAGATATTTTCACTTATAGTCCTACCAATATTTTTATACCAACTCACGTTGACTAATGTGGGATTCCTTAAGGCCCACCTTTCAACAAGTCTTTCCCCATCGACCTCAGCAGATTATCTGGGATATATACTAGAGTTCATTTTGAGTACCTGGAGGCTTGCATGCCTTAATGGCAAGTTCTCTCACTAAAAATCATGGGAATTCATCAATGTCCCTTGATCATCAGATATTGCAAGTGGCTTGACATCAACACATCTATTCACACTTCTCAAGATGTACTTGGGTACCTTGGCACTCATTGACATCACTGGTGATTTGCCTTGCATTGGTTAATGACATTCATCAAAGACCGGTAATCCAAAGATTCCTCTTCATGCTAGACCTCGACACATACATTCACATGATTAGAACTATACCACTAGGTTTTGTAGCAGGTGAAGACTATACATTCTTTCTCATGACTCCATCAATAGTTGTAGATGCATGACTTCAAATCTATGAGTGTACCATAGTTCCACTTTATTCCTTCCACATTTTCCATCATTTATCAGTAGCAGTTCAGATTCCTCCACCTCACATTACAACAGTTCCAGCAGTTACAACCACAGTAGCATTTATAGTTACATTTTTATCCTGCATCCATGACATATTCTCCATGATTCAGCAGCAGTAGCTCTGATTCCTTCACTTCCCATGATTCAACAGTTACAGCCGTAGTATTAGTGACACATTCCACGATCCAGTGGAATCAATTACATTTCTATTGCATCGTTCCTCTACTTTTTGAGTAAGTGGGAGTATGTTCTTTTCTAAACCTCAATCATGCAATTCCTTACATGCTAGCAATGAATAATTTGGAAAATTCCCTCACCATGCTCCATTTTTTTCACATCCCATGCTAGGTTGCATGAGGACATGCAACCACATCAGTTGGGGAGGGGTAACTATATTCAATACAAACTCACTATTATCATTCCATTTCTTTTCACCATCATCACCCATTTTTCCTCTCTTTTACCATTCACCAGCATTTCTTTTCTGACAAATCCTCTATTGCACTTTGCTTTATACACATTGATATTGGCATGATTCATAAAGACAAAGAAAAGGATTTCTTATGCACAATGATGCTTGCTATGCACATTAATATCTTATCATTTCTAGTGAGAGTATGACAGCTAGAAAATAAATAATGAAATTAATGTTGTTAACACAAGAACCAACATTCTTTGTATTCATGGTTGTCACACAAGAACCAACCATAAGGAAAATGTCAGTTGTTAATCGTGCATTTCACATCATGAAATGAATGTTGTTAACACAAGAACCAACATTCTTTATATTTATGGTTGTCACAGAAGAACCAACCATAAGGAAATGTCAGTTGTTACTCATGTATTTCACACCCTGGAAATATTCATTGTTAAAAAGACATCATCAATCAAATCCAAGTTCAGATGCCAAAAGTTCTTGAGAAGATCCATACACTGTACATGAGGACATGCAACAAGTTTAGTTGGGGAGTATGTTGAGACTCAGAAATGTCACATTTTCATCCACTTTATCTTTGTCTATTCCTCACATTTCATCATTCCATTAACCTTTTATCATACGGTTTCCATACATATGTGTGGGTTTCACCTTATTATTTCCACTTTATTCATTTCAGTATTATAAGTGTATTGATGATTAAAATATTAGAAATTAAACATGTTTTTCACTAATATCTCAAATATGGATGATCTTTATAATGTGTAGGAATATGTGAAGGATTAATTCAAGAAAAGACTTCTCGAATATCTCCTCCACCATTTCAAGGAGATAATTATTCAAGCTAATTCTAATGAGAATATCATGAAGATTTGGTTGGCATATCCTATTTAGGATTTATGAGAGACATGTGGAGAGTTTGTGAGAGACATGTGGAGGATTTGAATGGATCATATCTTGTAATAATAGGAAAGCAATTGAGTGGTTGAGTGAATAGTGGATCTCTCATCCTGAGATGGTTATCTTCTTCTCAAATGAGTTCATGTATAAAAGATAGTGCTCTCTCTTCATTTGGATCATAGGATATAGATCATAGATAGATAGTAGATTGTAGAAGTTAGTCTTCAATTTGTAATATGGAGAAGGGAATTCTTAGCTTTTGTTCATAATATTGGCTTTGATGCTTTCATGATTTGTTATTAATTCTTGTGATGTAAATTAAGATTTCTTTATTGTTAATGTGAGCTCACATGTGTTGTCTTGTTTCTCTTCATATCTTGTCATTCTTTTACGCAAATTACTTTCAGCCATTTGTTTCATCTTCCAGCATTAGATTAACAATTGCTTGTTTCATCTTAAGGGGGCTTAGATTAGATTAGTCTTAGCTTCAAAGGGGGTTAGATTAGCTTAATTTCACTTCAATCCTACATATACTTTGCATGTGCTTCGTAATCCTATGATCCTCGAATTGACAAATTAAATGGATGGGAAATTACTACAACGAAATTAAAATGACATTAATTTGGCCCAACAACAATATTTTCAAACATGTTTCAAATGAGTGCATGAGCATCACAACATCTCTTCCTTGCCCAAAAACACATGTAGGAAGTAACATAATGCTAATCCTTTGCTCAGTTTTCTTTTTATGCCCTCGGTTGAAATTTTCCTGGTGTCTGTAAACAACCTTGAGAAGCGAGATAAAGGATTCCCATAAGTCAAAAATTGAAGCTTGGATGGAAAAACCATCAATTCTGTTGGATTCATGACCTCAAAACCTTTCTGGTAGACAGACTGAATTTTGTCTATTTTGACAATTTTCTAAACTAGGGTTTTTCTCATGTGTCAAACGAGTGTGTGGGAATCTTAGTCATCTCTCCATTTTGTTAAAATATTGTAAATTCGAAATATATTCTAATTCCTCCTTCACGAGTTGTCACTAATGTAAATTTTCATGTAAGATTCATTAAAAGAAACAATGTAAACCTATGGATGTAAGTAGACTCAATTGTACCCTTGAGTCATTATAATAAATATTAATTTGGCGTCCGGCTAGTCGAGGTGGCCCTGTCAGTTAGACAAGTCATACCAGTAAGGTTTTAGGACAAGTCAAGAGTCAAATATAAATAGGTAGGTCCCTCCTTCATTCGTACTCACTTCACTCAAGCAATTTTGAAAGAGAGAGAAGATGAAGTGTGCCAGAAAGAGGAGAGATGCAGTTGTCTTAGGTTTTACACTGTTTGACTTGAGTTCTATAATGAGGAATTTTTTCTTGGTTTTTTCCCCCACGGGTTTCCTAGGATAAATATTTTTTTCTCTTGTGTGACTTTACATGTTGTTCTTCCAGTGATCCTACCATCTTAAATTATTTTAGAATATCATCTAATCAATAAGAAAATTTTAACATGGTATCAGAGCCACCCTAAAAGGAGACATTATACAGATAGGGTTTATTGTTCCAAACAATTCGATCAAGCGATTAACAAGAAAATAAGGTCAACTCAACTCATCCTAGAAGGGTGCATATTTCTATGAATATCTAATGAATTCCTATAAGGTTCATTTTTGGGCTCGACACTACTACCGAGGACAAATAGGGCTTCAAATTTTTTTCAGGTTACATTGTCAATCTCAGAAAAAAGGAAGATACAATATAGATCTCTTGGGGAGGCACATATTTTCCAACACTTAACCCTACATGTGATTTCAACTAAAAAATTAGGGTTTTACAATCAAACCCTAGGTCATCCTGAAGAAGGTGAGCCATGAGAAGTCTTCTCCAAGTGAGTATTGTCTCTCCTATTTCAATCTGAGGTACCCTTTCAGTTAAAGATGAAAAATAATACCAATCTAGATGAGAACATTGAGGATGGTGAAAACTTTAGAGAATTGAAGTACAGGATCATGCTCATCCTAGAATAGAATGACCTAGAAGGCTTCATAAAGGAGGAAGTTGCATAACCTGAAGGAGATGAAGCTCAATCCAAGAATAAGAAGGATATGATCAAGGATAAAATAATCATAGCTAATTCCATCAAAGATAACTTGATCGCTCAAGTATCTTCAAGGAGAAAACCAAAGGAAATTTTTTATTTCCAATCCAACATATTTGAAGGAAGGAACACCAATAGGAAGATTACGTTGAGAAATCAACTAAAAGGTGTGAAATATCTGATGTCGAAAACCATGCACTCATACTTCACAAGAGTATCCCAGATCAATGAGTAAGTGGAAGCTATTGCAGATATGGTAGAATATGTAGAGGTTGTAATGACCACCCTGAATAGTCTTCCAGAAGATTGGGAATCTTTCATTCAAGAAATATGCTCTAGAATAAAACTAACCAAGTTCCGATAGTTATGGGAAGAACGTGTTCAAGAAGAAGAAACAATAGTATTCATAGAAGAGAAATTAAATGAAATTGAATATAAATCCCCTTCAATTCATACCAAAGGCAAGAACAAGAGGAAGAATTATGAACATCCTCCCATGAATGTAAAAGGGTTCAAGAAGAATAAGAAGTTCAATCATGGCTTAGGAGATTGTGAATGGTTCACCTATCACAAGATGGGATACATCTCCATAAAATGTCCCATGAGAGAAGATCAACTCAATAAGAAGGACAAAATATTCTAGGCACATATAGCTAACGGAAATTATCAAGAATAAGAAGAAAGAACTCAAGAAAATGAAGAATCATCTGAATAATATATCTTAATCTCAACACTCATGGGTTCACTCTCACATGGTAATGATAATTGGCTATTAGATAATGGTTCTTCTAGGAATGTGATAGGTTACAAGGATTCACTCTCTTGTCTTGAACATAAGGATTATCCACATAAAGTAATGCTTGGATATTATTACCAATATCCCATCAAAGGGATGGCATAATCCTCTTATAAACTGGACTTGGGAAGTCCATGAAGATGAGGGATGTCCTGTATGTTATAGGGATAAAGAAGAATCTCATTTCTATCTCAGCATTATATAAGAATGGTTTTAGAGTTTCTTTTGTAGATGGTGAAGTTCTTATGTGGAGAAATGGAAAAAATATAGATGATGCAGTAGTAATTGGAGTTGAAGGAGGACTCTACAAACTAAAGGGACATGTAAAATCAAAATTGATGACTAGCACCATAATCCCATGTGAGTTATGGAACAGAAGACTTGCTGATGTACATTACAAAGAATTACCAATTGTGAGCAAGGTGGAGACAGGATTTCAAGAGATTCATATAAACCATGAAGGAGTGTGCAAAGGGTGTGCACAAGGAAAGAATACCAAGAACCCTTATCCAAACAGTAACAATAAAGTGAAAGGAATTCTAGACATTGTTCACTCAAATATTTGTGGACTAATGCAAACTACTTATTTAAGAGGGTATGTTTACTATGCCTCCTTCATTAATGACTACTCCCACAAAACTTGGATCTATTTCTTGAAAAAGAAGGATGAAGTATTTGATAAGTTTAAGGAGTTTAAGGCTATTGTAGAAAACCTCTCTAAAAAGAGCATAAAGACCTTAAAATAAGATAATGGAGGAGAACTCATATCAAGTGAATTTAACAAACGATCCAAAGAGGTTTGGATTAAGAGGGATCTCACCATTTCCTACAATGAACAATAAAATGGTGTGGTGGAGAGGAAGAATAGAACTATCATTGAAGCTATAGAATCTATGATCCATGATCAAGACCTACCTATGTATCTATGGCTAGAAGAAGCTAGAACAACAATATATGTGTAGAATAGAATCTCCCACAATGCACTTGGGAATAAAACCGCTAAAGATATGCCTACCGAAAAAAATATTGAATTTATACATCTTAAAATTTTTGGTTTCTCGGTGTACATACACATTCCCAAGGAGAAAATATCAAAGTTGGATCCTTCAGGAAAGAAGGGATTGTTTGTGGGATATAGTGAGAAATCAAAATCTTACTGAATATATATCCTAGGTCACCATCTTGAGATAAGTAGAGATGTTACTCTTTATGAAGATACAACTTTCAAGAAATTAAGGAAAGACAAGTAAGTCAAAGAGGAGCATGAGACTCCTAGAGTTGCAAAATTTTCTAAACCAATCAAAAATGAGGTGGGAGAACATATACCTAAGGAACATGACATTACAAAACCTCAAAGACCTAAATGACTTCCAAGTTAGATGATATCACACAAAATAAGGCATTCTTGGGAAAAAGAAGTAATTGAAGACGCAAAAATATTTGGTGTCCCTGAAGGAAACATCAAAGAAAGAAAGAAGAAAATCCATACCCCAGTTATGTGGCTTTGATGCGCAACATCGTTCACATAGAACCTACCTGCTTGTAGAAGAAATGAAATAGAAGGAATGGGTAGATTCCATGGTTGATGAATACCAATCTATTATAAACAATGATGAATGGGAAGTAGCACCAAGACCAAAGAACAAGTCAGTAGTATCCTCGAAATGGATCTACAAAAAAAAGCATTCAACAAACAAGAGTATAGATAAGTACAAGGAAATATTCATATCCCGCAGGTTCTCTCAGAAAGAACGAATCGACTATGAGGAGACCTTTGCACCAGTAGCAACGTACACCTCAATTACAACCATTCTTTCCTTGGAATCCAAGATGAAGTGTAAGTTACATCACATGGATGTAAACACAACCTTCCTAAATGGAGTAACAGAATAATAAGTATACATTGAACAACCACAAGTTTTTGAGACATGTAACCATAAAACTCATGTATGGATACTTAATAAGGCATTGTACAGGCTAAAGCAATACCCTAGAGCTTGGTATGGAAGAATTGATTGTTTCCTTATGAGTTTAGGATTTACAAAGAGTTAAGAATATTTCAAGCTCTACTACAAAGTTGAGGATGATGGGATTATGATATTACTACTATATGTAGATGATTTATTTTTGATAGGTGAATACAATCCCATCAATGAATGCAAGAATAATCTCATTGCAGAATTTGAGATGAAATACCTTAGAATGATGCACTACTCATTAGGTCTTGAACTATAGAAGTATCTAGATTATATTTTCCTCAACCAAGGAAAATATGCAGTAGATATACTAAAGAGATTTGGGATGATATATTGTAAGGTTATGACTACCCCGATGATAACAATTTGAATCTCTTCAATGATGTTTCTTCAGAGATAGTGGATGTTACCTTATACAGATAGATTATTGGTTCACTAATTTACTTAACCAATACAAGACCGGATATATATTTTGTTGTAAGCACTTAAGTCAATATATGGTGAATCCCAAACATATCTACTTAGTAGGATTAAAACATGTGATGAGGTATCTAAAAGGAACATTATATTATGGTATCAGATATGCATTAGATGATGGGACCAGACTACATGTATTTACATATCCATATTGGGTAGGAAGTCCTGAAGACAAAAATAGTACTTTAGGATGTTTTTTTAGTTTGGGATCATGCATGATCTCATGGTTCAGAAAAAAGCATACCTATGTTGCACTCAGCATGACAGAATTCAAATACATAGAAGCATGATCAGATAATTCAAATATGTTAGAATAATCAACCCATAGTTAGCTACCTTAGACATTAATTAATCCATTTTTGTCTTATTTTCCTAGTTTCCAATATTCCACTCTATGCAAGTTGTCTTCCACATGTTCTGGAAGTCAAACTTGCTAAAACTGAGTCATGGAGCACTTGGGAAACCTCTTGGAAACCATATTTAGCATGTATTCTTTATTTCAGATCCTCCTTAGCGCATATTTTCTTCTTCTGCTAATTTGCATGCTTTATTGAGATTTATGGTAAAAGGGAAAGTAAGACTAGGTGTAGTTGACTAGTTTTTTTCCCTCATCATCCTCCATCCTTTTCTCCTAATAAAATCATGTATGAGTTCTATTTCCATCCCTTATTATCTTTCGTACTTGAATTTTCCAATTCGCAAGCCTCTAAGTGGATTTGGAAACTGCTTTATGAACCTATGGGGGATTTGACTAGATTTAGTAAGCCTACTTTTTTACTATTTCTAATGGAATCCTTATGCATTAAAATATCTCATGTAATTATATATTTCAGCATCCTATGGCTTCACAAGGTTGGCTATTTTACACTTATTCTATACAGATTAGTGTTATGCTCCAATTTCAGTCTCCTTTCTTGGTAAATTTGCATGTTTGATTAGCATTTTTGTGAGAGTAATTGTTCTATCACTTGGTTTCAATTTCCACATGGTATCATATCCTTTGTAGATCGATATATCTCCATCCATATTGTTATTGCATGTTTGATATCTTGACTGGGAACACATTCTGCTGGTTGAAGGGCACAGTTCAAAGCTATGGAGCAATCTCAGAAGATCATCTTGACTCCATTTAATTTATTTGAATGGAGAGAGATTGAGATACTATTGAGAGTGAAGGGTCTCTATGGGGTGACTATGGAAATTGAGGCAGAGCCCAATGTAGCTTTAGAGAAAATTAAATGGCACAACAGGAGGGATGAGGCCTATGGTCTTTTGTGTCTGAGCATATCAAGAGACCTCCTTTTCCATCTTAATGGATTGACATCACCTAATGAAGTATGGGAGAAGATTATAGAGCTGTTTGGTAATATATATGAGATGAGAGAACATCAAATCAAGAATGAATTGATCTCTTTGAGTCTCATCATCTTCGAATCCGTGTAACTCTATTTTTTCAAGTTTAAAGCCATTGTTTTGCAGCTAAAATAGTGTGGAATTGAAAAGAAGGAAGAGAAACTAGTTTTTCCATACTCTTGAAGCTTGGCCCTAAATATTTAGTGTTTTTTTCTACCTTCCATGCCACCAAGTTGACAGCTCAATCCTGGAAGATTCCTAAGCTTGCAGAGTTCATGGAATCCCTCATACAAGAACAAGATAAATGGGTGATGATGGGCACCATCAAACCTTCCAAAGACCAAAATTTGGTTGCTGGATATTTGAGGGTGGATTCAAAAGGAAAGAATAAAGCTAAGAAGCCACCTGAGCAAAAGAGAGACAAGAACAAGTCTCAAGAGGAGCCCCAAGGCTCCAAGAAGAACTTCTAGAAGAAGAAGAACAAAGGAGAAATGAGAAAGTGCGCATACTATAGTAAGGGCTATCATCCTGAAAGCTCCTACATGAATAAGAAAATTGACATGTTGACCTAACTCTTGGAGAAGAATAACATCTCCCTTCCTGATTTCTCAAAGAAGAGGGAAGGAGGATCAAATTCAGAGGACAAATAAAGAGTACATGCATTGGTTGCTGGCACATCAAGCTCACCTAGCTTCATCATAGACTCTAGAGCTTCAAGACATATGGTTTCAACCAAGGAGGCATCCTCCTCTCTTGAAATGTCAAAACATCCACCAATAGTGCTGGGAGATGACTCTCTCACTGACAGTTTGGGGAAAGGAAGGATTGATCTTGACCATGGTAAGTTCAGTAAAGTATTGTATGTTCCAAGTCTTGCCTCTAACCTCTTGTTAGTGTATTAGATGACTCACACAGTGTCTCCAAAGAAGGTCATATTTTCCCCTGATGATGTTGAGATCATATATATCTTGAATGGTAAATTCATTGCAAAAGGAGTTGTAGATCACACTTCAAAGGTATACAGGTTTTCACATTTTCTACCCTACTCAAACCCCTCTGCTCTTCTGATTCATGCTAACGATGAAAGCAAGATTTGGCATGAAAGATTTGGCCATCTTAACTATAATTATCTTTCTGATCTAAGTGAAAAATAAATGGTCATAGGGTTACCAAAGATTAAGTTTTCCAAGGGATTCTGTCAAGGTTATATCCTAGGAAAACACCCAGAGCATAAATTTGAGAGAGCCAGTCATGAGAGAACCTCTGCACCTCTTGAGTTGATCCACAGTGATGTTTCTGGTCCATTTCCTCATATGTCAATGAGTTAAGAAAAATATGCATTGAAATTCATAGATGAATTTTCCAGGTATTGTTGGGTTTACATCCTGAACCAAAAGTCTGTAGTTTTTTACCTCTTCAAAGTCTTTAAGGCCTTGGTTGAAAATCAGTCTGGGAGGAGACTCAAGATTCTCAGATCTAACAATGGTGGTGATTATTTCAAGTCTGAGCTCATTCAATATTGTAAAGATGCAATTTTTCAGATGCAGCATTCAATCCCTTACACACCACAGCAAAATGGTGTTGCTGAGAGAAAGAACATATCATTGAAGGAGATGGCAACCTATATGATGGAGGCTAAGAATTTGCCACCAAATTTTTGGGCCGAAGCTATAAAATATGAATCCTATATCTATAGTATGGTGGCTCATAAAAATCTTGATGGTATGACTCCTTTCGAAGCATCGAGTGGGCACAAGCCAGATGTGACCCATTTCAGGATTTTTGGCTCAAAGGCTTGGGCTAGAATTCCAACTAAAAAGAGAAAGGATTTGCAACCTCAAAGCCAAGAGAGCCTATTTGTTGGATATTCTGAAGATTCAAAAGGGTACAATCTAATTAACTTGAGCAAAAACAAATCCTTCATTGAAAGGAGTGTTCAATTCCAAGAAGAGCCTTTAGCAGCAGTTGAAGTTGGAGAGTCTTCTTCACCACCAGAACCATTGAGTGGAAGTGAAGAGACAAATGAGTTTGCTGATTCTAATATGTATGATAATGACAATTTAATTGAATATCATAAAATTCCTACAAGACCAAAATGGGAAGCAAATACCATTCATGCTAGTGGGGAACTAGCTGAAAATCCTAGTGATCCTAGGAGGACTAGATCTCAGTTTGAGAGTGCCATGTGTATGAAAGACACTTTGTTTGCATAGAAGTGATATATGATGGTTGAATCATACCCACAGACATATGAATATGCAGCACATGATCCAATATGGAAAACAGCCATGAAATAATAATTCAGCTCACTCCAGATGAACAACATTTGGGAACTGGTTGATCTTCCCCTGGGGAGGAAGCTAGTTCAATGTAAGTGTGTTTTCAAAACTAAGTTTTCTGCTGATGTTTCACCTTTGAAATAAAATTTCATATTGGTAGCCAAGGGATACTCATAGGTACATGGTATTGACTACAATGAAACCTTTGCACCAGTGGCAAAGATGGACTCCATCAAGCTAGCCTTATCCATTGCAACTTCGAAGCAGTGGGGGGTACATCACATGGATGTGAAGTGTGATTTCCTGAATGGAGATATCACTGAAGATATTTAAATGCAGAAACCTCAAGGTTTTTTTACTAATCCATATTTTTTGTGCAGGCTAAAGAAATCATTGTATGGGATGAAGCAAGCCCCCATGGCTTGGTATGCCAAGATTGATGGCTTTATGCTGTCATTGACTTTTGTTCGATGCAAGTCTGATCCTAATGTTTATTTGAAGCTAATTCATGGTTATTTGATGATTATTGTCTTATATGTGGATGACCTTCTGGTTATAGGAAGTTCAAAGAAAAGAGATTGCCTCCTTGAAGGATGCAATGAACCATGCATTTTCTATGACTGATTTGGGTTGTTGAGCCAATTCTTGGGTCTTGAAATTGCTCAATCTAAACATGGAATAAAAGTACATCATTCCAAGTATGCTTTATATTTTTTGAACAAGTTCAACATGAAATATTGCAAGCCAAGAAATACTCCCTTCCTTTCAGCAGTTAAGCTTGAAGAAGCAAGTTCTTTTTCTTTGGTAAATAATACACTGTATAGGCAGTTGATTGGGTGTTTTCTTTACCTTACACACACTCGACCTGTTCTTTCATTTGCAGTAAGTGTGGCTTTAAGATACATGGATCAGCCTCATGATATCCATTGGAGAGCAACCAAAAGGATCCTTAACTTTGTTCAGGGAACAAGAACACATGGGATCTTCTACAAAGCTAAATCTAATCTTGATTTGATTGGGTTTACTCATAGTGATTGGGCAGGTGATAACACATATTGAAATTCAACATCAGGATATGTGTTCATGCTTGCTGAAGGATCAATCAGCTGGTCAAGCAAGAAACAGAGTGCCATAGCACTCTCATCTACAGAAGCAGAGTACAGGGGAGTTGTAAATGCAGCAACTCAATTTTTATGGTTGCAGGGGATACTTGGTGAGTGTGGCTTCGAATCAGAGTTTTAAACTATTATCTATTGTGATAATTAGAGTACCATTTGAATCTACAATGATCCAATTTAGAGACAGACAACCAAACACATTGAGATCCATATGCACTACATCACACAGCTTGTGCATGATGGCACCATTCACCTACTCTTCTGTGCATCTTTAGAACAAGTAGTGGACATATTCACCAAATTTTTTTGTGAGAAGACATTCAGAAATATCAAATCACTGTTGGGGATTGCTGATCATTCTGTGAAGCATGATTGATGAAAATATTTTTAAATTTTGTTTTATAGTCCATGTTTAAGGGAGGATTTTCCCACTGGGTTTTTGCCTCTTTCCTTGGTTAAATGGACATGCAGTATGTAAAGGGTGACTAAGCCTTGTTGCTAGGACCTATATTTTTCTGATATTTAATCATAAATCCAGGATTAAGAGGGGGTGTTAGAATAATCAACCTATAGTTAGATACCTTAGACATTAATTAATCCATTTTTGTCTTATTTGCCTAGTTTCCAATATTCCACTCTATGCAAGTTGTTTTCCACATGTCCCAGAAGTCAAACTTGCTAAAAATGAGTCATGTAGTTCTTATGAAACCTCCTGGAAACCATATTTGGCATGTATTCTTTATTCTATATCCTCCCTACCACATTTCTGCTTTTTCTGCTAAGTTGACTGCTTTATTGAGATTTATGGAAAAAGGGAAAGTAAGACTAGGTGTAGTTGACTAGTTTTCTTCCCTCATCATCCTCTGTCATTTTCTCCTAATAAAAGCATGTATCAGTTGTACTTCCATCCCTTATTATATTTCCTACTTGAATTTCCCAATTCATGAGCCTCTAAGTGGATTTGGAAACTGCTTTATGCACCTATGGGGGATTTGACTAGATTTAGTAAGCCTTCTTTTTGACTATTTCAAATGGCATCCTTATGCATTTGAATATCTCATGTAACTATATATTACAGCATCCTATGAATTCACAAGGTTGGGTATTATACACTTATTCAATATAGATTAGTGTTATGCTCCAATTTTAGTGTCCTTTGTTGGTAAATTTGCATGTTTGATTAGCAATTTTGTGAGTGTAATTGTTCTATCACTTGGGTTCAATTTCCACAAAATAAATAGAACCATTGAGATAATCATAGTTGTATAAATATTACATATAACTAAGTGTTTCATGATAAGTCAAAACATATCAAAATCAGATATCACTACATCCAGGATATCGTACATAAGGGATATGTAAAGCTCAAGTATTTTCCTATAGACGAACATGTGGCAGATATATTGAGTAAGGCTCTATCTCGTGTAATATTTGAATAATGTTTAGACAAGATTGGTGTATTCTGAAAGGACCTCCCTCAAAAGAGGGAGTAGAAGGAGAGAAGGCTCTCTATTGTAGTGGCATGGTAGCTCAGTCTAGGGTAGGGTATGTCTGGATAGGATTATTGGCCCGAAAGGGTTAGTAAGATAGATGAGGCCTATTGATCCTAGGGGAATTAGTATGGTTGGATAGGATTTCTTTTCCCTAAATTTTTTGTAAGTCAGATAAGTTTGTTTTGGTCCCCAGGGAGATCCATCTATTTGAATAGGCTTGTTGGCTCGAAAGGGTTAGTAATTTTGACATAATACTTGGGTGGATATACTAGAGAACCCACCATGATGTTGCTTCAAAAGGCCTAAGGGAAAGAGATACTTTCAATAATCCTATACTGATGATTCAGGTTCAGTATTATCATACTGATGTGCAAGAGGTAGTTTCAGTATTCCTATATTGCTAAGGAATGTTCAATATTCTCTTATTGATGTGTAAGAGATGGTTTCAGTATTCCTATACTGACGAGGTAGGTTCAATATTCTATATTGATGTTAATGAAGTTTGCTACAGTATTTATTTATTGATTTTACAAAAATGTTCTAAATATTTATTTGTTGATTACGAGGTTTTAGCACTAAGATCCAAATGATGTTATTGTCGTTACTTTAGTATTTGCATATTAATGTTGTGGGTAGATGGTTTGGTATTTACTTATTGATATGGAAGAGGATGATTCGGTATTCAGAAGAGGACTCAATACCTACATACTGATATTTAATAAGAATACTTAGAATAAGACTTGGTATTCACTTACTGATATTGAGAAATATGTTACAGAAGATGATACAGTATTCTCATACTTACATTAATGATTAATATGTATGGTGTGGTTCCAAAACTTCCAATTACATATAGAGACTCACCAATAATATGTACATTGGTGGTATTGGTTATTGATATAGAATAATTTCCTAATTAACAGGGAGTGTTAAAATATTGTAACTTTAGAATATATTATAATTCCTCCTTCAGGTCAATAGTACCCTTGAGTCATTATAATAAATATTATTTTGGCATCCTACTAGTCAAGTCATCCTTGTCAGTTAGACAAGTTGGACAAGTTAGGTTTTAGGATAAGTCAAGAGTCAAATATAAATAGGGAGGCTCCTCCTTCATTTTTACTCACTTCACTCAAGCAAGTTTGCAAGGGAGAGACGAAGAAGTGCACTAGAAAGAGGAGAGAAGAAGTTGTCTTAGGTTTTACACTGTTTTGGTTTAATTCTATACTAAGGAAGTTTTGATCGGTTTTCTCCCCCACAAGGGTTTCCTAGGATAAATATTGTGTTCTCTTGTATGAATCTACTTGTTTTTATTTCAATGATCCTACCATCTTAAATTTTTTTAGAATGTCATCTAAGCAATAACAAAAGTTTAACACCTTTCCCAAACACACCTCCAAGAGGAAAATTCAATTGCGTTGCTCAGTTTGTTTTTCATGTTCCCCATTGAAATTTTCCTAATGTCCATGAATGACTTTGCAAAGTGAGATGGAACTTACCATAAATTGAAAACCAAGTATTCGATGGGAAAATTGTTGTTTAATTGGTTTCATGACATATGAGTACCACTAGAGACACCTTTTTCGATATCTTCATGGACCGAACGTTGCCTATTTTGATAGTTTTCTAAACTAGGTTTTTTCTTAGTGATGTGTAGTGAAAATTATGAAAAATAGGGAAATATTTTGAAAAATATGATGAGTGAGTGCATGGGAATTGCACTCATCTCTCCCTTTCCCAAACACACTTGCAAGAGGCAACGAAAATCAATTCTAGTTCTCGGTTTGGATTTTATGTAAATAGTTGAAATTTGTGTGGTGTCCCTAACTAGCCTTGAGAAGCGAGATGAAACTTTCCATAACTTGAAAACCGAGGATCCAATGGTTAGAATTTCAGCTCCATTATATTCATGACATGTGAGTACCACTAAGGACACTCTTGCTTGGTGGCTTCATGGAATGAAAGTTGTCAAATTTTGAAACTGTTTTAAGATAGGTTTTTTCTCAGTGACATGTAATACAATTTCTGCACCATTGGATAATATTTTGAGAAATTTATCAAGTGAGTGCATGGGAATCATATTCATATCACCCTTTTCCAAACAAACTTCTAAGAGGAAACAAAACACAATTCTATTGCTCGGTTTGGTTTTTATGGTCGTGGTTGAAATTTGTCTCGCGTCCCTTAATGGCACTGGGATATGAGATGAAAATCATTATAAATAAAAAAACATGTCTCTAATGGACAAACTATCAGTTCCTTTGATCCATGACATCTGAGTACCACTAGGGACACCCCTTTTGGGGGGCTTCATGGATCAAAAGTTGTATATTTTGATGTTTTTCTAAACTAGGGTTTTGTTAAGTGACATGCAATGCAATTTATGTATGATAGGATAATATTTTGAAAAATGTTCCCAAGGAGTGTGTGGGAATTGCAGTCATATCCCCCTTACCGAAAAACACTTGTATGAGACAACCAAACTCAATTTCGTTGCTATGTTTGTTTTTTATGCTCTGAGTTAAAATTTTTGTGGTGTCACTAAATGACATTGGTAAGAAATATTCAACATGCCATAAATTGAAAAATTGAGTTTTTGATGGACAAACAACCATTTCTTTTGGATTTGTGACATCCAATTACCACTAGAACACCCCTGTTTGGTGTCTTCATTGAACGAATGTTGCATATTTTAACAATTTTCTAAACTAGGATTTGCTCAATGACATGTAGTGCAATTTCTGCACAATAGGCCAAAATTTTGAAATGTCCAGTGAGTGCACGTGAATCCAATTCATCTCTCCCTTTCCCAAGAACACATGTAGGAGGTAAAAAAACTCAATTATGTTGCTCAGTTTGGTTTTTATGCCCCCAATTGAAATTTCCTTGGTGTCCCTAAATGACCCTGAGAAGCAAGAGAAAACTCGCCATAACTCAAAAATAAATTTATGATGGACAAAAAGTTAGTTCCATTAGATTTGTGACATCTGAGTACCACTTGGTACAACCCTGTATGGTGGCTTTGTGGACAAAATGTTGTCTATTTTATCAATTTTCAATACTAGGGTTTTACTCATTGACATGTAGTGAAATTTCTGCATAATAGGATACGATTTTGAAAGAAAAAAAATCCAACGAGTGTGTGGGAGTGTCAGACATCTCTCCCTATCCCAAACACACCATAAGGAGGCAATGAAACTCAATTCCATTTCTCGGTTTGGTTTTTATGCTCCTAATTGAAATTTACATTGTGGCCCTTAATAACCTTGAGAAGCAAGATGAAAATCACTATAAATAAAAAATCATGGATTTGATTGTGAAACTACCAGTTTCATTGGATTTGTGATGTTCAATTACCACTAGGTACACCATTGTTTGGTCCCTTCATGGAGCAAACATTATCTATTTTAATGGTTTTTTAACGAGGGTTTTGCTTGGTGACATGGAGTGCAATTTTTGCACAATGGGGAAATATTTCCAAAAAATAGTCAAGCGAGTGCATGGACATTAGATTCATCTCTCCCTTTCCGAAACACACTTGCAAGAGGCAAGACAAATCAATTTCATTGCTTGGTTTGGTTTTTATGCCCCTAGTTGAAATCTATGTGGGATGTATGCCTTAAGAAGCAAGATGAAACTCGCCATAAATTTAACATTGGAGGCTATGAGGGAAAAAACTTTGGTTTCATTAGATTCATGACAACCAATTACCACAAGGAACACCCATTCTTGGTGGTTTTGTTGGTCCTCAATTTTTCACCATTTTTGGCTAAATATTTTACATATTGAATGCATGTTTTGTTACCTTTTGGCGTATTTTCTACCATATAGTTCGCCATTCAGTAGGAGGTATGGTCATATTTTGAATTTATGCAAGTTATGTTTGATTTTGCATTATTTCATGATTTTCTTGTTTAAACTTTGTAAAATGTAGTGATATTCTAATGTATGAAATTGTCATTACAGAATCATGGTCTTCAGTGAACCAATGAGCAAGTATTGCATCTATCCTAGATATGCATAGAGCATATCCAACACATTGTCCAGCTCACCATTCGAACCGTCGAGCCAACCGCGCATTACTGTTAATTGATTCCTGACCATTAAAAGCGTGAAATAAACTATTGTTGACCACATTCTAGCAAGATAGCATGAGTATCCTTCTGGAAGAGCGCTCGTATGATGCCTTTGTGTGACATCTTAACAATAGTTATGACTAATATGAGTTTGTGTGCCACATCATGCACCATAGAAGAACCAGATTTGCAAAGAAGGAGGAAACATCATATGTTGGTTATCAGTTTAGTTACCTGTAATAATGACTTCTTTATCTTAATAGCAGTCGAACACAGAAAGGGTTGACTTGCTCGCTCTGTTGTAAAATGTTATATATACAGAGGTTGTAATGCAAGATAGAGCTAGTTAGAGAGGAAGAGAGGCATATAGTTTTTAATTGATACATATAATCAGTCAATTCAGAAAACTCTGTACCCCTTTTTATTTACTTTAATGGAAGTTATGTGGACGTTGTGTATGATCTGGTCTTAAGCAACACGAACCAGTTAACACTCTAATTGTTGGGAGGGCCCCCCGTCAACCAAATCCTTTTCTTTCCATGTATTTCCATTCTTCCTTTCGTGCAAGTATAGAATTCTATTTCTAATTTGTTTCTGTACCTTAGTCATTGAATTTTTTTATGTTATTTAGTTCTTGTAGCGTAGAGTTTGAGATTATATTGAAAATGTAATTTCTTTCATAGGTTAAGCAACCGGTTGCGCATAGTCTATTTTTCAAATTCCTTTTTCAAATCTTTTCAGTCTATTACTTGGTTCATGTTAGTAGAATAGATTTCTTTGAGTCAATTACAGTAAATTCAATTCTTCCCTTTTCCATCCTATCATGAATTCAGTTAAAGTTACATTATAGTTTGTTTAATGAATAGATACTGATGCTTTTCATTCTGAATAAAATTAAGTTATTTCATAAATTGAATTCAATTGCTACATAGGTCTCATTTCTGTCCTTTACACTTTGTTATCATATGCATGAGTCAGTTGTCCTCAAAAAATAAAATGATTCATTATTTTTTTGAAGTTTTAGTATTTTCTTCAAACATATTGTCATTCAGACATCCTGTTCTGTCTCTCATACAGACCTTCGTTTTAGTCTTCCATCCAATTTTTCTATTAACCTTGCGTTTTTTTTCTATTTTTGAGATTGTCTCTTTAATTTTTTCGATTCTGTTTTGATAGTAGTAGTTATACAATGGTTGTATTTCCTCTTAAGAACCTTAGATGATATTGTTTAGACTACTCGTTAAACCTTATTCTTATTTCTCCTTTCTTTTCATCTTATGCCTAAGAATTATGTCATGTGTTTTGATCTATTGTATTGATTTGTAATTAAATATTTGATTTGATCTGTTCCTTTGCACATGAGGTTTAAGTTTAAATGCATTAATAGATTAAGTATCTTATACATTATTCATATAAATATGATTTATCTTCTCCATCATATAGTGATTAAAGGATAGAATTTAAATAATCTTTATAAGTTTTCTGCTTGTTCATAAGTTATGCCTACATTAGAGGAAATTTCAACTCAAAATGGGCCTCCTAAAATGAACTAATAAAATAATAGTTAAAATAATAAAATAATATTTATTAATTTTGGAGGAAGAAAAGAAAAAACTACTTATTTGTTTGTATTTTTGACATATCTCCCTGTGTTTTTACTCAAATTTCGATCAGGAGGGCTCGTTGGATGCGGAATTAAATTCTGCATCCAACGAGTACCCAGTTGGCATACTTTTGACGAACCCCACTACCCCAAAAACAAGAAATACCTGAAAAAATGGAATGATGATTTTTTCAGGTATTTCTTGTTTTTGGGGTAGCGAGGTCTGTCAAAAGTATGTCGAGTGGGTACTCATTGGATGTGGAATTTAATTCCGCATCTAGCAATCTCTCCCGATCAAAATTTGAGTAAAAACACAGGGAGATATGTCAAAAATACAAACAAAAAAAATAGTTTTTTTTATGATAGCTATCCCCAAATTTATATTACAAAAGTGTTTAAGACCTATACGGTATTTCAAATTTAAAGCAATTTCATTGGCTAACACATGATGACATGGAATTTGAATAAAAGTTAAAAGGCCCATTTTGAGTTGAAATTTCCTCTAATGCTTTCTTGTAGTATTATCCTATCTTTTGTAAAGTACAAGTTATTTGTTTATAGATCATCATGTTTACTACAGCTTGTAATTAGACACTTCTTAGTCTACATATTTTCGTAGGGATTAAGTTAGATTTGATTCCCTTTAGTTTCTTCACCTCATTTGAAAGTCACTTAGACACTTCTCCTACTCCTGTTCCACTTACAGTAAACCCTTACCCTATAATCAAGGAGAATGGAATTAGTGTCCTTCTATTAGTTGCATGTATAGTTTTTTAGAAAGCATAACTAGTTGTTGTAAATTCTTCTTTGTACAGCCAGTTCCTAAAAGTTGTTTATCAGTAAAATAGACCTTGTTATAAAGAATAGTTCATTGTCATCACACTGTCCATATCTTTGTCTTTTAGTAGTTCTTTATAGAGTAGAGTAGTAAAATTTAATATTAATCTGATCTAGTTCTTTGTTCAATTATCTTGATAGTTGAAGTATTAGGAGTTTGGTGCAGTTTTTCATTTTGAAAGACCTTTTGATCTTTTGTTTGTTGTAAATATTACCATGATACCCTAGGAATCCCTCTACCTTCGCATATATTTTGTAACAGCTCTAAGCCTACCAACCCCGGTTGATAATTAAATATTAGGTGAATTATTCAAGACAATATATTACCCAACATTTTGGCATCGTTTTTGGGGATTTTTTATGTAAGGTAGAATAGATATAGGCTGGTGGTGGGGGAGTGGTAAGATGAGAGGTAAGAACCTGCGCATCTGTTATGACAGGGGCCCCCAAATCTAGTAGTAGCGGTAGCATTGGAAAACCTAGAGATTCTTAGGATAGATTCTTTAAGATAGCAAAAGTTTGTTAAAAATTTTATTAAGTTTTTACGGGGAACATAAAACCCCAACCATCAACTCAGTGAAAAGACATGACAAAAAAAAAAAAAAACACCTATAGGAAGTAGTTCTGGTGGAAACATAAAGAGATTCTTATGGGGGAAATCATAGAAAGTGAAGAGATCCTGGAGGGAGGTCCCGAGGGCCTCATTCCTGACAAAGTTCAAAAGGAGTAACCCTTGGGAACCCTTAAACCTTCCACTAAGTCACAAAATTAGATGATACAACCTTTTAGAGGAGCTGAAATTCACTAATTTTGTCAATCTCACCTAGTTGAAAGCTCTCTTTGGCAATTCAATAAACATATTAACCCCACAAATTGAAACATCCATAGTAGCATCTCCTATTCCTATAAGATCTAATAAAATAATGGGTGATCAGAGGAATATTATCCTGGAAAAGAACGTTCGGATGCCCCATTCTCACCTCGAAAGAAACCTTCTTGAAACCAAACTTACATCAAGAACCAGGAAGAAGAATGAGCAACGAAGAGCAATTTCTGTCCAAAATGTGAAACTAAACATCCTCGATAGGAATGTCCATTAAACAAAACCTCTGCATGTCATATTTGTATGGGGCATCATGTTTTTCCCCAAGGGATCAAGATGGATCCTACCAAGATAGAGGTAATCATTGGACTCCCCTCTCCAAAGACTCTTCCTCCTCTTGATCCTTAAAAATATTGTGGGTTATCATCATTTGTAAATATGTCATTATGTGTATATTTCTTTGAATAAATACGAGTCATTTCTAATCATTTCTTTGCAGGGGAATCTTTTTTTATGTTTGGAAGAATAGAAAAAAAAATTCATCTAACAAATGATTTTTAAATTTGGTTACAAATGGGTCTTTCTATTTCTTTGAGAAGCTCATGGGATATTACAACAAGGCAGGGATGACTAGTTTTCCATATGATACTTTCACTTATATCATCATCACATGATATATGATAAATTTACATATCTACATATTTGAGCACTGTTATTTTTGGATAAATGTATATATATGAATCCTTTCCATTTATTAGTTAGTCTTTCTCTCTTTTACAAAATTACAACAGCATGATTGACCTTCTATTACTTTATTTTGAAATTACTTAGTTTTCTTGTATGCCTTGGGGACATGCCATATTTTTGGTTTGGGGGAGGATTAGACTATTTGCCTTTATTTTTGTAAGTTATTTATAAAAGACTCATTGCCAAATGACAAAGTGCTTCCAGGATAATGCAAATAGAGAAACTGGTTTTAAAATCTTGGATGAATAAGGAAGAACGCTAGAGAAATATTTCATATGACTTCTTTGTGACCTGGCAACCTAGGGAGATCCACATTAGCAATATTTTGATCCAAAAAACCTCAGTTTTACAGAAATCCATATGAGGGATCATATGAAGGGTCGAATGTCAGTATGAATAAAAATTCAAATGAGGAGCTGAATAAAAACTATGAGATTTTTGTATCTATGGTTAAGTGTTAGCTTAATTTTGTTTGGGAAAAAATCCAAGTCATATCGTTAGAGTCACATCCATAGGATATTATGACTAATCTCAATTCATGATATTACGAATTAGATCTAATACGATTTCATTTTACGTCCACATGGATATGATATGACCATAGGGTACTCCCTAGTCATCATGACTCTACCATCACCCTTATCCTCTTTTCCACTTGCACGCATAAGCTATCAGATAAGTCAACCTTCTTGTTGAAATAAGGCTATTATTATGAATTTGGTTATACGTCCATATTAAGTTACATGTTCAACCTATCCAAAGTTCACTTTGGACATGGTTGAACTAACTAAACTTTAGAAACTCATTCAATAATGCATTGTTGACGGCACACGTTTCAAATATTGCCATAATGGCAGGATCATCTAAGCATGTCGAGCTATTTGCATGATCATTTGCTAGGTTGAATGTGGCAAGTTTTAAACCAACACTGTGCGAACCTTCTCCCATTCCATCATTTTCATTGAACGTTATCACTATAGAGCATTTTAGCCACATTTCTCTCATACTTCCTGCAAACCCTATATCCTTCCCTCTACTTAAACCATGCTGAACCGTTTTGAGCCATAGAGTTACCAATATTTATTCCAAATGACAGAATTCAGAGAATGCAGGGAAGTATTTTTTTCACGTCAATTGGAACGTGTTTCTTCATGTACTGCACAGATATGATGAGGAAATCTCGTTTCTTTTTGTGATGGGGTTCGATGGGAGAATGGATAGGGTAGGACATATTTCCTTCCAAGTCATGGAGGAATAAATTACACACGCAACCAAGATTCCCTGAGAAGATGAGCGATGGAACAAGCACTGGTTTGTTCCATGGACATCGCATAACTTTTTCATCAAGCCTGAATTCCAGCATGTGACAGGTGTAAAAGGTTATCACCATAGTTGGATAAATCCTGAATACATCAATCTACTGATGGTCATTATTCATCTGGTTACCTATGAAGGTAAGTTTAGTGGTTTCAAATCCTATCATATATGTTTATTGGCCCATTTTATCAATAATAGATGTCTTAATTTTCCTTTATTTTTCCTTCAAATTCTAGAAAAAATGTCGAACCTGGTTCTCAAAAATACCCTTCACCCCAAAAGTAGCTTATACCACCATAGCTTGATCAAAATTTTAATCCTGGACCAGCTCAAGGAGCGAAACCAACCTTGGGAGACTTTTGTATTCAAGGTTCTTAATCCCCATATTAATATCCGCAAATGACCCCATCATCTTCACCATGGGACTAGTCAAACCTCAACTGTAGAAGAGGAAAACCCTAACATTGTCCATCTTGACAAAGATACCTCAGAACCTATCCCATCTTTAGAAAAATACCCCTGCTATCCCTGTGTCTAACAATTCGTACCTTCCTCATGATCTCTCACTAGGAAACAAAAGGAAAAAAATGTTCAGCGTATGCTCCAGCTCAGTACCCAGACCACAATTTAGTCTGATGAGCATACCGGTCATTCACACGATGTGGCTGAATTAGAGAAAACCAACCCAAATTCATCCCTATTAGAATTAGCCAATATTTATGTCGAATTACTAAAGGATTTCAATCAAAAGAACATTCTTGCACCTGCCCCAAATATTAGTCTTGATGAACACAGTCCTACTATTCATCTGGATCCACCATCAAGGGAGATGAGTCCTCCACGAGATTCCAAATAGTATGCAGAGACATCTACACCAACAATAGACCAGCTGACTTATGATTTGGCTTAATCAATAAAGAAAAATGATGCATATGTTAAATTGATTGCAGATCTTTGGGAGGAGAACAAAGAGTTGTGCTTACATATTAAAAACATGGAGGACCTCCACAGGACTGTTAGTTTGTCACAGAGGAATCAACAAGCAAGCCGTGCCCTTTTAAAACCATAGGATAGGAAATTGAAGTTCAAACCATCTACTTCATCAAATTCGAAGGTAGCTACTGACATAGCTCTTCCTTCTTCCTAATGCTATCTTTTATTTTGACCAGTGGGACCTGGAATTCCTTCAGTTTGGGGGAATTTTGGTCCTCATTTTGTCACCAGTTTTGGATAAATATTTTACATATTGAACACATGTTTTGTTACCTTTTGGAGTATTTTCTACCATGAAATTCGCCATTCACTAGTAGGTATCGTCATATTTTGAATTTATGCAAGTTATGTTTTATTTTGCATTATTTCATGATTTTCTTGTTTAAACTCGATAATATGTAGTGATATTCTAATGTATGAAATTTTCATTGTGGAATCATGGTCCTTAGTGAACCAATGAGAAATTATTGCATCTATTCTAGATATACACAGAGCATATCCAACATGTTGGCTATCATGGGCAGACCCGGGTTTACTGTGTTTAACCAACAACACCCCTAGCTCACTGGCCCTTTCGGCGACAGACCATGAAGCAGCCTAAAGTCTCACCCAAAGTGATTCTAATGGGTTGGCCAAGGACTCAAGTGTCTTGGACCAAGTTCTGTGGCATCCTACCTGCGACTCCCAGCTCTGCTAGCCGCGAGGCCTCTTTCTCTGCATGTCGCGTGACCCTTCTGCTGGTGTCACGTGATCTCCTTGTCTCACAGCTCTTTTGACTGTGAGATCTCTCTCTTCCTGTTGCACGGTCCCTTTCCGCATCGTGCAACTTCCACTAACTCATGATGACCCCAGCCTTGTTGCCTCACTGCACACCAGGCGACACGTAACTTCCTCTCCAACGTTAAGTCCTTACCCACTGGTATCGCGCACCGCAGCTCCTCTGCCGGTGTGGTATCGCCTCTCTGCGATATCCTACTCCTGCGGCTTAGCGCACTTAGCGTTGTTTGTGTCGACTTCCAGGACTCAACATACCAAACTATTTAACACTACGACTAGTGACTGTTCAAGCAAAGCATAAATGAACCCACATACAACATGCCAAACACTTCAACTTATGTTATCCTTCTATATTACTGTGAACTGAATGACGCATTCATACATTCAACTGTAAATAAGGCTCATATAATAACTAACAGATGCAACAAATAAACACAACACATGAATCAATCTCATAACACTTGATTTTAACATGGTTCACCTCCAGGATGGAAGTTACGTCCACAGAACTGTGTTTCTATTATAGCTCAGGGGAAGGTAAACACAGTTCTGCTGCACTGCATATGCAGCTTGAGATATTCTCTCTTAGATCTCTTTTCTATCTCTATATTGTCTCTCTTACAATATAGTCTTCCCTCTCTGTCAATCCCTGTGGATTTTTACAATACAAAATAATAGTAAGCTAACAGACTACTGATGATATGACTAGCTGGATGGCCTAAAATACCCAAAATGCCAACCTTTTACAATACAAAATACATCCATTTATAGGCGGCCCAAAGGTCTCACCATTAGAACACTGTGGGCATGTCCCAACAGTAACCCAAACCCTAACTAGTGATAGTCAGCATATCTATACTTTGAGGTAGCCGCTATCTGTCACACCACAGCTCTCTGTAGTCTTCCATGCTTCCCGGTGTTGACCATGGGTACTATGCACCGCTTCCCTTCACCATAGCTTCCTGTAGTCTTCCATGCTTCCCAGCGCTGACCATGGGTACTGGCGTTGCTTCCCTTCACCACAGCTTCCTACAATATTCCATGCTTCCTAGCGCTAACCATGGGTACCGACGTTGCTTCCCTTGCTGTCCTTTGTCTTCAATACCTCATCCTTGTTGCTCCTTTTCCTTTATGAGGGTAGCTGAACCATCCTATCTTTCGCCACTACCTTCAATGCACTGGGTGAGCTCTCTCTTCTCAGCCGCTTAGGTACCGTCGTCTTCCTTTACTTTTCTGTCTTCTACGTCATGGTTTCCAGCTCTGATCTGTAACTAGAAACATGCTACAGTGCCGTATCTCTACCTCTTATATCTTTGCCAAAAATGTCTGTTCATCAAAATAGCAGCTTCTTTTGTAGCTGCGGGACCCTACTCCAACAGTACCCTAACACTTACTTGTGGCTCGTCCCCGATCCACTACCAGCGGGCTTCTCCTGCTGTAGTTTCTCCTTGGCTTCCTTTGAAGTCCGTTGCAACTTATCTCGAAGTCTTGTGACTTCGTCCTACATCTCTATGACACGCTCTCGTGCCGAGTCAAGCAAATCTTGACTAATACTGGTGTATTCTGTTGCGTTAGTTTCCTCTCTAGTGGTAGTGAACTCCCTCACTTTCTGCTCAACCGTATCGACTAACTCAGTGATTTGCTCCTAGTAGGGTTGAAGCAGGTCATTGATGTGTATCTCCTTTGTTCTTAATCATTGTGCTTCCTGCTGCAAGTGGTTCATCTCCTTTGTCTTCCTCGTCTTCTGAAGAGCTACTAAGATCTTAATTTCTTACTTCATCACCGCCGTGGTATTTTCTCTCTACTGAATATTTTGCTGGATTTATACTTTCTCAGGCGGCTGATCCAAGTCCGACCATGTGTTCATCACATCATTTAGTACAGACAGTGCATCGTCGATGCGAGACTGTATCTATGCAGAAGCGAGGCGAAAGGCCTCTACTCTCGCTTTCTTGTCTACCTGGGAAGTGTCTCATGCATGAGCCTCAACCTCATCGATCTATGCTTTGTAGTCTTCCTCCATCTTAGCTACTTCTTCTACCATCCTGGATACTATTTCCTCCAGAGCCTTTGCTCTTTCTGCAACTCTTCTTACCTTCTGTGGAAGAGGTAAGGCGAACTCAATGTGGCATTGGGGTAACTCCAATGCGATGCTTTGTAGAACTTGAGAAAGGTTCTGTTCTCATTCTTCATATGTTCATACTTCATCTGCCTTTTTCTGAAAGCTGGTGGCGAGTGCTACATTCTTCTGTATCAGCTGTGTATTTTATTCATAAGTCGCAAGCTCTCTACCTCTTAGCTCTGCACTCAGCTGCTGCTAGATCATCTGCAACTAATCAATGTGAAAATCTATGAGGTTAACCTCAACAGGTTTCCTAAACTGTACTGATGGATCCGTCATCGATGCAGGGAATCTGATGCTCCCTGGTGGAATCAAAACTATGTTGAGATGACCCTTCACTAGGATCTCCTCACAGGAAATCAACTGTTTCGAACTTTCTCCTACTGCGCCTTCCTCAACTGAGTGTGGATTATGGCAGTTTTCTCACCATTTGTTGGCTATCATGGGCAGACCCGGGTTTACTGTGTTTAACCAACAACACCCCTAGCTCACTGGCCCTTTCGGCAATAGACCGCGAAGTGGCCTGAATTCTCACCCAAAGTGATTCTAATGGGTTGGCCAAGGACTCAAGTGTCTTGGACCAGGTTCTGTGGCATCCTACCTGTGACTCGCAGCTCTGCTAGCTGCGAGGCCTCTTTCTCTGTGCGTCGCGTGACCCTTCTGCTCATGTCACATGATCTCCTCATCTCACAACTCTTCTGACCGCGAGATCTCTCTCTTCCTGTTGCGTGGTCCCTTTCCGTGTCGCGCAACTTCCACTGAATCGCGATGACCCCAGCCTTGTCGCCTCACTACGCACCAGGTGACACGTAACTTCCTATCCAACTCTAAGTCCTTACCCACCGATATCGTGCACCGCAGCTCTTTTGTCGGTGCAGTATCACCTCTCTGCGATATCCTACTCCCGTGGCTCAGTGCACTTAGTGTTGTTCATGTCGACTTGCAGGACTCAACATACCAGACTGTTTAACACTACAACTAGTGACTGCTCAAGCAAAGCATAAATGAACCCGCATACAACATGCCAAACACTTCAACTTATGTTATCCTTCTATATTACTGTGAACTGAACGACACATTCATACATTCAACTATAAAAAAGGCTCATATAATAACTAACAGATGCAACAAATAAACAGAACACATGAATCAATCGCATAACACTTGATTTTAACATGGTTCACCTCCAGGATGGAAGTTATGTCCACAGAACTGTGTTTCTATTATAGCTCAGGGGAAGGTAAACACAGTTCTGCTGCACCGCATATGCAGCTTGAGATCTTCTCTCTTAGGTCTCTTTTCTATATCTATATTGTCTCTCTTACAATATACTCTTCCCTCTCTGTCAATCCCTACAGATTGTTACAATACAAAATAACAGTAAGATAACAGACTACTGATGATCTGACTAGCTGGATGGCCTAAAATGCCCAAAATTACAACCTTTTACAATACAAAATACATCCCTTTATAGGTGGCCCGAAGGTCTCGCCATTACAACACTGTGGGCCTATCCCAATAGTAACCCAAACCCTAACTAGTGACAATCGGCGTATCTATACTTTGAGGTAGCCGCTATCCGTCACACCACAACTCTCTGCAGTATTCCATGCTTCCCAGCGCTGACCATGGGTACTATGCACTGCTTCCCTTCACCAAAGCTTCCTGTAGTCTTCCATGCTTCCCAGTGCTGACCATAGGTACCGGAGCTGCTTCCCTTCACCACAACTTCCTGCAGTCTTCCATGCTTCCCAGCGCTGACCATGGGTACCGGCGCTGCTTCCCTTGCTGTCCTTTGTCTTCAATACCTTGGCCTTGTTGCTCCTTTTCCTTTATGAGGGTAGATGAAACCTCCTGTCTTCCACCATTGCCTTCAATGTAGTGGGTGAGATCTCTCTTCTCAGCCGCTCAGCTACCGTCGTCTTCCTTGACTTCTCTGTCTTCTACGTCATGGTTTTCGACTCTGATCTGTAGCTAGAAACCTGCTACAGTGCCGTAGCTCTGCCTCTTATATCTCCACCAAAACTATCTGTTCGTCAAAATAACAGCTTCTTCTGTAGCTGCGGGACCCTACTCCAACACAAAACATTTTCCATCTCACCGTTCAAAGCGTCGATCCAACCACGCATTGCTATTAATTAATTCCAGAGCATTAAAATCATGAAACGACTTGTAAACTGTTGTTGACCACGCGCCATCATGATAGCATGAGCCTCCTTCTGGAAGACCACTCGTATGATGCCTCTATGTGATACCTTCACACCAGTTACAATTAATATGAGTTTCCATGCCACATCGATCGCCAGAGAAGAACCATATTTGCAAAGGAGGAAAAATCATATGTTGGTTATCAATTTAGTTACCTGTCATAATGATTTCTTTATCTTAAGAGAAGTCGACCACTGAAAGGATCGACTTGCTCACCCTGTTGTAAAACATTATATATGCAAATGCTATAATGTGAGACAGAGTTAGTTATAGAGGAAAGATAGGCATATAATTTTTAATTGATACATGTAATCAGTTAGTTCAGAAAACTATGTACCCCTTTTTTCTTTACTTTAATGGAAGTTCTATGGACGTTGTGTATGATTTGGTCTTAAGAAACACGAACCAGTTAACACTCTAAATGTTGGCAGGGCATGTAATGTCCTAATTATGGTGTATATACCTGAACACTTTAATTCTGTAATTTTTCTTAAATAATTCTGAAATTTAAGGGGTTCACATAGAGCCTTCTCGGATTGGAAAAAACAAGGGTTTCTTCTGGGAGATTTTGTAGAGGAAAAGAGTGATCAGTGGGAAGAAAACAAAGATATGTCATACATTTAATTTCCTCTCCCTGAACACATTTATATCTATTTCCATTTAGGTTTCAGATTCCACACCACGGAAACCGACTACCACGCTTTTGGTCAGCCAAACCATGCAACTAAGGAGAGTAGTTCTGCTTATTTCAACTAGAGGCTTAGGAAAACTTGTAGAGGTTTTCTACAGCCTTAATTTAATATATAAAAAGGTAATTAAACATTTTTTTTGAGGTTCTAGAAAGTTTGAGGTGTTTTGGGTGAATTTGGGGATTTCTTGCAATTTTGGTCAAGAGAAACCCTGCGCAAAGGAGGATCCAAAAAAGTTGTATGATCATAATGAAAAATGGTTATGGATGTATTTAATGGAAGGTGGGTCTGTTAGTGACCCATAGGAACTAACTAGGATCATTTTGAGTTATCATAACTCATTTTATATCAAATTTGGTAAGACTAGTCATTGAAAGCTAGCAATCTAGCTAGGGTCTAAATTTAAGCAGTTAATTCATGTAAAATTAATTTCTGAGAAACACATAAATTATTATAGAGATAAATAAAATCCCACTAAACATATAAAATCTCTTCATACAGTCCCCCAACCTTTCATATTTCTCATAGCACTCAGATTCATCAATTTTCCCCCATACATTGCTAAAATAAGCTTTTTTGAGGAAACTGAAGATAGAATTGTTTATGGTCAGATATGTTTCGATATGATATAGATAAAATACAGATTAATATTCTGCTACAGAGTATAAATCATATACTAAACTGACCATTGCAAGGAGACTCCAAAATAAAGAGGTAGGAGGCCAAGAACATGACCGGTAAAAGCGGCTGTGAGCATAGGTGAAGCATGGGCTTCACTGTATCTCAAACTGAACATGTTGGAGGCTGAAAATAAATCTGATCATACTTCAATAGCTGTAATCTAGTGCTCCCTACCTGCAATAGAAGAGAAAGGGAAAAGGAAGAGAAGGGAGGAGGGGTTTGGCGATCATCACCCAATGGTCTAAGGCACAACACTCAGAGAGTATGCTCATATAGCATAACCACAATATAAAATCATCCAAACTGAATCAATGGGGTCAAATTATTCTTTAATAGAGTGATGAGTGACCGACTTAGCAAGTGGAGATCTGAGGTGACCAGTGAGAGTAAGTCAACCCTCAAAAAACCGTAGCCTTAGCCATATAGGCACCTCCCTTGGGTAATTTGGCAAGTAGGACCATGTGTAAAAGTTTCCAAGTGTAATTCATATCCTAAACTATCAAATGTTCCCTCCTTAGCCAAAATGTTGTTACTTTCTTTATGATAGCTTTCTGCTTTTCCAACTGAGTCCCCAAAAGGAAACTTTACTTTCCCTTTCCTAGACTTCCTTGTTTTTTCCCTTGCAGCTTTTCTAAGTTCTCTAAGAGGAAACTGGACCCTCCTTTGCAAAATTTTCCTTCTTTTATCTATGACTACTTTTCTGCTACTTTTAGGTACTTTCTCCTTTTTTTCCTATGACAACATTTGTCATAGTGTTTCCTCTTTCCTTCCTTGGGAAGTAAACTTTCCCACTGCACCGCACCTCAGAAGGCAGCTTATTTAGACCTCATTAATTTGAATAAATAATTTAAATGGAAAATAAAAATTAGATACATGCCTTACTTAATTAATTATTACACAATTTCCCTAGGAAGAATAATTAATGTCAAATTGAGCCCCCCCTAGGAGTCCAGCATGGTCAATACTTTAATGGCCACTTTGAGGGGACATAACAGTCCTCCCCTCCCAAATCTACTTGTCCTCAAGTAGAAGCACCACAGAGTGCTACAAATTTGTCCACCATGTTTCTGCTGCACCACTCTGATCATGGTCATTTCTTTGATGCCACTTCCTTTAGCAAAATTGCCAGCCCAGTTAAAGGAGCTGAGTAGAATTACTAGATCCCACTGCCTCCTCTACAAGGACCCAAATTTTTCTGCCACTTTTTGAATTATGCCATTCCTAAGAATGCCTAGATCCCATGGTTTTATCTACCGCCTTCCACCCATCAATAAAAAAAACAAAATTTTATCATTGTAGGGGAGGAAAATGAGGTTATGAAAATCATACCACCATACTAGGAGCTCATCTCCCCCCATGCCAAACTGAATATTTTTTAAAATCTCCCACCAAACATGGAATTCCTCATCTGCTATCTTTTTTCGGGTGCAAGACCTCAACATTATGTTACTTGTTCCACCAAACTGACTCGAGTGGAACTTCCATTCATAGCCATGCATGATGAAGACATCAAATAGATGCCTCTGATGTTTCATGTACACATAGAAAGGTAATGGTGAAATTTTCATACCACATGGCTGAACCATTAAGTCATCAATGTGGGAACCTCCTGCTCCTCATGTGGCCTCAATAGGAAAAATCCCTTCACCCAATTTTCATCCCTAAATGTGCCTGTTGAACTAGAAGTGTGGACTGATTTATAGTAAAGCAAACCTCTATTGTTAGGATATTTAGACACTCAGGAGTTAGTTAATATCAACTTGTGTAATATATTCGTTAGGTAAAAGTGTGTTTTTTTAGTATGCATTTGTAAATATTCTAATCCGATGGTCACGATATGTACTAGACATAGAGTGATCCAACAGTTCAACTTCTCTTAGATCATACCTACCATTGATCCATGGCTTAACACTTGATTGGTCTATGATCTCTATTTAAAGAGCATAGAGGGTCCTTTCCTAGTTGATCGATTATGAGAAGCACATGTAACTTTCTTTCTTTTGCATAATAAATTGCTCCAAGTAGCTATTTGGTTGGGGCCGTGAACTATTTCCTTCTCGAAGGTTTTAACCACATAACAAACATCGGTGTGTTGATCTATGATCTATTTTTGTGAAGCGGTTGCTCAAGGTGTTCGGTCTTTTGGGAGTACCCTATGTACCCGAACATCGTATCATAGCTTTTATGAAGAGCCGCTTTCGGTTTTGATCAAGATCTGGAACTGGTGTTGCCGAAACTTTAAAAGGGTTTCTGGTTCTATATTTTCTATTTATTTGTGGCCTATGCAAGCTATTCCATTGCATCCGGAGTGCCGTTTCCCTTTGGAAACAATTTTTGTTTCACCGAAAACCGTTTCCATTTGTTCCTAAAACACCCATTTCACCAAATCTGAAGGTATAAAGTTACAGTGACGGATTTGTTTTATTTTTTTTAAATCTCTCATATTATATCAGTATTATTATTAGATCTTTTTTGTTTTAGTCTCGGACTATTGACTTCCCTAGCTGCGTGTGCTCTTTGCCATGCACCTTGCATGATCATGGCGAATCAGAAACATTGAGGGAAAGTTTTTTTTCTTATCTTCTCGGCTACATATGCTCTTTTCCATGCACCTTATGCGATCGCAACAAATCAGAAACATCGAGAAAACTTGAAAACGTAGACTTTTCGGGTAAGCTAACCAAGATCTAACCCCGTTGTGTGGAAAAAGCTTTTTTGTTTGTGTTTTTCGTTTTTTTTGTGATTTGCAGGAAAAAAAGGCAAGCACAGAGAATGAGAGAGCAGACAAAAAAAAAGAAGCCCCCTTCCTCCTTCCATAATTTTATTTACCTTTTAAACTTAGCTCACTTGGTCCAAAGTTGCTTTGCTCTTTGATAAGTCTTGAGTTCAAGTCTTATCAAGCTACTTTTTAGTGCATGCAATTTCTATTTTCAAATTACTTTATTGTAAAAGTGCATCTCATATAAATAAAATAAAATAAAAAGTGAGTCATTTAAGTCTTTAATTTATTGCCGTATTATTTAAAAGTCACATTATTGTAAAAGTGAACATCACTTATTCTATAAAAGTGATTCACTTCAAAGCAACTTTATTGTAAAAGTGATGGTCAAAGGTTGATCTTGGGAAGAGGGGGCTTCTTTTTTTGTTGGTCAAGTTAATATCTGTCATGTCACTATTGGGGACATCTTCAACATTTTCTTTGATCAAGCATAACTTCATCATGCAGAATCAGTTTTCAGTGCCGTTTTTTTTAAACCGCATATTTTTTTGAGCTATTTGCATCCAGATAGTTAGTTTCTATTCTTTCAGCCATTATTTTATAGTATGGCCACCCCTTGTGATATTATACTTACAAGTTCTAACTATTTCTCATGGAAATCTCATATGGAAGATGTTCTACGAAGTAGGGGACTTTTCAGGATAACCTCAGGGAAAGAAACAGAACCCACTGATGATGATAAGAAAATTAAATGGGAAAATAGATGTGATGAAGCTCGTGGATTGATTGGGATGTCAATCTCTATTGATTTGCATTTCCACATATCTGAAATTGATGAACCTGATAAAGCTTAGGAAAAGTTGGAATCTGTGTTTGGTAAACACAATGAAATTCGAGGTCATCAACTTGAGAATGAGTTGATTTCATTGAATCCAAATGATTTTTCATGCATTCAAGACTATTTATCTAAGTATAAAACTCTTAGACTATTATGTGCAGAATGCAAGATTAAGAAAGAAGACAAACAATGTATTTATCATATTCTTTCCAAACTTGGAACTACATATTCTATTTTTGTATCAACATTCTATGCCATGAAAGAATCATTGACTACAGCTAGCTATCAAGAGCCTAGTCTCGAATCCTTTTGTGATTCCTTAATTAGAGAGCAAGATAAGCTCATTCATCTTGGAATAATTAACAATGCAGATACATCTGGGAAAGCCTTATTGTCCCAACAGAAAGAAAAGTCCAAGCCTCCTAAGAAACAGAATTTTTGCAATAATAAGCCAAACAACAAGGGTCCTAAACCCTCTCAATCAGCTCCTTCTTTAAAAAATGACAAAGGATCCAAGCAAAAAGGAAAGAAGACTGAGCATCATTGCAATTTTTGTGCGAAAGATAATCATAATAAATCTAAGTGTTTTAAGAAGATGGCAGCCTTGGAAGCAGCAATGAAGAAGCACCACATCAACTTAGATTCATCTTCAGAATCTACCTCTCATGGACATGCACTTTGTGCTTCTAGTTACTCTTATGCTACATCTTCTTCTTCTATTTCAATTGAATGGGTCATTGATTCTAGAGCATCTTATCATATGGCTAAGGATAAAGCCATATTTTCTACTATGCATGAATGTAACACCAAACAAATCTTTGTTGGTGATGATAGATCTCTAAGTGTTGTAGGATCTCGAATAGTTCCAGTAGAAAATGGTCATTTCAGTGATGTACTATGTGTTCCAAAAATTTTCTGCAATTTGTTATCAGTCTATCAAATTACTCATTCAGGTGAAGGTAAAACTGTGATGTTTACACCTCACCAAGTTGTAATCAAGGATTTTAAAAATCCTCAAAAAATACTTGCTGCTGAAATTGTTGATGATATTACCAGGTTGTACAAATTTAACAAATTTGGGTCATCACCTTTTCCTTCAGTTTTTGTTGCTCATAGTGATAACTTGAGCAAACTTTGGCATGAGCAATTTGGTCACTTAAATTATCGCTCATTGCAACAACTATGTAAAGACAATACAGTGACTGGTCTTTCGCTAGTATCTTGCAAGGATGGTGTTTGTTCGGATTGTGTACTCAGAAAACATCATCGGGACAGTTTTGACAAATATGCCTCTTGGCACGCCTCGGTTCCCTTAGAGCTTGTGCATAGTGACTTGTGTGGCCCTCTTCCATATGCTTCCTTTTCTGGTTTCAAATATTTCTTAACCTTCATTGGTGACTACTCCAGACGCACTCAAGTTTACTTCCTAAAACTTAAGAGTGAAGTATTTAACATGTTCTTGGCCTACAAGGCCCTTGTTGAAAAAAAATCTAGTAATCAAATTATTAAGTTAAGATCTAACAATGGAGGAGAATATGTTAACAACAAGTTCACTACTTTTTGCACTAAACAAGGAATTCAACAATAGCACACTGTTTCATATACACCACAACAAAATGGTTTAGCTGAACGGAAGAACCGAACTCTTAAAAAAAATGGATAATTGTATGATCCAATCTAAAGGACTAAGTCTTCAATATTGGGCTGAGGCCATAAATTGTGCAAATTACATAGTTAATCGCACACCCACTAAAGTTTTATAGGGTATAACACCGAAAAAGGCATGGAGTAAAATTAAACCAGATGTAAGTCACTTTTGTGTGTTTGGTTGTGAAGCATGGGCTCACATTCTAGATGAAAAACAGAAAGCATTGCAGCCTAAAAGTGAAAAGTGCATATTTGTTGGATATTCTGAATATGTAAAAGGTTATAGACTTCTTCAGCCACATTCTCATGATATAATCATTAGAAGAGATGTTAAATTTGATGAAAATATCTTGGCGTACGAGCCTAACTTGGCTGGTGTGCCATCTTTGGCCTGCGAGCCTGATTCGACGATTGTGCATTCCTTTTCTTCTTCTTCCAGCTTCCTTGACAGGTTTCCAAATCCAGTTTCTAATGATGATAGTGAGGATGAAAATCTACCTCCACCTGCTCATGTCCCTCCAATTGCACCAGCACCAATACTTCCTCAATGGGTCCGTTCAACATGTGAAGCAGCTGGTGATATTGCTAGTGATCCTAGAGATCAACGTCGAACCTGTTCTCAATTTCAGTGATCCTCTTCTCTTTTGGCTCAAGTTTCTGAAAATCATGATCCAAAAATTTTTGCACAAGCTTCAGGAAATCCAAATTGGGATGCAGCTATGGATGAAGAATATCGTTCCTTAATGGCAAACGATACTTGGGATCTTGTTCCTCTTCCAAAAGGAAGAAAACTTGTCAGATGTAAATGGGTCTACAGAACTAAGTATGTATCAGATGGAAGTGTTGAAAGACTTAAGGCAAGGTTAGTTGCAAAAGGTTTTTCCCAAGTTGAAGGGATTGACTACAATGAAACCTTTGCCCCTATAGAAAAAATGAACTCCATCCGCCTTTTTCTTTCCCTTGCAACCTTACATAACTGGGAATTACATCAAATGGATGTCAATTATGCCTTCTTACATGGTGATTTACATGAGGAAATTTATAGGGAACAACCTCCTAGATATGTTCAAAATAACTCTATCCTTGTTTGTCTCCTTAAGAAATACTTATATGGCCTTAAGCAAGCTCCTAGAGCTTGGTATGCCAAAATGGATAGCTTTCTCCTTGACATTGGTTTTTCTAGATGCCATTCTGACCCCAATGTCAATACCAAGAAAGTAGGAAACCATCCCATGTTGTTCTTTATGTTGATGATATTATCTTTACTCGTAGTGACCCTAAACTTATAACCCATGTGAAATCCAGTCTTAAGCAAAATTTTGAAATGTCAGACTTAGTACATTTGCATTATTTTCTTGGTCTCCAAGTCTTGCAAACCAAAGAATGAATCTTTCTTTCCCAGTCTAAGTATGCTTGTGACCTTCTTCGTCACTTCCACATGGAATATTGTAAACCAACCCCTTCTCCCTTCTAGTCTGGAGTCAAATTTTTTGCCACTTGTACTTCCCCTAAAGTAGATGCCACCTTGTATCGTCAGCTTGTTGGTAGTCTTTTATACTTGACTCATTCCCATCCTAACCTTTCCTTTGTCATTGGTCGTGTTTCCCATTATATGCAAACTCCTCATGAAAGTCACTAGAAAGAAGCAAAAAGAATACTTCGATATATTTGAGGTACAATTTAGTTTGGGATTCATTACAGTACAGGGGGAAAACCTTTGTTGATTGGTTTCACTAATTCAGATTGGGCCAGCGATCCTAATGATCGAAAGTCTACTGTATGTTATGTTTTCAGTATGGGATCTGGATCTATCACTTGGGCTTGTAAGAAACAACAAGCTCTTTCTCTTTCTTCAGCAGAAGAAGAATATCGAGCCACAGTTAATGCCAATCAAAAATACTTATGGCTTTGACAGATCCTTTCAGAGTTTTGATTCGAGCGGTAGCAACCTACTCCAATTTGGTGCGACAATCAAAGTGCCATCAAGCTTGCCAAAGATCCAGTTCTACATCAACGCAACAAACAAATTGAGCTACACATGCACTTCATCAGAAATCTTGTTCATGATCGTGTTATTGAAGTTCTCTATTTCCCTACAGATGATCAAGTTGCAGACATCTTCACCAAGTCTCTTACAGAAGCGAAGTTTTCTAAACTTTGGTCTATGTTAGGAGTTTAGGAATGTGTCCTTAAGGGGGGATTGGCTCTAATTCCTCCTTCCTTCTCCTAATAGTGTTACTTCTATAAATCCTTCAATCCTATCCCAAGTTGTTCTTAAGGGGGGATGTTAGGATATTTAGACACTTAGGAGTTAGTTAAGATCAACTTGTGTAATATATCTGTTAGGTAAAAGTTTGTTTCTTTAGTATGAATTAGTATGCATTTGTAAATATTCTAATCCGACGGTCATGATATGTTTTAGGCATAGACTGATCCAACAGTTGAACATCTCTTAGATCATACCTACCATTGATCCATGGCTTAACACCCGATTGGTCTATGATCTCTATTTAAAGAGCATAGAGGGTCCTTGGCTAGTCGATCGATTATGAAAAGCTCATGTAACTTTCTTTCTTTTGCATAATAAATTGCTCCAAGTAGCTATTTGGCTGGGGCCATGGACTGTTTCCCTCTCAAGTGTTTTAACCATGTGACAAACATCGGTGTGTTGATCTGTGATCTATTTGTGTGAAGCAGTTGCTCAAGGTGTTCGGTCTTTTGGGAGTACCCTGTGCACCCGAACATCTAAAAAATGTGCCCACCAAAGGTGTGGATGCATCAAACCCATCATGGGATGGTCCAACAGAAGGGATCTCTTTTGACTCTTCACTGAAAACATGATTCCTTCCATGAGAAAATTCATCCTTTCTCGGGTAATGGGAATGTGCTTGGAATTCATCATATGCATCCCAAAATTCCTTAAGCACAAAAAATTTAGAATGCACCTCATTTGAATGTGCATGGGAGGTATCCAATGGCTACAAATTAAATCTTTGTGGCTGCCCACATGTCAAGACAATGCCAGTCCAAAAAAAACAATTATTGCAAAAATTGAATTCTTCACCTCCCACATTCTTCACTCCAAAGGTGTCTCTATCCACCCAATCAATGGATGAATAAGGAATTTTATTTACTGATCCATGAGGAATTTTATCATCTCTCTTTCTGGTAGAGAAGAGCACTTCATCCTTTCTCTCAACCTTAATGAGTGTTTAGCCAAAATTTTCTTCCTTATACCTTTTCACAAGCACCTGCAAATCTGCCCCTTCCTTATGGTTGTCCTCCACATGAGGTTCCTCCCATTAGAGGAATTTTGGGGTCTAAAATGGGCCTCCTAAGTAAAATAATAAAATAATAGTTAAAATAATAAAATAATGGTTAAAATAATGAAATAATATTAATTAATTTTGGAGGAAGAAAGAAAAAAACTACTTTTTGTGTTTGTATTTTCGACATATCTCCCTGTGTTTTTACTCAAATTTCGATCGGGAGAGCTCGTTGGATGCGGAATTTGATTCCGCATCCAACGAGTACCCACACTGCATACTTTTGATGGACCCCGCTACCCCAAAAACAAGAAATACCTGAAAAAATGTGATGATGAGGTCATCATCACGTTTTTTCAGGTATTTCTTGTTTTTGGGGTAGCGGGGTCA
>LPNX011194740.1:61114-73342 GCA_001517045.1 Pseudotsuga menziesii | reverse complement strand
TTATTGAAATTCTATTGCTTCTTGAATTCCAACTCACAAAAACTTATTTTGGCACGTTTTCTTATAAGGCCCATTTTAGACCCCAAATTTCCTCTAATGATTAATCCCAAAACATTTCCTTCCATGCAACATAAAAGGGGTGACACCAACAAATCCCTTTGAAGTTGATACATCTACAACTTTGAATCTTGAAGGGATCTCTGTGTGCTCTTCAATAAGTCATTAGTGATCTCTAACTTATTAGTGAACCTTTTTAATTCTTGTTCTTCCTTCTTGACTGCACAATGATACATTTTATCCATTATGAGTAGATGATCTATGTTAGACAATAGGTTCGTATAGTTCTCCTTTATCTTTTCCATGCCTTCTTTCAGTTCTAAGAACTCCTCAAGAAAATATTCTCCTTCCATTTCTCCTCCAGAAGCTTTCCAACAACATCTAGCCACCAAGGCATTGATGTCAACACAATTTTTCATGGCTTCCCTAAGATTCTTTTTTTCCTCCTTTAGTGATCCACTCAAATGATGTGGCTCACCAATAATATCCTCCATCAAGTTTTCTTCTTCTAATAGCTGACATATATTCCCATTTTTCTTGTGGCATGATTCCACCATATAAAACTCATTCTCAACATACAGGCCAGCCTTTGAATTTTCTGCACACTCACTTCCAAGATGTGAAGTGGAGGCTATCTCTGAATGTTGGAATGACATGTGATCTATATAAAAATTAGAAAGAATCTCATTCCTTGGAATTTCAGCTTCATCATGCTGCAAGAGAGTCCAACATTCTGAACTGTGTCCCTCCCTTTGCATCAGATTTTTCTCCTTCAAATTTCCTAGTTCACATCTAGCTGGTGGGGGATTTCCTTCCACTTCATTAGGAAATTCAAATGATGAATTTAGATATGATATTTATTGTTATTTTGGATCTGATCCAAAATATTCCTTCACCATATTATCACCATTGACAATATCACCCTTCTTTTCACTAATTGTGTGATCACCAACAAGGAAACTGGGAGTGAATTTATCTCCCTCACAAGTGGCCTTCCTTTTGTAGTCCTTAGATGCATGTGAAGACTTTTTATATTTACATGGATTATATGGTTGCAGGTGTACATCGCTGCTGTAAAAATTAGAACTTTTATTATCCATTTTCTTAACATTATCATCTTCCTGTACGGATACTATGGTAGCCTGCTCTTCCACCAAATTTTCTCCTTCACACCCAAGTGGTGTGGCCTTGTTTTAATCTTCATTATGTGGCTTAGAAGGTGACTATAAATCTGATTTGTGTACCTATTTTGGATCTGATCCAAAATATGTCTCACCACCTATACATGAGCCAAACCCTTGAGCAGTGATCCAGAGATAACCCACCAAGAAACTTGCAGTGCATTCCTCTTCAACTTCTTCTCTTATGCAACCACATTGTGGTGATTTGCACTTCACTTCATGGATATATTCCTCTTCCTCAGTTCTATTCTCCTCCAAAAAAATTGATTATTTTTCATATTTAGGGGTACTCATGTCACAATATTCATAATCTCTATTTTAATAAAAACCAAAAAAACTCTTAAATCTTGAATATGTAGATGGCTTTGAGGAATCTTCACCTTTGGTTCCTTCTTCTTCTTCTTTTCTCAGAGAGGTGGAACAACTCGGTTCCTCTCTGGATGGATTTCTGATATTGAAAGAATGCTCATAATCATGCTTGGGCCAGAATCCATACTTGAAATAAATATAATCTCTAAAAGAAAGGTTTGCACAAATATTCCTACCCAAAGCTAGATAGTCCTCGTAGTAGTGAGACATGTTCTCATATGCTTCAATAATCTCTATCAAGTTTTTCTTAACCACTGGAGAATTAGATATGATCTATTCCCCTCTTGATGTCCAATAGTTTTCATCATTTTCACTTTTCGGTAGGCCTCCATCAACATAGAGGATTTCTTCTTCTTCATATCTTCTACAGTATTCTTCATACCGCTCATCATAGTCATCCCCATTGTATGACATGGCTGCAAAATTATTCAATGAGAGATTTCTTTCCATAGGATGATCCAAGGAAATAACTCTGATACCACTGTAATGTCCTAATTTTGATGTACAGACCTGAAAATTTTAATTCTGTAATTTTTCCTAAATAATTCTGAAATTTAAGGGGTTCACACAGAGCCTTCTCGGATTGGCAAAAACAAGGGTTTCTTCTGGGATATTTTGTAGAGCACAAGAGTGATAAGTGGGCAGAAAAAAAATATATGTCAGACATTGAATTTCCTCTCCCATAACACATTTATATCTAGTTCCATTTAGGTTTCAAAATCTGCACTGCGGAAACCTACTACCATGCTTTTGGGCAGCCAAACCGTGCAACTAAGGAGAGTAGTTCTTCCTGTTTCAACCAAAGGATTAGGGAAAATTGTAGAGGTTTTTTAAAGCCTTAATTTAAAATATAAAAAGGTATTTAAACATATTTTTTTAGGTTCTGGAAATTTTGAGGTGTTTTGGGTGAATTTGAGGATTTCTTGCAATTTTGGTCAAGAGAAACCCTGCGCAAAGGAGGATCCAAAAATGTGGTATGATCCAATTGAAATTTTTTTATGGAGGTATTTAAGGAACTAATGGGGCTCAGTTTGAGTTAGCAGAACTCATTTCACATCAAATTTGGCAAGACTAGTCATTGAAAGCTAGAAATTTAGCTAGGGTCTAAACTTAAGCAGTTAATTCATGCAAAATTAATTTTTGAGATACATATGAATTATTACAGATATAAATAAAATCCCACTGAACATATAAAATCTCTTTATACAGTCCCCCAACCATGCATATTTCGCATAGCACTCAGATTCATCGATTATCCCCCATACATTGATAAAATAAGATTTTTTGAGGAAACTGAAGACATAATTATTTATAGAAAGATATGTTTCAACATGATATAGATAAATTACAGATTAATATTCTGCTACAGATCATAAATCATATACTAAACTAACAATTACAGGGAGATTCCAAAATAAAGGGGCAGGAGGCCCAGAAAATGACCGACAAAAGTAGCTATGAGCATAGGTGAAGCATGGGATTCACTGTATCTCGACATGAACGTGTTGTAGACTGAAAATAACTCTAATAATACTTCAATTCCTGCAATGTAGCACTCCATACCTACAATATAAGAGAAAGGGAGATGGAAGAGAAGGGAGGAGGGGTTTCGGGATCATCACCCAATGGTCTGAGGCACAACACTCAGAGAGTATGCTCATATCGCATAACCACAATATCAAATCATCCAAACTGAATCAATGGGGTTGAATTCTTCTTTAATAGAGTGGTTAGTGACCTCCTTAGCAAGTGGGGATCCAAGGTGACCTGTGAGAGCATGTCAACCCTCAAAAAACCCAACCTTAGCCACATAGGCACCTCCCTTGGGTAACTTTGCAAGTAGGACCATGTGTAAAAGTTTCCAAATCCAACTCATATACTAAATTAGCAAATGTGCCCTCCTTAGCCAAAATGTTGCTGCTTTGTTTATGACAACTTTCTACTTTTCCAACTGAGTCCCCAAAAGGAAACTTTACTTTCCCTTTCCTAGACTTTCTTGTTTTTTCCCTTACAGCTTTTCTGAGTTCAGTAGTAGGCAATTATGGCGTCCTTTGCAAAACTTGCCTTCTTTTATCCCTAATTATTTTTTCGCTACTTTCAGGTACTTTACCCTTTTTTTTTGTATGACAGATTTTTTCATAGTGTTTCCTCTTTCCTTCCTTAGCAAGTAGACTTTCCAATTGCACCCCACCTGACAAGGAAGCTTATTTACACATCATTAATTAGTATAAATAATTTAAAGGGAAAATAAAACTTAGATACATGCCTTAATTGATTATTAGACAATTTCCCTAGGAAAAATAATTAATGTCAAATTGAGCCCCCCCTAGGAGTCCAGCATGGTCAATATTTTAATGGCCACTTTGAGGGGACATGACAAGCCCCCCCATCAACCAGAGCCTTTTCCTTCTGTGTATTTTCATTCTTCCTTTCCTATAGGTAGTATAATTTTATTTCTAATTTGTTTTTGTAACTTAGTCATTGAAATTATTTATGTTATTTACTTCTTATAGTATAGCGTTTGAGATTATGTTGATAATGTAATTTCTTTCATAGGTTGAGCAACCGGTTGCGCATAGTCGAGTTTTCAAATTCCTTTTTCAAATATTTTCAGTATATTACTCGGTTCATGTTAGTAGAATAGATTGCTTTGAGTCAATTACAGTAAATTCAATTCTACCCTTTTCCATTCTATCATGAATTCACTTAAAGTTACATTAAAGTTTCTTTAATGAATAGATAATGATGCTTTTCATTCTAAATAAAATTTAAGTTATTTCATAAATTGAATTCCATTGCTACATACGTCTCATTTCTGTCCTTCACACTTTGCTATCATATGCATGAGTAATTTGTCCTCAACAAATCATTTAGATTCATTGTTTTCTTGAAGTTTTAGTATTTTCTTCAAACAGCCTATTATGTCTCTCATACAGACCTTCGTTTTAGTCTTCCATATAGTCTTTCATTTAACCCTGTGCATTTTTTCTATTTTGAGCTTGTCTCTTTAATTTTTCTGATTCTATTTTGATAGTAGTAGTTAGACAATGGTTGTATTTCCTCTTAAGAACCTTAGATGAGATTGTCTAGACTACTTGTTAAACCTTATTCTTATTTCTCCTTTTTTTTCACCTTATGCCTAAGAATTATGTCATGTGTTTTGGTCTATTGTATTGATTTGTAATTAAATCTTTGATTTGATATGTTCCTTTGCACTTGAGGTTTAAGCTTAAATTCATTAATATATTAATTATCTTATACGTTGTTCATAGCAATACGGTTTATATTCTCCATCATATAGTGATTAAAGGATAGAATTTAAATCATATTTATAATTTTTCTGCTTGTTCATAAGTTATGTCTACTTTCTTGTAGTATTATCCTATATCTTGTAAAGTAGGAGTTATTTGTTTATAGATCATCATGTTTACTATAGCTTGTAATTGGACATTTCTTAGTCTACATATTTTCATAGAGATTAAGTTAGGTTTCATTCCCTTTAGTTTCTTCACCTCATTTGAAAGTCACTTTAACACTTCTCCTACTCATGTTCCACTTACATTAAACCCCTACACTCAAAATAATCAAGGAGAATGGAATTAGTGTCCATCTATTAGTTGCATGTATAGTTTTTTAGAAAGCATAACTAGTTGTTGTAAATTCTTCTTTGTACAGCCAGTTCCTAAAAGTTGTTTATTAGTAAAAGAGACCTTTTTATAAATAATAGTTTATTGTCATCACACTGTCCATATCTTTGTCTTTTAGTAGTTGTTTATAGAGTAGAGTAGTATAATTTGATATTACTTTGATCTAGTTCTTTGTTCAATTATCCTGATAGTTGAAGTCTTAGGAGTTTGACTCAGTTTTTCATTTTGAAAGACTTTTTGATCTTTCGTTTGTTGTAAATATTACCACGATACCTTAGGAATCCCTCTACCTTTGCATATATTTTGTAACAACTCTAAGCCTACCAACCCTGTTCGATAATTAAATATTAGGTGAATTATTCAAGACAATATTTTACCCAACAGGTTTCATGGACTGAAAGTTTTCAATTTTGACATTTTTTTAAACTAGGGTTTTGCTCAGTGACATGCACTACAATTTATGCATTATGGGATAATATTTTGAAAAATATTCCAAGTGAGTGCATGGGAATTGCATTCATCTCATTGTTTCCTAAATACACTTGCAGGAGGAAATGGAACTCAATTCCATTTCGGTTTTTTTTATGACCCCAATTCAAATTTGTCTTGTCTCCCTTAATGACAATGGGAAGCAGGACAAAACTCGTTGAAAATAAAAAACCATGGCTTGGATGGACGAAATTTCATTTTTTGTTGGATCCATGACATCAGAGTAGCACTAGAGACACTCCTGTATGATGGATTCATGGACCACAAATTATCTATTTTCTTGGTTTTCTAAGCTAGGGTTTTTCCAAGAGGCATGCAGTGCAATTTCTATAAGTTAGGGTAATATTTTGAAAAATGCTCCCAATGAGTGTGTTGGTATCGCAGTCATATTTACCTTACCCAAACACACTTGCAAGAGGGAATGAAACTCAATTTCGTTGTACGGTTTTTTTTTTATGCTTTCGGCTGAAATTTTCCTTGTGACCATGAGTGGCATTGGTAACCAAGATGAACTATACATAACTTGAAAACCAAGGTTCCAATGGAAAAAACTTATTTTTGTTGGATTCGTGACATCTAATTACCACTAGAGACATTCCTGTTTAGTATCTTCATGGACCAAACATCGTATATTTTGATAGTTTTCTAAATGAGGGTTTCAATCAATGACGTGTAGTGCAATTTATGCACAATAGGCCATGATTTTGAAAAGTATTTCAAGCAAGTGCATGGGAATTGTACTCATATCTCCATTTCCCAAACACAAATGCATAAGGTAACATAACTCAAATCCATTTCTTGGTCTTTTTCTATGCCCCTGGTTGAAATTTTCATAGTGTTTATGAATGGCCTTGAGAAGGGAGATCAGATTTGCCATAACTTGAAAAATGAATCTTCAATGAAAAAATCGTCAGTTTCATTGGGTTTGTGACATCCAATTATCACTTGGGACATCTCCAACCGGTGGCTTTATAGACTGAACATTTTCTATTTTGACAAGTTTCTAAACTAGAGTTTTTCTCATTAATGTGTAGTGAAATTTCTACACGATATGATATGATTTTGAAAATTTTTCCCAACGATTGTATGGCATATTAATTCATATCTCTGTTTTCTAAACACACCTTCAGGAGGCAACAAAAATCGATTTTGTTGCTTGGTTTGGATTTTATGCTCCCCGCTGAAATTTGTGTGGTGTCTATGAATGACTTTGGGAAGTGATATGGAATTTATCATAACCCTAAAACTAATGCTCTGATCAAGAAATCGGTAGTTCTATTGGTTTTGTGACATCCAAGTATCTAGGGATACCCCTATCCGATGACATCATGGACCGAACATTGTCTATTTTGATGGTTTTATGAACTAGTGTTTTACTCGGTGACGTGCAGTGTAATTTCTACATAATAGTGCAAGAATTTGGTAACTGTGCCAATAAAGTGCATGGGATTCATAGTCATATCTCCCTTTCCTAAACACACTTGCAAAACGTAATGACAATTAATTATATTACTTTGTTTGTTTTTTATGCCCCTGGTTGAAATTTGCTTGGTGTCTGTGAATGGTCTTGATAAGCGAGATGAAACCTTCCATAAATTGGAAATTGAGCTATGATGGAGAGACCGTCAGGTCAATTATATTCATGAAACTAAAGTACCACTAGGTATACCATTTCTCGGTGGTTTCATGGACCGAAAGTTGTTTATTTTTAGGGTTTTTTAAGTTATGGTTTTACTTAGTGATATGTAGTGCAATTTTTTCATGATTGGTTAAGATTTTGCAAAATGTGTTGAGCGAGTGCATGGGAATCACATTCATACCACCATTTCCTAATCAAACTCGGAGGAGGAAGCAAAACTAAATTTCATTGCTCAATTTGGTTTTTATGCAACAGTTTGAAATTCGCTTAGTGTCCCTTAATACCCTTGGGGAGCGAGATGAAAATTTCTATAACTTGGAAACCATGTGTTACAGAGAGAAACTTCCTATTTCTTGGGGTGTACCACAACAAACATCTAGACATGAGAAATAAATCCCTTCCTAATATGCAAGATAAACTAAACATCTAACACTAAGGGATCTCGAATCATACCTTATTCCTGATGGTTGAAGTAGATCCTTGTTGATCTTTTTCCAACCCTGCTTGCACTAGCAATTTTCTTTCAAAAAAAGAAAATAAGACAAGCATTCTATATAATATGGTGTTAGATATGCTCTAGCATATATAATCAACAATGCATAAGAAATTAAACAAATCCATGGATTCAATATTCATTTAAATGCACATTATTGGACAGGAAAAGATATTTATATTTACCAAATTAGAAACTACACAAGTGACAACATCTGTCGGCACATCTACGAACCAGAGAAACCAAGTCCTCCACCTAGGCCTCCACCACCTCAATCCTCCATCTCTTGATAGAAATATTGCAAGCAAAGGAAAGCTTGGGAAGAACACAAAGTTCTCCAAAGGGACAAACAAATGCAGACTCAAGTATATGCAAGCTATGGAAATGGAGTGCTCTTCAATTCCTCCTCTTCAATGTATCCAAGGGGTTCCTTATATAGCACTCTGAAGGGGTAATGGAGGGTCAAATACGAGATATCTCGAGTCATATGGAAGGCCAAGAGTCAAGTGGTTCAAACACACATTAAGGAAAACTCCAAAAATATTTGGATTTATGCACACATCCCGATGTACGTGGGTTTGAGGTCAAAATTAGCGTGTACAGATGAGTATGGGTTTAAAAGTTGCGTACAACAATAAATAGGTGATTTTTAGGGATGAACTTGGAAACATAAAATTATAATATCAGTCCATGGGGTCTAAAGAGTCTGTAGAGGGATAGGTAATTCCATAAACATGTGATCAACTATGTGTGGTAAAATCAGCTATAACATATTCCCCCTAATGTGTGAGGTTAGAGGGGTAACATGGTGGCCAAAATAGATTATAAAATCCATCCCAGAAGTGGAGGGATGAAGAACCATCCATCCACTAATATAGTACAATAATCAATCTCTGCTTATGACTACAAATACATATAGCAGTCCCAAATACAGAAGAGTACAATGGCCATGAATAGGCATGATATACAAAATGTGACATGTGTGGGCATCGCCACATAAAATATATAATAGATCAGGATATCCATTATGAAGATATATAATGGATCAAGATATCCATAATGGTTGAAGATATCTGACATACACTGGAATCAAATCATGAGAGATGAAATCTCATGAACACTGGAACGATCAAGGAGGTAGCATATGTGGAATGCCACTAAGATGGGGAGTCTTCTACACAAATCGCTATGACTACATGTCCTACTATGTGAATAAAGGTGTCGAGGTTGAACATAGTAGTCCATTGTTTGATTACCAGTCATTAATGTATACCGTTAACAGACACAAGATCACACACCGATAATGAAAATGGAAATCAAGGTACTAGAGTGCAACCTAACAAGTGTGAATAGATGTGTTGAGGTCGAACACTTGGAAGAATCCATCGATTAGGGTACATTGATGTATTCCCAAAACTATTGATGGAGAGAGAACCTACCACTGATGACTGTAATTCTCAAGGAACTCAAATGACTCTAGACTCCTATCACGGAATAAATGATTTGAAGTCGATGGGATGGAATTTGCTGGAAGGAGGGAATTAAGGCATCCCCCATAAACCAACATGAGGTACTCAGTAATGCTGTATAATGTGGAAGAACACAAAATAGATGTACACAAACCAGTAATAGTACCAGGAATGGCTGACATGCAAAGTCAAGACAACTGAGGAATGGCCGACTCAGGCTTCAACTTCCTTCGAACAAGAGAATAAAGGAAAATGGTGACTAAAGGTAGGAAGCATAGACTCAATATGCAAATTGGGACATCTCTACGACACAGGAGGCATAAACAAAGGCTCCATAGGGACTGGAAGCTTAACCAATTGGTGGAGATAAAATGAAAGTAATGAGTACAACTCCTAAAGTCAAACTAATTGTTACGGAGAAAACTTCCTATGGCTTGGGGTACCAAACAGACAGAGTAACCGCAGAAATCAATACTTTCCCATATGAAGGAGAAACAAAACATCTAACACTAAAGGATCTTGAAACATACCTTATTCCAGATGGTTGATGTAGATCCCTATTGAGCTTTTCCACTCTCGCTTGTATTAGAAATTTGCTCTCTCAACATTCAGCAAACAAGACAAGCATGCTATATAATGGTGTTACACCTACTCTAGCATATATAATCAATAAAATATAAGAATTTAAAAGCATCAATGGATTCAATACTCATTTAAATACACTCTATTGGACAAGAAAATATATTTCTATTAATATAAATCAGATATTACAATAGTGACAACCTCTGTCGGCACGTCTGCAAACCGAAGAAACTGAGTCCTCCACCTGGACCTCCACCACTTCAATCCTCCATCTCTCGATAGCAACCTCACAAGAAAAGGCAAGCTTGGGAAGAACACAAAGTGCTCCAAGGGACAAAGGGATGCAGACTCAAGTATACGCTTTGGAAACAATGGACTATAGTTTTCTTTCTCTTCAATTCCTACCCTTTCAATGTATCCAAAGGGTTCCTTATATAGTGCTTCAATCGGGTAATGGAAGGTCAAATTAAAGTGATCTCAAGGAATATGGAAGGCTAAGAGACAAGTGAATCGGATCCACATCAAGGAAAACTCCAAAACTATTTGTCCTTTTGCACACATCCCGATGTATGCGGGTTTGAGGGTCATATCCGTGTATATATGCGAGAATGGGTTTAAAAATAGCGTATAGAAAATAATGCATGTTTTTAGGGATGATCTTGGAAACATCAAAGGTGAAAAAATGGTCCATGGGGTCCAAAGAGTCTATAGAGGGACAGAGAAGGCCATAAAGGTGTGATCCACCATGTGTGGTAAAATCAGTTGTAACAGATGCCCCCTAATGTGTGAGGTCAAAGGGGTGATACGATGGCCGAAATACATTATAATTCCATCCCAAAAGTGGAGTGATGAAGAACCAGGTGGAATAACTAGCCATCCAATAGTATAATATAATAATCGAACTCTGCACATAACTACAATTACATATAGCAGTCCCGAATACATAAGAGTACAATGGCCATGAATAGGCATGATACAAAATATAACATGTGTGGACATCGCCACATAGAATATAGATAGATCAAAATCTCCATGATGAAGATATACAAAGGATCATTGTCTCCATGAAATTTGAAGATATATAATGGATCAAGATCTCCATAATGGCTAAAGATATCTGACATATACTGGAATCAAGTCATGAGAGCTGAAATCTCATGAACACAGGCACGATCAAGGAGGTAGCATATATGAACTGTCACCAATCTGGAAGCTCTTCTATATAATCTGTCATGAGTACATGTCCGACTATGTCAATAGAGTTGTTGAGGTCGAACATAGTAGTCCATCGTCTGATTACCGGTCATTGATGTATATCGTTAATAGACACAAGATCACCCACAGATAATGAAAATGGGAATCAAGGTACTAGAGTGAAAACTAACAAGTGTGAATAAATGTGTTGAGGTCGAACACTTGATAGAATCCATTGATCAGGGGACATTGATGTATTCCCAAAACTATTGATGGCGAGAGAACCTGCCACTGATGACTGCAAGTCTCAAGGCACTCAAAATGAATCTAGATTCCTATCCGAGAATAAATGATTTAAAGTCGATGGGATGAAATCCGCTGGAAGGAGGGAATTAAGGCATCCCTCATCATCCAACATGAGGTACTCAACAAAGATGTATAATGTTGAAGGACTCAATCATAATGTGCACGAACCAGTATCAGTACTAGGAATGGCTGACATGCAAAGTCAAGAGAACTGAGGAATGGTTGACTCAGGTTTCAACTTCCTTCAAACAAGAGCATAAAGGCGAATGGTGACTGAATGTAGGTGGCATAAACTCAATATACAAAACAGGGACATCTCTGCAACATAGGAGGCATTGAAAGAGGCTCCATAGGGACGAGAAGCTTAACCAGTCAGTGGAGATAAACTCAGAGAAATGAGTACACCTCCTAAATTCAAACTATTAACCCAACCAACAAATGTGATATATAGTGCTCTATTCGAAGGTGACACGACTCGACTGCTACAAAAGATAACATCTTTCCCTGCCTGGCTTTTTGGTTTTTTGATTTTTTTTGGACTTTTTCAAATATTTTTAAAAGCTTGAAAAAGAATAAAAGTGTTAGAATATATTAAACCCACTCACAACTTAGGATAAAATAATTAATCATTATTTGATTCATTATTCACCCACTAGCTTAATTAGGTGGCACCTTAAATTCAATGCATGCCATCTATATCCTAGGAATGAGTTATTTCTGATTCTGGGTTCATTTAGAATTAGTATGCAGGACCTTATAGCAGATTCTGCTTTTTTCTGCTTTTTCTGCTTTTTCTACCTTA
>LPNX011194740.1:0-59711 GCA_001517045.1 Pseudotsuga menziesii | reverse complement strand
TATCTTGCATGGTTTGAAGTCTTTCCTATCTTTCATTGGCTGGTTATCCATGTCCTTAGTCATATTTGGACTGATATTAAACATGTTTGGATCTGTTCTAAAAACTTATGATTCATATCTTATGCCCATCCATCATTCAGATTTTTACACCTATCAGTTTTTCCCAGTTGTTCATAATTTTCCTAGTCTAGCCCTATATCCTCATGGAGCCACTGAAGCCTTTGTATTTGCTGTTCCATATGCTAATGTTTATGATATATCAGTGTTTTATCAGCCTCATATCAGATCTATACAGGTGCTACAGCAGACTGGAAGATGTACATGTGATTCACATCACAATTTTGCAGCTATTCAGGGAATTGGGTGTGAAATAAATTGCCTTATTTTTTGTACTCTTTGGGAAGGAGTATGAACAGATCTCTTTTCCATTTCAGGTTATGTTTGCAGATCAGAGTTTGACAGCAGCAAGAAGCATTCAGATAATGCTCCCACTTCATCAGATGATGAGATACAAGGAGTCTCTCCTCTTCCTTCTTGCAGGTTCTACACTCCAGCACATGATCATGGAGTTCATGATTTCTTCAACAAGTCTTCCATCCAGAAGAAGTTCACTCAGCTGATTCAAGTGAAGATAAGGATATGTTGAAGACATACATATTTCAAATTTTGTGCCTTGTCCTATCTTGAGGGAGTATTTTCCCCATGTGGTTTTGCCTCTTTCCTCACTTTTCTGGACATAATTATTGTAAAAGGGTGACCATAGCCTTGTTGCTGGGCCCTATATGCATCCATATTTTTTGTCATACCATCATAAAGTCAGACTTATAGGGGGGTCTTAGAATATATTAAACCCACTCACAACTTAGGATAAAATAATTAATCATTATTTGATTAATTATTCACCCACTAGCTTAATTAGGTGGCACCTTAAAGTCAATGCATGCCATCTATATCCTAGGAATGAGTTATTTTTGATTCTGGGTTCATCTAGAATTTGTATGCAGGACCTTATAGAAGATTCTTCTTTTTTCTGCTTTTTCTTCTTTTTATGCTTTATCCTGCTTTTCTATGGATAAGATAAAAGCTAGGTCAACTAGGAAACTGGGTGCTTTTGTTTCCAACCCATCCTCCATTAGTTTTTCTCCATTTTCTAGGATTAGCATGTTACTTCCATCTCCTTGACAACTCACTCATGCTTTTTCCAACTCGTGAGGTCCTTGATAGATTTAGCAAGTGCTTTATCCACCTATGGGGGTTTGCTATATTTGGGTAAGTCAGCCTTTTTGAGCTTTATGAGTTGTTTCCATACAATTCGACTTTCCTATGAGGGAAGATATATTTATGTACTCTATTATTCATAATTATTCAATGGAAGGATACACACCAATATTCATCTCTTCATTCATGTGATTCAGTCTCTTTTCTTCTCTCTTATTTTCCTGTGTATGCTTGTGAGAATTCTTAGTAGCAAGATCTATTTCCTGTGCTTCTTCTTAGCATCATTGCACATAGCATTGATCTATTATTTCTACAAAAAGTGCTTTATAGTTACAGACTAGGAGGAGACCAGTGTCAAGGGGCAAACAAACTAGTTCCAAGTAGCGAAACATACCTACGCTTAATGCAAGGACACATGTGTAGGATAGTGACACTCGAGGGAAGGTCCTCTCCTAGTAAAAAATGGGGAATCAAGCTGCGAAGGATATATAAAATGGCTCTGCGTGGCTAGACATGAGACAAGCTCGGGCTATATAGCTGATAATCAAAGTCAGGGAAGCCGACATAAGGCTCAATAAGCCAAGCAAAACTCATGATAATGTAATTACAACTTGACATAAGGGAGTCCTGGGGAAAAAGGCCAGCAAAAAGATCAAGAGGAGTATGAGGCTCTTGCGCAAAGTCATGGTGATACTATACAAAGGACTCCCACACCCTAAAGGAAAAATGTTAGCATGGGAACCAAATGCAAAACATGAGCTAACTAGGGCACCCATGTATGGTCAAGCTCTACCATTCACATCATGTCACTTCTAAAAGCAACAAGGAGGTTCCGTGACAAGATAGAATGGGTTCGTAGCTAAGGTTATAATGAAATGGTCATAAGGTCATGGAAAGTGCAAATGCATTTGAAACCTAACCTATATGCCAGTTTAGACATAATACCTGAAATCGGCACAAATGGGTCAAAACCACGGTCAAAATGGTGCTCAAAATGGACTCCTACATCATCAAATTAGTCCAAAATGATCCAAAAGGGTTAGAAATAGTCCAAAACTATAGAAAGTGGGTAAAAAATTTCAAAAATTTCAATTTTTTTTTATAACTAGTAAAAAATTTTAAAATTCCATATCATTTGAAATTTTTACCCATTTGAGCTCAAAACTTCCAACACGAATTCCGGGAGCTTCGTCCGGCGAAATTCGACACTGTTTGCTCCAAGTAACTCCTCATGTCCTCATCTTCCTATTTCATGCAAATTTTTTCAATTTCCGTGGCCAATTTTAATTTTTAAGCCAATATAAGATAGTCGCTTCAGCCCATGTGGATATCGAGGTTTTTTCCACATATAGGGTTGGCCATACGTGGCTATTTCACAAACAGTCGCATATGCGGCCGCGCATAAGGATTTTTAAGGTATATAATGACCAAAAATCAATTTTTATGTGCAGGATGGTTCTAGAATGGAGGGAGAGGGAACATGGAGATGTAGAAGAGGCTGTTCAAGGTGACTTAATGGCTCGACAAGCTCTTCGTGCATGCGGTCTATATATGTTTTGGTGTCTTGGCAGCCTAAGGGCCAAACTAAGACTCCTGCAGATGCCAGTAGACTACTGGGATCCAAACTGATATTCTTTCATATCGATAGGATGTCTCTCACTATAGAGATTAAGGACATATATTTTATTACTAGACTATCCCGATGGGGAGAGGTGGTGAGCCTACACTCTCATGGGCCCAGAGTTGGCCTTACCATTGATGAGTACATTCTAGTATATTATTTTCTAGAAATGAAAAAGGTTGAGAGTCAAATCCTGACAAACTCCATCCAAGTACTAGGACTGAAGGCCATACTATTGGCACTTGGTAGGATAGCTGGTCTAGCTTCACTCCAGTAGTCCTTGCAGACATTGATGTTCTGTGGAGTGTATGAGACCTACAGTGAATGACTAGAGCACTATGCTATTGAGTAACATGAAGTAGCAGCTCAATGACTGCAATATGGGTAGAGTGAGAAACTTCGGTTTCAGCAGCATACTGAGCACGTTCTTCTTTGAGCATGTACAGGGCTAAGCCCTAGAGTGGACATTCCTCCACACAGAGTTCGAGATCTAGCCCAACAACATTGGGAAAATGTTATGCATAGACTCAGTGAAGGTAGGGTGGTTAACCCCTACCTAGTGGACTTCTTTCCATGGTGGCAGCGATAGATCATTGCCATCGATGACTATCCCTATGCAAGGATAGATTTCCAGGGAGATCCGTACATGCCTCTACCACCAAGAGCAGCATATGGTGACATAGGTAACAAATCCCAGACCCTCTTTTTAATTGTTTTTTAATTATTAATATTTTTGTGTTTTTTGATATATTGACTCAAAAGACATGTTTTGGTGTGGCGACACATAGTGACAATATGTCATGTGTATGCAGATGTTGGACCACGGCGACCTAATGGTTTCCCTCATCATAGATGGAGGGGAAGATGAGATGGAATCATGGGTGTGGATGCAGAGCAAATGCTCCAAAGCATCCACACAAACTTTGTATGCTTAACACACAGGGTACCCATGGCACAAGTTGAGGACTTGCCTGAGGCCATGTAGCACCAGGTGGTTGGTGTACCATGGGCATGGGTTCACTTATTCTGATGACTAGCTAGAGTCATGGTGTGCTACCATGATTAGAAGCCCCCTCCTCCTCCTCAGGATTAGATACCTGAGAGTGTTTCATTTTTGTACTACCGTGTATTATATTTTGGTGGCTTAGAAGCCCCATTTTTGTATTATGAGACTTATGTGTTATGACATCACATTTTGAATGTTTAATGAAAACTTTTATGATGATCGATTTTATTTATTTACATGTGTGTAAGAATGTATGTTTGTGATATGCTTATGGTCTATGAAACAAATACCAATCAAACACATAGTTAGCATATGAGTCAGCAACTATGGTATGTTCCCAAATTTTCGTTCTAGCAATATCACAGGTAAGAATCTTTGTAATAATGTCAGATCCCTAATACGATATAAGCCATTAAGATATTGAACCACTAACTATGAATCAAGACGTACCTCAAGAGAGAGAACACCATGTGACATGGAATCCCACAATAACTCGATAACGACACTATATTCAACAACATTGTTTTAAGAAGGCCATAAACATATGCCTCCTGAAGACAATACCTGACCCATAGGAGTATAAATCACCCAAGCAGCAGAAGCTAAGTTTTGAGTGTGGTGGCTAGCACCATCAGTGAATCCTATGTAATCAAAATACGTCATTGACATCTTCCATAAGAAATGAAAGCTAATCAACAAACACGATCACCATAAGAAAACCTAACTATGTAAAAAACTGTACAATACTATATAATAATCAGCCCTAGCTGAAGATCATGCATATTATTTTTTAAGATAGGGCCCATTTCTAGGCTCCGCCAAGGCTATCCCTTCATAATCCACCAACTCATAGGCGCCCTTCTCTAACACACATTTAACTACGTAAGGATCATGCCACATGGGATTAAATTTCCCTGCCCCCAAGGGTTATTTAGCTTAATCCCATAAAAGGACCAAATCACCTTCACTAAACCTCCTCGGATGGAAAAACTTATCATATTGGACCTTAATGTGATGCTTATTCACTTCTAGAGAAACTAAGGCATCCCGACACTACTCATCAAGCTGCTCTAAGTGGACCAAACATTCCTCCAATGCGGAATTGTCTGGTAAAATCTCTATAGCTAGCTTCAATGAAGGGATTTTGCATTCAACCAGTAAAACAGACTCCACCCCATGTACAAGCTGATATGGAGAGAAACTGGTGGCATTCTTAACCGCGGTCCTATAGGCCCACAAAGAAGGATATAATGTGATATGACAATTCATCTTGCTTTGTGTGATGGTTCGTTGGAGAAAGGACTTAAGTGATTTATTCACTGCTTCAACCTGTCCATTTGCATGAGGGTAATAAGAAGAGGAGTGCTCCTACTTATACCCTAACTTCAAAGCCAAATCTTCCATCATTTTGTTTTGAAAGTGCCTACCATGGTCAATAACAAGCTCTTTTGAAATGTTGAACCAAGTAATAATTTGGTTGAACATGAAATGCGTGGCTGTCTCATCATCAGATTTAATCATGGGCATAGCCTCATCCCATTTCGTGAAATAATCGATAGCCACTATAATGTGATGATGACCCCCAGCCGAAGCTGGGTTGCAATCCATGAAATCAAGCCCCCACTTGGTGAAGGGACCAGTGGTGATAATCAGATGTAACGGGGTAGGATGAGAGCACATATTGTGTGCAAACACTTGGCAAGGGTGGCATTTCTTGACCACATTGACACAATCCTTGAAGATTGACGGCCAAAAATATCATGCTCTCGAGGTTTTTTGGGCTGTCGAAAGCTCAGAAAAATGACCACCACATGCTCCTCTATGGCAATCATTCATCACAACCTCAGCCTCATCATGGGTTAAACAATGATGTAAAATGGAATCTACCCCACGGTGGTACAAAGCGTTATCCACTATAGTTAGTTCTTAGATACATGACATAATCGTCGTTACTCATCCTGTGAAAGGTGAGTAGGGACCTTCAATGTTTGCAAATATATAATGATATCCCCATACCATGGGTCTAAAGTTGAGATAAGGAAAATATGCCATCGACAAATGCATCCTCATAAACCTCCTCCTCCTCCACACCTAGAAAATAAAAAATGAGCTTCGCAAAGATCAACGATTTCTTCAATTTCACCGAAACAAATTAGAGATCGAACTCTTGCAAGACAAAAATCCACTTATTATATTTTCCCCCAATCATCCTTCTAGTGAGGACGAACTGAAATGGATTGACATGAGCTACCACCAAGGTCTGGCGAAGGAGAATGTAATGTCTTAATCTCTGAACTGCATGCACGGTGGCCAAGGCAAGTTTCTCTAGTTGAGAATAACAGATTTCCACATCAATAAGGTTCCAGATCAAATAATATATGACATGCTCATGGAGATCCCCATCTTCCTGAACCAAAACCATACCAACCGTCTCCATGGATGTGGCCACATAAATAAAAAAATCATGGCTATAGTCAGGTGGGCTAAGCATAGGGGCTGATGCTAAGGCTCACTTAAGAGCAACAAAGGACTCTTGGGCTCGCTCATCCCAAAAAAAAGTAGTTTCCTTACTTAAAATACAAATAAATCCTTTAGTCAAATTGGCAAAATTAACCACGAATCTCCACAAGAAATTTCCCATGCCTTGCAAACAATGAAGATGTCTAATATTACACAGGGGAGACAATTGAAGTATTGCCTCAACCCTTAAAGGATCGACTCTTATACCCTCCTTGGATGCAATGAACCCTAGGAAGCAACCAACCGTCATGAAAAAGATGCACTTATGAGGATTTAACCTAACCTGGTAATGGTGGCATCTTTCGAATACTAATCTCAAATGGTATGGATGACGGACTCTCAGGTGAGAATGAGCAGAAAGATCATAAATACACTTCGATAATCATTTCGAGATGATGAAAAATTAAGGTCATAGCCCGCTGAAATGTGGCTTCGACGTTTTTAAGACCAAAAGGAATATTTTGATATGCAAACATACCCCAACGACAAAGAAATGTAGTTTTATGTTGATCCTTGGGTTTGATCTAAATCTAATTATATCTAGAAAAACTGTCCATGAAGCGGAATACCTCACTTCTCACACACTCATCCAAAATATGATCAATAAATGATGTGGGAAAATTATGCTTAGGACAGGCACGATTTAAATCATAGAAATCAGTGCATATACAGATCACTCCCTGATTCTTATCAGTTGGAATGGGATTTGAAATGCACTCCATCAAGGGAGTAGGATAGATCAAACTGGCTTTTAACAGTTTCTCTACCTCAATCTTGTTGAGCGGGTGCTTTTTTAGGATTCACCGCATGCAAACGTTGTCGAACGGGCTTTGCATTAGGATAGGTATTAATTTCATGTTCGACAATACGAGGGTCGATGCTTGGTATTTCTTCATATGACCAAGAAAAGATGTCACAAAACTCTTTAAACAGCTCGGTATACTCCTTGATCTCATCAAGGGAACAGTCTGCCCCAATGTAGATGTTCTCAACTTTGCCAAGATCGCAAGAAATATTGATAGGAATAGTAGGTGATAATTTCTCCATGTTCCCATCAACCATCTGAATAGGAGAGCTCAATGGAACCACGGGACTACCAATATTCTCTCTAAGAATATCCCTAAACTCCTCATGCTCCATACAGTTAAGATCAAGAAGAAAATATGATCTATGATGCAACTCTTCCCAAGGTGGCTCAACCCCATGGCCTAATAATGGCTTCATTTGATGGAAAAACATTATCAAGGCAATAATGTGCATGAGAAGACTCAACTACCCATGCAGGAAGCACATATGGGTCCTCCTCCTCCATCCATGAAGAGGAAGGACTAGGATCTGCAACACAATCAATATTCACTTCATATGCTATCATTGTTGCAGGAAATAGCACATCCATTTCGACAGGTCCATTCGAATGACTCGATGAAGGAAGAATCCAAGGATCTTCCATATGGGTAGTGCGAAAAGGCATCAACTTCAATGAATATGAATCCCCACCGAAACTAGATCCAATCATAAGAATGAGTGCAGGAAAACTAAAAGTCCCAATGAGAGATGGATACATACCCACATCCACACTCTCAGTTGCTAGTTGAGAATTATCGATAATTGGGATAGAAGATCTCAATGATGAACTACCACTTGGATTAGGGAATGATTTCTAATAAATCGTAATAATATTCCCATTTAATGGAAATACTAATCAAAATAGAGAAGAGGCTACATCTTGCATACTATACATCCACTTCCGGCCCAGCTAAATATTTTAGTCAAGGGGCACATCAACCACCTCAACCTCGATCGCGATGGTCTTCCCTCTCAATTGGACCTTAAGAGAAGGAAGAATACCATGTGGCCAAAATGATCTAACATCAAAGGTATTCAACATGGTAGTGGATTGAGACAACTCGGGAGAACCCAAACCCTTCCATCAAGACAAAGACATCACGGAAGCAGCAGTGCCTTCGTCAATCATAGTGCATTTGATGGTCATATTAAGACACTCTGCATGAATAAAAAGAGACACATAGTAAGGAAAGCGAGGCTGTAGTCCTATGGTTTCAAATTTGATGACGGAAGAAGAGTTATCATCACTAATCCCAAGAGAAAAAAGAAAGGCCTTCCTTTGCGGAGGACAACTCTGAAGTACTTCAAGTGCGGACATCGCACAAGGAGTTTGGCCCAAATACTTGACAACTGAATAATTCTTGGTAGCTCGGGCATTAGGATTGTGCCCCAAACACTTTAGGTGTCCCTTAGGAATGCAAGGTGCAATTTCAAGTTTATCCATAGGGTTTTCAATACACAAAGGGCTCTCAAATGGAGCGGGTTCTTTTCCAAGGTCCGGTTGTGACGAACCCTAATCTTTTGCATGAGTCACAACCTTAGTAGCATGTACCATGCTGATGCAACCATGACCAGTATTTTCTTTTGGCATATTTTGATCCCCACCCAATGCATAATGAGGATCATTGGTCTTCAAGTTCATATTTTGATTATGGGGTAAAGGATTGGTTAGCACAGCTTGGCCCTGTGCTATGAATATTGAGGCATCTTCCATATGAGGGCACAAGTGGGTGAGTGGTCCTCCTCACACAATTTACAAGGAAACTTAACCTTACGTTTAGACTGCTTGTCCGCCCTAGAATTACGTGCATTATTGTCATTAAAATTGGCATTTTCATTCTTGTTCCCACCCTTACGATTATTTTTACCCTTTTTCTTATTCCTTCTGGGCTGCGGGTTGTCCTTTTGGTTCGATGAATGCATGGAAATCACTCTCGTTGTTTGGGTGGGTTGGGACAAAGACGTGGCTTTCCTCGAAGAGGATTGATTAATAGACAACTGGCTCACTTGGTTCACCACCAAATCCACAGGTTTGGCACTTTCACAACCCACAATGCCATCGGCATGTGGTCTAGGCTTGGTCTTGGGATCAAAAATAGAATTCAGAGTGTTAGGTATGATCTCATACAAAATTCTGGATTGAGCATAGATCAAATCCAACTCCTGTGCCCTAACAATTTCTTGTTCTTCATTTTGGACTCTAGATGTAGAAACATCCTTCGCAATGTAAGGTAACAATGATTTGAGGAACCACTCAAGGTGAAATTCTGGTGGTATGAAGGCTTTAATCAACCTCTTCCATCGATGCCACTCTTTGATATGGTACGAGATATGTGTGGCTTTGTCTTGTCAAAATGTCGACAAGAGTTATGTACTAACATGGTAACACACGGGTAGTTGGAAGTGATTAAGAAAAGTCATAGAAATTTCATTGAACAAAATGAATGCCCCCCTCGGTAAGTATATATACCCTTTTGCTGCAGGCCCGGTGAGGGTGCATTGAAATATCCTTAAATGGATTAAGTTGTCATGTAAGGAATTGGAAGAGCACCAAAGGTGAAAAGTAGTGACATGTTCATTAGAATCTTCTCCTTCTTTTTCCTCAAACTTCAGAATGTCCGAGGGAAGCTTGTTAGGGACAGCCAGCCAAGCCGGGTCATGAGATACCGGACCATTCATGAGTCTCGATAATTTAGGTAAGTTCAACATTGCGAGGAAAGGGAGCCTAGGTTGAGTCGGTCTATGCCACGCTCCCTGATAGTTCTGGTTTATATAAGGCTGACTACTATAAATACCATGGCCTTGGCCATAATATCCTCCTCCTGTTTGACCTGTGTAGGGCTACATGGAAGCATTATGCTGAGGTGTACCTTGACTAGGCAGTGATACAAATCCATAATTAGATGAGTAAGAAGGTTGTTGATACTCGTACACGTAGGGTTGATAGTTCTCTCGATACTATGGTCCATAATATTGTCCATGAGAAGCTCCATAAGGTTTCCCATGGGATGTCCCATGAGAAGCTCCATAATTAGCGATATGGGGAACACCTGGTGTTGGGCCATGAGATGATCCAGAAACAGGAATATGACCTCCCGAGACAACAGGGGGTACTTGATTCTGAGATACTACCGTGCGAGAAGTCACAGTACGAACATGGATAGTATCAATATTTCAGCCCGAAGGACTATGTGAATGAGGGGGAGGAAGGGTTGTAAAAAATGCATTCGAAGGAGTAGGTTTTGAGGATGAAGGGACATGTGAAGGGATGTAAGTGGTGTTCCCTATGGTCACTCACCTCCATTCTGGTATCTGTATATGACTACTAACACTAGGTCTAGGAGGTACATGTGGGGTAGCTTCCACCACCAGGATGGAAGGTGCAATGTGACCAGTGCTCCCAAATATATCTACGTGGAAAGGAATAGGAGTGCCCCTAGGCGTAGTTCTAGGTTCAATTTCTGACTTAGCATGATGTGCCGGATCGTCTGTAGGGATATCAGGGATTCCATAAGAAATATAACTAGTGCTTGTGGGTTCATGATGAGTCTTGTCACCTGGTAACCAATACCGGAGACCTGTGAATGAGGGATCATAACTAGAATGTGAAGATATTTCTGGTGAAGGATCATATACAGGAGTAGAATCTACATCCCCAACCTTGTGAGGTGGAGAAGACATCTTAGAAATCTCATCCTCATGATCTCCCATCGTGTGTGAATCAATGTGAGAAATAGTCTTCCCGGACTGTCTGTTTCTCTCTCCCAAAGGAGGAGGAGATGTGGAAGGTGAAATTCCTTCTAAACGACGAGAATGACAAAGTGCCGCACTTGAATCCAAAATGACTCAAAAAATGAAAAAGACTCTATATAATTACGCAAACCCTAGGAAAACTAGCATGCACAGAGCATACACCTATACAATGTAAATCCAAATCACAAGAAAACAAGGGTAGGATATGTGAGATCCCAAATGAAGCATGTATGTCTCACCTAGGAGAGGCTTGAGACTCCCATACACAACAAGTGGAGGTTCGTAACCAATTATAGTGGCCCTTAGCTTCAACGCATATAGAGATTGTGTTGTCCAACCCCTACCTGGCCAGGACACCTACAGAATAACCTCTACGAAGTACCCCCTTGATAACCTAGGTAAGGAAAATAAGGTCAACTCAATATAATCAATGCTCAGGCTGACAGTCGCAAGTGAGATTGACCGTATGGGTGGGGTAGCAAAGCCCAAAACTCTTGAAAGAGCGCCCAGATACGAATACAATATTGGAAACACTTAATCTCCCCCAAAAAGGAAAAACTTAAGGGATATGTGACTGTGTGCATAAAACCCGTGTATATACGTAGATATCCTAGTAAAACCTGCATGTAGACGCGACTGTGAATATAAAACTCACATACAGGAAGAAAAAGAGATAAAAAAGAAGGTAAACAGACAAGATGAGACAAACTTTACTCCTATTAGACACTACTAGGAAAACATGCCCCCAGACCCGACTCAGAAACAGAGAAATCAGAGCAATTCATGAACATTGAATGCCGATAAAACCCCCAAAGGAAATGACTAGGAACTCCCTAGTATGGTCACCAATTCTGTTACAGAGAAAACCTCCTATGGCTTAGGGTACCACAACAGACATAGTAACCGCAGAAATCAATCCTTTCCCATATGCAAGAGAAACAAAACATATAACACTAAAGGATCTTGAAACATACCCTTTTCTGGATGGTTGATGTATATCCCCATTGAGCTTTTCCACTCTCACTTGTATTAGCAATTTTCTCTCTCAACATTCAACAAACAAGACAAGCATGGAATATAATGGTGTTAGACTTACTCTAGCATATATAATCAATAACATAAAACCATTTAAAAGCATCAATGGATTCAATACTCATTTAAATACGCATTATTGGATAGGAAAAGATATTTCTATTAATATAAATCAGAGATTACAATAGTGACAACCTCTGTCGGCACGTCTGCGAACCGGAGAAATTGAGTCCTCCACCTAGGCCTCCAGGACTTCAATCCTCCATCCCTTGATAGGAAGCTCACAAGCAAAGGCAAGCTTGGGAAGAACACAAAGTGCTCCAAGTGACTCGGATCCACATCAAGGAAAACTCCAAAACTATTTGGCCTTTATCACACATCCCGATGTACATGGGCTTGAGGGTCATATCCACGTATATACATGAGAATGGGTTTAAAAGTTGCGTATAGAAAATAATGCATGTTTTTAGGGATGATCTTGGAAACATCAAAGGTACAAAAATGGTCCATGGGGTCCAAAGAGTCTACAGAGGGATAGGAAGGTGATAAAGGTGTGATCCACCATGTGTGGTAAAATCAGCTGTAACACTAATAACCCAACCAACAAATGTGATATACAGTGCTCTGTTCAAAGGCGACATGACTCAACTACTGCCAAATATAACATTTTTTCTTGTCCGGCTTTTTTGTTTTTTGAATTTTTTGGACTTTTTCATATATTTTGAAAAGCTTGAAAAGAATAAAAGTTCTTTATAGTTACAAATATAGGAGGAGATGAGTGTCAGGGAACAAACAAACTAGTTCCAAGCAACGAAACATACCTATGCTCAATGCAAGGAAACATGTGTAGGATAACGACACTCAGGGGAATGTCCCATCCCGGTAAAAAATCAAGAATCAAGATGCCAAAGAAATGTAAAAAGGCTCTGCTTTTATAGACATGAGACAAGCTCGGGATATATGGCTGATCATCAAAGCCAGGGAAGCTGATGTAAGGCTCAATAAGGCAAGAAAAAATCATGATAATAATGCAATTACAACTTGACATATACAAGGAAGTCCCAGGGTAATTGCCAACATATAGTTCAAGAGGAGTATGAAGCTCTTGATCAAAGTCATGGTGATACTATACAAAGGAATCCCACACCCTAAAGGAGAAATGTCAGCATGGGAACCAAATGCAACACATGATCTAACTAGGGTACCCATGTATGGGAAACCTCTACCATTCACATAAATTCACTTCTAAAAGAAGCAAGATGGTTCAGTGACAAGATGGAATGGGTTCGTACCTAAGGTTAAGATGAAACAATCATAAGGTCATGAAAAATGCAAGTGAATGTGGAAACCTAACCTATATGCTATTTTAGACATAATACCTGCAATATGCACGAACGGGCCAAAGACACAGTCAAACCACACTCAAAAAGGGCTCCTACAACATCAAATTAGTTCAAACGGTCAATCAAACACTATAGAAAGTGGGTAAAAACTTCAAAAATTTTCATACCATTTTGAATTTTTACCCACCATAGTGCATTTGAGTCCAGAACTTCAGAAGCAAATTCCAGGAGCATCATCTGGCGGAATCCCTCCACATTTGATCCAGGTAAATTCCCTTGCCCCTCTCTTTCATTTTCATGCAAAATTTTTAAATTTTCATGGTCCAATTAACTTTTTAGGCCACCCCAACTTGAGCGTTTTGTCCCATGCAGATATCAGGACCTTTTCACGTATAGGGTTGACCATATGCATAAAATGCCACAAAAAACATGTACATACATGGTTGTTTTGCAAACAGTCATGTATAGGGAGCCAAACAAGGATTTTATGGGAAAATAATTATCAAAACTTGTGTTTTTTGTGCAGGATGGTAGTAGAGCGGAGAGAGAGGGAACATGGTGATGTTGAGGAAGCTGTTCAAGTGGACCTCATGGATCAACAAGCATTACGGGCATGTGGCTTATACAAGTTTTGGTGTCTTGGAATGTTCAGGGAAAATCCAAGATTGCTCCATCTACTATAGATTATTGGGATCCAGAGTCCGAATCCTTTCAGATAGATGGGGTGTTAGTAAACATTGAGATTGAGGACATATATTTCATCACATGTTTTTCCTGACGAGGGGAGGTGGTGAACCTTCGATCTCATGGGCCAGGAGGTGGGCTGACTATAGATGACTACATAGCAGTGTACTACCTTCCCAATATAGAGAAGGTTGGGAGACAAATCCCAACAAACACGATTTAGATTCTGGGGTTGAAAGCCATACTCTTGGCATTAGGTAGGATTGGAGGTTTGGAATGACTCCACTAGACCTCACAACCACTGATGTTCTATACAGTAGAGTGTATGTGGCCTATAGTATATGACTAGAGTACTATCCTATTGAGCAATGTGAAACAATAGCTTAGTGACTACAAGATGGGCAGGTTGCAGAACTTAGGGTTTGGCAGTATACTAAGTGCATTATTTTTTGAGTGGGTGCCAGGGCTAAGCCCAAGAGTAGACATTTCTCCACATGGGGTCTAGGATCCATCTTAGCGATGCTGGGATAATGTCATGTGTATATTAGGATGTAGAAGGGTGGCTAACCCCTACCCAGTAGAGTTCTTTCCATGGTGGTAGAGATAGGTCATCGCCATAGACGACTACCCCTATGTAGGGATAGACTTCTATGGAGACCTAGATATGCCCCTACCACTAGGAGAAGCTTATGGAGACATAGGTAATGAATCCCAAACCCACTTTTAATTTTTTAATTATTTAATTTTTTGTGTTTTTGATATATGAAATCAAAAGACATGGTTTGGTGTGACGACACATAGTGATACTATGTCATGTAGATGTAGATGTAGGACCACAATGGTCATACGGCATTCATCGTCATCGACGGAGGGGAAGAGATGATAAGATCATGCCTGCGGATGCAAAGCGAACACTCCAAAGCATTCACATGAACTTTGTTTGGTTGACACACAGAGTACCCATAGAGTAGGTCAAGGACTTGCCTGAGACTAGGCAATGCCAAGTGGTTGGAGCACCACAAGCATGGGTCTGATTGTTTCACCGGCTAGCTAGAGCCATGGTGTGATATCATGATCAGCACCCTCCTCCACCTCATGCTTAGAGACCTGGGTGTATATTTTTTGTATGACCATGTAGTAAATTTTGGTGGCTTGAAATCCCCTATTTTGTATATGGCACTTATGTATTATGATGTCACCTTTTTTCGACTTAATCAAAAATATTTATGATGATCGATTATTATTCTATTTACATGTGTAAAATGTGTTTGTGAAACGCTTATGGTATGTGAAACAAATTTGAATCTAACACATAGTTAGCATATGAACCAGCAACTTGATTAAAAATTTTTGGAACATGAATGTATGTTATACTCTCAAAATGTCGTTCTAGCAATCTAACATGCAAGAATCTTTGTAATAATGTCAGATCCCTAATACAATACAAGCCTTTAAGTTGCAAAACCACTAACTATGAATCAAGATGTACCTCAAGAGAATGAATACCATGTGAAATGGCATCAGGCAATAACTCAATAATGGAACTATATTTAGTAATATTGTTTCACGAAGGCCATAAGTATGTGATCAACCATGTGTGGTAAAATCATCTATAACACCATGGCTCCGATGGACAAAATGTCAGTTCCATTGGATGTGTGACATCCAACTACCACTAGAGACATGCATTTTTAGTGGCTTCATTTTAATACCATCTAAGTTAATTTTGGATATTATTCTTATTGTTATTTACTTTTAAATAAATAAGTAAATTTGAATTGTGAGAATTGGAAGTTTTAGTAGTTGCACAATAAATTGAAAAACGTTTGGGTTTAAAAACAATTATGAAGCCTCGACATTCTATAAGGAGAAAAGTGCGTAGTAAATTTAGGGAGTTATTTATTGCTATAAAAGTCCTAGGCAAGAAGGAAAAAGGCATTGCGAGAAAAGAAAAAGAAATACAGAGATTCCAGTGATCACCTGAGGTGAAGGATCTGTAAATTGTGATAAAGCTATAGCTCAAAGATGCCAGAGAGCATCTAGAAGATATTAGGCTCTAAAATAGAACCTCCATTTAAGAATATTTGAAATCTAGTTTATCGAGTGGTTTTATCCCTATAAGTTCTAGTGGCAACTTGAAGTTGTAGGAGGACTGTTCTTAAACCCAAGAGTCTGGGCAAGAGTAATCAAGCAGAAAAATTTATTGCAGATTCCTAAGGCTGGGTGGCGTGTAACTACTAATACCACAATTTCCAGATATGTTTCTAAACTAATTTCCTTTTTATCCAAATAATGATGTAAAGTTATATCAACTTTAATTCTGAGTTAGGGTTATTATATTTATGCAAGTATTTATATATCTGAGTTGCAATGTTAAGCTTCGTATTCAATGATATGATGTTAGTTCTATTTAAACTATCAAATGCATTATGCTAAAGCTTGTTGGAATATAATAAACCCACTCATAAAATAATTAATCATTATTTGATTAATTTCCTACCCACTAGCTTAGATAGTTGGCATCCACTTGCACCTTAAAGTCAACAGTTGCCATCTATATCCTAGGAATGATTTATTTCTTATTATGGGTTGATATTAACCACTTTATGGCCATTCAAAATTGGTAATTGCGCTTTACAGTAGATTCTGTTTTATTCTACTTTTTCTGCTTTATCCTGCTTTTCTATGGATAAGGTAAAGCTAGTCAACTAGGAAACTGGTAGCTTTTGTTGACAACCCATCCTCCATTATTTCCTCTCCATATTCTAGGATTAGCAATTCTTTCCTTCATTCATCATCACTCACACATGCTATTGCTAATTCATGAGGTGATTGGTAGATTGGGAAAGTGCTTTATTCAACTATGGGGTTTATCATAATTAGTAAGCCTGCTTTATGAGCTACCTTGAGTTTTCTTCTAGAAACTCCTTTTTCCTTTATAAGGATGTATTACCTATGTAATAATATCAATGATCACTTATTGATCATTCATTAGTATGTGTTCATTAATTCTTCTCCTTCTCTCCTTATGCTAATTCTCTACAATTCTCTGTGAGGTTAATTATGTGCCTAGATCCTTATCCTATTTATGAAATTCCTTATGCCATCAAGGATTTAGAATTTCTACAAAGTTGTGTAGATTCTTGAGATTCTAGGGTTAGAGAAACCTAATACACAGAAAATCTTATAAACTTGTATATTTTTATTTTGTTGTTATATTCAATTTTACTAGGGTTTGAACAACTGCAACTAACAGGTTGAATGATAAAGAGGAATCACCTTCTTCTATAGGGTTTATGTGAATAATTATATACCATAATATTTAATAGGGACTTTGTGTTAACATAAGTAATACTCCAAATAAACCCTTGAAACAATATCTGACTAGTAAATGCTTTTACCAAGAAATGAATTAACAGAGACATATAAGTAGGCAAAGATTATAGCCCCAAAACCATGGTATTAAACCCAACATAACTTATAATGAATGAAATAAAATATTGTGAAGAGAAGACACAGTTGATTATGTCGTAGGGCCGAAAATAGTTATTTTTTAACTGTTTAATGAAAACTGAAAAAAAAAATATACAGAGTTACAGCCATTTTCCGTAGCAATATTATGCCAGTGACAAATCATACACAGTCATATATTTTTTGTGAACCAATTTACACAAAAAAGTTTCACAGTTGTCAAAAAAGACTTTTTAAAAACTGTTATTTCCACAAAAACCAAACTAAACTAAGCTTATAGCTGCTCATAAAACCTAAACTAACACTGGATGGATAGGGTTTGTGAAATAACAAATTCAACCATAAGAGTGCACTGTCAGTTGTGGTGCACTTTTGTATTTGAAACCCAATCCAAAATTATTAAACTTATCATATGCATGCTTGGGTCTATAGTGGAAACGATAAGTTGGTGAATAATCCCTTCATTGTTTAAAGGTTCAATCTTGCTACCTTTAATACCTATATAGTGCTCCTTTGGAAGTGTTGTAAACTGTGCTAGAACACATGTAGATATTTAGAAAAAGATAGGTTAGATTGACACTAAGTAAGTTAGGTGTTAAAACAAACTAGTCTCTCGCATGTCTAACATTTGATTGTTGGCAAAAAGGTCTTTACTAAATGTTACGTTAATATTGATAAGATGTGGATTTTCCCTCTCAAACTTGTCAATGCTCTGCATGGACTTGGTGAAACATATAGTAACAAGTAAAAGCATTTATAAAAGTTGTTTAAATAAGAAATATAAGAAAAAAAATGCTCATCATTTTATTTACATTAAGGTTTTAAAGGATTATTACAAAATGGTATCAAAGCAAGGTTTATAAAATTGTGACCTGATGGGACATTACATGCTTAAACCTTACTAAACATTGAATATAAATTCCTTTAAAATAACAAAAGAATATGTATTGTTACATGCAGAAAATCAATGATTGAACCTGATCGGGATATGGGAGAGGAATATGTACCAAACAATATGCAATATTGTTGGACTACTTTTCCCACACTCTTGTAACCCAGGTTAAACAGACCCACGAAACCAACAAAACACCCAAATACATCGGCCCGACGGATCAAGCTCAGTCGGCAACACCTACAATTCAGGTGCAATATCTCCCAAGATATCTTAATGTGTAAGTTCCAGAACCATGTTTCTGTAGGTTATGAGGATTTACAGTCCCTTGGAGAGCATCCAACGTGCTCAACAGAGTCAGAAAGATGGAGTCTTTTACTACTCAACAATGGCACAACGGTGTAACACAACCAGTGTGTGACACAACATTTTCCTTGAAAACTTAACATCTGGTGTAACGGTGTGACGCAGATGATTCCTTAATAGTAAATAACAATGCGACAATTGTATTATTATTTAACGGTATTTTAACATGAGGTAATATAGAGTGCTTGTCAATGCGTTAATTATCCATTCATTCAGTGCTTTTGTCAGTATTGCGACACTCATTCAAGTAATAACCATAAAAAATGCAATATAATCAAACATTCAACATTAACCATTAAACACTCAATATTCATCATCTCACATTCATCACGCAATCATTCATGTGACACAGGAAATAACGTGGGAGCCCATCCAGGAAAAAACCACCAAGGTGATCTTCATATGGCATGAGAAATATATGGAACCTTGCAATCTGTGACTTACAAACTATTTTGAGATATGTCTATCTACCTCAGACTCCTCCTTTCTCTCATGCTCTCTATTTTGTTCTTCTGAATACACCTACTAATCTACACACAACCCCAATCGACTCTTATACTCTACTATATGAACACTTAGCTGTCGATTGGCTCTTTACAAAATGGTCTGTGCACACAACTGCAGATCTACGGCTCAACAGCCTTCGACTATCAGAGTCGTCTCTGATCTCCTAAAAAAAATTCTACTATTACCAACTCAAACAACAAAACTACAATATTTCTAAAGGTAACTCTTGAAGCTAACCCTTATATAGAACGGTTTCCTCTTATATATAGTAGTTACAAAACTGCACAGGGTTGACTGAGTACAGCTTAGTTATTACAGTCATAAGTAGCCACAAAATATCTTCTATTACATTTATGACAGTCCATACTGGATGCAAAAAAGTCCTTCATTAAATTAATCTTAGGCCATAACTAGCCACGGAAACATCTTTGTTCTACCTGTACAGGTCATAACTAGATGCAAAAACTATCCTTTAGTTTTCTGCCGACTCGAAATCGTACAGTCTTCTGACCTGCTACTTCCCATCCTTTACTCTTTTACCTTCCAATCTTCCACCAAATCCAGTTTTGTTTTTCTTTGTTGCACCAATCCTCGTCACAGCTTTCTCTGTTTTGCGCTTACTTTCTATCCTTTAGCTGCTTTTGCTCCATCGTGGGCATGGTTTTCCTCTTGGGCTTGCATTTTGGTTTCTTCCTTTAGCTCTTTCTTGGCCCAACATAGATCTAGAGAATGCAAGTATTTTTGTGGAACTTGGATCCAAACGTAATGCAAACATGCAATCAGAGATGCTGGAAAGTAGGAGAAGCTTGAAAGTGGATATGGAAAGTATTAAAGCGAATAACCTCAGACTTATGAACGCCAAATCAAATGAGGAGGAAATAAATGAACTCATTCTTAAAAGTTTAACAGAACAACCAAAAAACATTGGAAAAAATTCTTGTAGTGCGGGGAAGAAAAGGAAAAGTATAGTATAGGGTGACAATAGTGAAGAAACTACAGAGAACCTTCTTGAGAATATACAAAACTTAAATAAAAATAAGGAGATATAAATTGGGAGACAGAAAGAACTTTTTTTAGAACTTCAAGGAGAATTTAAAAGTTAAAACCCCTGACTTTCGGTGGAGAGTCTGAAGAAGCAGTTGGGGCTTGTTTACTTAACATTAAAATCTATTTCTAGGTATATAGGTATGATGATAATTTAAGAGCATGATTGGCCATTTTTTCAGTTAGGCGAAAAGGTTGCACTATGGTGGCATGAGGCCAAAAGTGTAAATAATATACGTAGTAAGGAGCTGAGTTGGAAATTTTTTAAGTTATTTAAAAATAAATCTATGTTGGAATGATATTATGATGAAAAATATAACGAAATCAATTATTTACGATTAGGAAATTTAACCATGGATGTTTTCGTCACCAAGTTTGTGAAATTACAACATTATGTCCCTTATCTAAAAGAAGAAACAATTAAGGTTTATAGATTTGTCAATTGTTTAACCCCAGCTTATAAGGAAAATATTGAGTTTGAGATTCCTAAGAACATGGATGAGGCGATCAGAAAGGATAAGTTGTGTTATCATTTGTTTAAACAAAGATCAAAAATAACAAAAAATTGCCAAAATAAAAAGGCTAAAAAAATGGATCAACGTAAGAAAGGATTTAAACCCTCACCTTTTAGAAAAGGACAAAAAGGCATACTAATAATAATTACAATAAAAAAAGTACAATTGTCAGTAGTGGCATAAAGGGCACCAGTACTTCTAATGGTGGATGGAGCAATGTTGTGAAATAGGTTAAGTGTTGGGGTTGTAATGGACCTAATTTATACAAAAAATTTCCTCATAATCCCAATAAAAAATGGCTCCTATAAACATGGTACAGGAAGCTTCTACGCTCAATGATATAGCTAGGAACATACCAAGAATTGATGCTTCTTTGGACGATAGGAAATCAAATCATCAATCTATGATTCTAGAAGTAAAAATTAAAGTCTCAAATACATGTATTTGTATACTTATTGATTCCGGTGATAATTTAAGTTACATAGCACCAAGAATACATGGAAATTGTAAATTTAGTAAACAAAATCAAAAAAATGCATGGTTGGTACAATTAGCAACAAGAATGAAAAGGAAGGTAAATGAAATAGTTGAGGATTGCAGATTAATTTTCAATGGATTCGATACTTCAGTAAATTTGAACATACTTTCATTGCGATATTAAGATATGTTGATAGGTATGGAATGGTTGGAAGCTCATAGAGCCATTATTGATTGTTTACATAAAAAAATTTATTACAGGGATGGGGAAGGTATAATTCACACAATAAAATGAGTTTATAGACCTATATATACATGACAAATATCTGTTGTTCAATTAAAAATATTTCTCAAGAAAGGGTGTCAACTGTATTCCATTAAGTTTAAAGATTTGGAACCTGAAGAATCAAACTCAGTACTCGAACAATTTCTTATTCTGAAATAATTTCAGGATGTATTTCCTGAGGAAATACTTGGATTACCACCTAAATGAGATTTATATTTTTTCATAGACTTGGCATGAGTTGTAGCACTAGTATCAGGAGCTCCATATCATATGACTACACTATAACTAATGGAGTTAGGAATGCAGATACAGGAATTGTTGGATAAGGGTTATGTTCTTCCTATTCTTTCACTATGGGGGACAATCGTGTTGTTTGTTAAAAAGAAGGATGGAACCTTCAGAATTTGTATATATTATTGACAATTGAACAAGATGATAATTAAAAATAAATATCCTTTCGGATCCACGCCATAAGTCTGAGCTTCGACTATGTGTCGCACCTCATTGATGGCCTCAGTGAACGTATTGATGTGCTCCGATAGTTTATCGGTCGGTCACAGCTAATTTTTTCCTATGCCTTAAATACTGGACTTTACAACCTCTACAATTGAATTGGTAAGCAGGATTATGTCCTTCTCAGCTAGGCTAACCGTCTTAGTCTTTCTATCAGCTTTACGCTTCTTGTGCTACGGCTGAGACTGCTCTTTATCCTGCACCTCTTCCTGGGCCTTCTTCTGAGCCTTCATATCCTCGTCAGTAGGTTTGTCTTATCCATCATCTTGATCAGAATCCTGATCACTTTCATCCTCTTCTAAACTCACCAACTGGTTTCCTTTCTCATCGCCCCCATCATTCCCTTGCACATCATCTTGGTCATCTCCTTTTCCATTCCCTTGTTCGTTTCTATGGTTATCTGCTTGGTTCATTTCCATGTCGACTGGGATGCACTATTCTGTAGGCCAATCCTGGATGGCCTCTTCCACATCTGATTCAGTAATCATGAAAAGCGTCGGTTGCGCTTGCTTCTCTAGGTCCTAGAACAGCTCCAAAATAATACTATGGATTCCAGCATGGAAAATTATAAAATATGAATAATTTTGTATCATTGCAGCGTGAAATCTATGCTGGTGTTCTATTTCCTCTTTTTCTCTTTTTTTTTCTGATATATATACACTTTTTTCTTATGCATTCGTGTCGTAGCCAACATGGTAAGGTTTTAAGCAGAAGTCATTGATCATTCCCAGACTGGCGTTCCATCCATATTATGTAGTTTTACTACATGAGCCTCCAGGATGTGTGTCATTACATTTGTCCCTAGCGAATGCTTCTTCAATTTCCCTTGATGCTTCAAAAAAAAAATTATTGTATAGCAAAACATGTCCTCCGACTTCAAAAATTTTAGTTTTGATATGGCGATCATGCCATGATTTCTGCCTTTTCTTCTCTATGTTTTGATGAAATCCTGTGACGAAGCATTCCTCTTCCATCTGAATGAGTTGCGACAACCTTTGTTTGACAACAGCTTCGTCAGTTATATCTGTAAGCATGACAATTATTAGGCTTGGCACAATATATTCCATCGACACAACAACTTCTTTCACATATGCTACTATGAATAGAGTGTGTCCTGTCATTCGCTTGCAAGTTGTGTGGTATTCCCATATCACATCTGAAACTTTCTGATCCCAATCATCTCGATGCGCATTGCATATTTTCGTTAAATGCATTTTACAGAATTTTGTTGAATGCTTCAATTGTTCCATTCTGCTGAGGATGATATGGTGTCATTTTCCTATGTTGAATATGGAACTCTACAATAAGATCATCAATCATTTTCTTAAAAATGTGAGTACCTTGCTCACTTAGGATAATTTTCAGGCATCCAAATCTAGTCACCACATTTTCAAATAAAAAATTTGCCGCAGTCGCAGCATGTACAATCTTTAACAGGCACGGCTTCATCCCATCTGGTTAATTAGTATGTCACTATGATAATGTAGCGCATGCCAGTCCTCTTTCCTGGTGGAATGATTGGTCAAAAAAAATCAATGGACCACTTATCAAATTCTTGAAGGGTTATCTATGGCGTTAGCGGAATTTCATCACGCCTCAACGGTTTTCCTGTTCTCTAGAAAATATCATAGTGGCGGAAAAAGATCTTAGTATCTATACATATAGTCGGCCACCATAATCCAACTTGCAATATCTTGTGCACATTTTCCTTTCCAGCATAATTTCCTCCAGCAATACCAGCATGTGCTTCACTCATTATCCAATGTTGTCCATGGTCAAAGACACACCGTCCCAATATTTCATCAAAACTAATCTTGTAGATTCCTAACGATCAATATATAATCAATGGATTTGATGACCAAATGTTTCTTTTGCATAGTAGTGAACCCTTCAGGTGCATATCCTGTACATAGTAGGTGTGTGGTAGACTCAAACTTTTTATCAAACACAGTGACCGTAAATAGTTGCACATCGAGAAAGTTGTCCTCTAGGCTGGTTCGTTCTTCACTAGTTTCTATCTTTGATAAATGATCAGGCCCCACATTCAATTGACCAGGTTTAACAATGAATTCAAAGTCAAATTCTTGAAATAGTAGGAGCCATCGACATATATTCCCCCCAACACTAGCTTCTTGACCAAATAATTTAAGGCTGAATGATCAGTGCACATTTTAAAATGTCCACCCAACAAGTAGTGTCAAAACTTCTTCAGCAAGTAGACCATGGCGAGGCCTTCTATCTCTGTTGTCATGTATTTTTTCTCTATTCTTGACATTTTTCATCTAGTAAACACAATAGGGTGGCCAAGCGCACCCTCACCTGGTTGGTCAAGACTATGCCGAGCATGACAGATGATGCATCGACATGGACATGGAACTGCTTCTTTCGGTCGAGAAATACTAATATTTGCGTGGTGGCCATCTTGCTCTTTAATTTGTCTAAGCTTTCTTGACAGTCTTCTATCCATTGAAACTTCGCATCTTTCTTCAATAGTTTCTCCATAGGTGCAGTTATCTTTGCATATCCTCTGATAAATTTTCTGTAACAACATGTGTGTCTTAGCACTAATTTGAGTTGCATGACTGATGTAGGTGGTGGTAAGTCAACGATAATTGCAAGTTTTCCTGGGTCAACTGAAATTTCGTCGCAACACATGACATGTCCCAACAGTACACCAAATGGTGAGTAAAAAATACATTTCTTTGAATTAAGTGAAATCAGATACTAGAGAAAATGGACCAACATCATGTGCAGACTCTCAATATGGTCTCTTACTAGACCAAACACGGTCCAATCATCAAAGTAGACCTCAATAAATTTATGTATGAAATATTTAAAAGTATAAACTACTATTCTAGAAAAAATAGCAGGTACATTCTTGAGTCCAAAGAGCATTACCGTATACAGATAGCATCCCCATTCTATAACACATATTGTTTTGTATCAATCCTCCTTTGCAATTCCTACTTGGTGATAGCCCGAGAAGCCATCAGTGAATGAATACATCTCTTTCCCTCTGATGCTTTCCAGTACTTCATTTGTGAATGGTGTTGGGAATGGATCGTGCAAGCATACATTGTTCAGCTTCCTCAGGTCGACATAGATCTAGACTTCACCTTTTTTCTTCTTATCCTGGATCACCATAGGCCTAATCCATTATAATTCTTTGACATATTTGATGATTCCTACATTGAGAATTCGATCCAAATCCGCTTTGACCTTCTCTTTATACCTTGGATTCAACCTATAAGGTTGCTCCTTAATGGATTTAGCATCTGTTTTCAGGGGTATTTTCATCTCTCCCAGTCTCCCACTATTCCCTTCATCTCTTAGATGTTGATAGGGAATAGGTCCTGATACTCATGCAGCAAGTCTGTTATCTTGGATACCGTCTCATCGTCTCAATAATATACTATATTGGTGAACTTTTGGTTTTCTGGCAAACCAATGTTCACTTTCTTGATTTTTAGCGGCTTAAGGAACCGGTCGCTTGAAATAACACATCCTTTGACTTTGCTAGTACCTTCCAACTCTGGTATGTTTATGTTAGTCAAATCGTCATATGGTTCTCCAACCAGATTGTAACAATCCATCCATTTTTGGATGGTCACACTGCACTGGTGGGATTTTGCTACTTCTTCAAGGATTTCAACAAATATTTTCTCCTTGATCGTTTGAAGCGCAGTATCAACTATCGGCTTCTCATCAACAAATCTAAAGTTGTTCAAAAATTGTTTAACCACCTCATTCCAATCCTAAGCTCCTCATCGCAAATCCATGGATGTATACCAGGCCCTAGGTATCCCTTCCAAGGTGTGTATGAAATGATGGACCCACTCCTGTCGTGGGTATTCTACAAATGTCGTGTGACACTGATTGAGGTGTTTGATGGGATTAGATAGCCCTGTGTACTTCTGACTTATGACTGTGACTTATTTACTAAATCTGACCTCTAGCAACCTTATGCACTATAGCCATTCTGATATGGACCATTTATGTGTACTCCACCATCTAGCGGGAGTGGCCTTTAGTACATAGTCTAACGCTAACAAGCATTGTGCTTCTGTTACCAATCCCTCAAAATCGCTTAAGAAGGTCTCAATATTAGGAAAGCTAACATAGGTGGGTAATTCACTTGAATGATTCTCCACTCATCGCATATACCTTGTAATCCTAACAGATCTCCTCATGGAGACTTCATGCAATCTATTTTTCCAATTCTCAAAGGCCTCTTCTGAATCTGATATGAAAGAACTAGTACTCCTCCAACTCAGGTTTCCATCCACTATAAGATGTATGTAATCATATTTTAAGGTGCTGACACTATAGATATGTTCTAGATAATCATCCTATCCTTCACTATAGACAGGTTAGACATATCTCTATCCCTCCAGTGGGTCAATGGGAAACACTAGCCTCATCTCATCATCCTCAAATGAGAGGATCCACTTCTTAAATTTATAATTGTCTAATTATCTATGGCCCAATCTATCCCTAGAAGTGCGGTATATGGGTTCGTGTCATCAACAATGTTGATGACTTCAAATTCTATGAATGTGTGCAGCCCCTCAATGTCGACAGGGACTTGACTCAACCTACCAATTGGTAGGACCTTCGCCTGATTTGCAAGCCTCAACTAAAGAGGAAACCAGTCCAAGCGCATCTTGATCATGCTCTCCCAAGTCTGTCATGTTAGAATATTGACATCTGATCATAGGTCAAGAATAATGTAATCTATGTCATAGTCCCATATTTGAACAGTCATTCTTAACTTCCTCCCTATTTTAAATTGATTTTTGACATGGTTAACCCTTCTTTCAAGTTGCGACTCAACTGGGGTTTCTTCTATCACTACTTGTAATTCTGCTATAGTATATTTATCGTGAAGATATGTTAAGTAAATTGAAAGAAATGGCTGGAGCTTACTAACCTTTCTTGGAGATTATTTTCGGAAGATCTGTTGGAATCATTCAGGCATCTCTTTGAATTCTTCTCAGGTTGATGGTTGGTCGAGATCCACAAACTCGTTTCGCACATCCAAAAAATAATTACTTCTATTTTTTAACATCGAATGGTACTTTCTTCTATGCCACGGGTCGCACCTATGGTTGCTCTTGTAGTATATTCAAATCAGCTCTAGTCACAGCACCTCCTTGTGTTACAATAGCAACACTGGGTTCTCTTGGCTCAATAGAAATCATCAAAACATTCTATTTAGGATTTTGATTTGGATTCTATATAGGGTTAGGACCTTTGATGATCTGAGCTTTCCACTTTGCAATTAACTAGGGACATTGCTCCACATTATGGTCATGTGCTTTGCAATATGAACATGTCTTTGCAAGTTCCTAGAAATATCTGGCATAATGGCCCATCTTTCCACAGTTATCGCATATGAATTGACCTATTCCTATGCCAAATATTCCTCCTCCTCCTCTAACTTTGAAGTTTCCACCTCCCTTTCCCTTAGGGTGTGGCTGCTACAGTGGCTACTGATTCTGCAGTGTGTATTGATTATGTGGTGCATATTGAGGCTGATACTAACTCTGCTACTGGTTTTATAGGAAAGGAACACGCTGGTAGTGTGCGTGCACTTGTTCAACCTAAGACTGCCTATCATTCTTTGTGAAGTAGGTATCTATTGTCTTCTCCTTCAAGAGATGATATGATCTGCAATCCTTCTCATCATGCCCTACTAATTTGTAAAACTTACTATAAAGGATGTCTAGGGTACTTACAATCTTCTTTAAATATAGACAATCCTTGTCACCATGCCCCCTAGTTTGGCATATTTGGATCGAGGGTAGTCTTTGGGTACTCAATGGATTTGGCACACCTGATGAGATAGTTCATATATGACAAACAATTATCCTTGGTGTGTCCATCCATTTGAAATCTTGTGCACCATAATTCCTCTTGGGATTCTTTTCCCTTCTTGAGGTCTTGAAGGTGCACCATTATATTAGCTAGTTGTGACTGAATCTACATCATTCTTGTGCCACCATATCCAATTGATGATAATTCCAACTTCATGGTTAGTTCTAGCACTTCTGTATCCGACACAATCTTCTATTGCAACAAAGGAGCTTGGATGTGTGGTAAAAGCACAACAATAAACTACTCTTTATGTTGTACATCTAACATCTGGAAACTAACTTTGGCTATCAAATTTTTAAATCATTGATTGAAATCCCATACAGATTATGCCGATAACTTATTTATCTCCTTGATCTCAGTGATGCACTACGACTCAGATTTAGGTTTTTTGAACTCATAAATCATCATGCATCGGATCTCATCAAGGGTATTTTGTGGGGTTCCTGATGCTATGGAAAAATTCATAAACTAGCCTAGTGTGAAACCGCGCAGAGTCATAACCATCTGTTCTTTCTTTATGTCTGCATTATGAACTTAGTGAACCATCTAAACAGCTTCACAAAGGAACCAATGTTGCTCTGGATCATCTACTCCCTTTCCATTGAATGTGGGTAATATAATATCTATCCTAGGCATTGAGTTGGCATCGGGGATATTCAGTGAACACTCCAATGGATATAAACTCTCCTCTACACTAGTCACGTTACTAGCACTATCAATATTAACATTTCTTGTAGGAGATGAGACTCTAGACCTCACCTTCGGTGATACTCCTAGCATGGCATAGTTATGTATTGATATTGGTGTCTCTATAGATTCTTTGGATTCTTCTAATCCTTCATAAATTAGGCTATAGTATTCATGTTCATCTCAAGACCCTTTGTTGATTTGTGACCCAACTTTGTACTAACTTTCTTCGAATAGACTAGGACTCCGTCTACCTCCTACTTTCTTTCTTATTTTGCCCGACTTGAATCTCCTTCCACTCCTTAGGAATCCAACTTCTAGTTCAAGTTCAGTACTTTCTGGGAACATCTCAGCTCACCATTTCCCATTTTCTTTATAGGTCTCCTATGACATATCCCCTCCTATAGATATGCAACTCAACTGCTCAACTGTAAAATACCCTTCTCATAGATGAGTATCTTTATCCATGTATTTATAGACAACAAATATCTTCTTCGGGGTCCTTGGAAAAATTTCATTCGGTGATACTCCTAGCATGGCGTAGTTATGTATTGATATTGGTGTCTCTATAGATTCTTTGGATTCTTCTAATCCTTCATAAATTAGGCTATAGTATTCATGTTCATCTCAAGACCCTTTGTTGATTTGTGACCCAACTTTGTACTAACTTTCTTCGAATAGACTAGGACTCCATCTACCTCCTACTTTCTTTCTTATTTTGCCCGACTTGAATCTCCTTCCACTCCTTAGGAATCCAACTTCTAGTTCAAGTTCAGTACTTTCTGGGAACATCTCAGCTCACCATTTCCCATTTTTTTTATAGGTCTCCTATGACATATCCCCTCCTATAGATATGCAACTCAACTGCTCAACTGTAAAATACCCTTCTCATAGATGAGTATCTTTATCCATGTATTTATAGACAACAAATATCTTCTTCGGGGTCCTTGGAAAAATTTCATTCGGCCTCACTATATGGGGTTATCATCTCTACTACAAACTTAGTAATATACCCTTGCAAAATACTTTCGACCCAACAATAAACATCTCTAGATATGGGGTTACGTACACTAGTTAGCTCGTGAACCAGCTGAGCACTCCACTTGACTTCTTCTATTCTTTGGAAATTTGTCTTCCATGTTTCCAAAATTGACAACCACTCATGCAGCACAATGGGAAAATATGCAAAGAATATCTCATGAATATGAGAGTATATGTATCGATCCAACTAGTTTTCTGCGCTCAACCGCAAACTTTTGCTTTCTTCTTGCGCAAATGCTAATGTCTTAGACTCTAGCCAATCCTTGATTTCCTTCTTTGTCAGATTCCATAACATTTCCCTCAACTCAATTGACTATGGGTCCTAGAAATGGAACCATTTTTTGGCCAAATTTTCCCACACTATCGCGACCTAGGTTCAATAGACCCACAAAACCAACAAAACACCCAAAATACATCTGCCCGATGGAGCAAGCTAAGCTGGAAACACTTGCGAGGCAGGTCCAGGCTCACCCAAGATATATTAATGTGTAACTTCTAGAACCATATTTCTACATTTGGAGAGGGTTTACAGTCCCTTGGAAAGCATCAAAGGCACTTGACAGAGTCGGAAGGATGGATTATTTTAGTACTACGGTGTGACAAATCTAGCATGCGAAACAACCTTCTCCTTGCCAACTTAACAACTGGTGCAATAGTGTGACATAAATAATTCCTTAATATTAAATAAAAATTCAACCATTGTATTATGAGTTAATAGTAACAGGAGGTAATACAGAGTGCTTGTCAATGCGTTAATCATTCATTCATTCACTGCTTTTATCAGTATTGCGACATTCATTCAAGAAATAACCATAAACAATGCAAGATAATCAAACCTTCAGCATTAACCATTAAACATTCAATATTCAACATCTGGAATTCATCACTCAATCATTCATGTGACATAAGAAATAATGTGGAAACCCATCCAAGAAAAAACCTCCAACGTGCTCTTCATCTGGCATGAGAAATATATGGTACCTTGCAGTCTGCGACTTACATACTATTTTGAGATATGGTATATCTAGCTCAGAACCCTTCTTTGTCTCATGCTCTCTATTTTATTCTTCTAACTACTCCTACTAATCCACACACAGCCTGGATCAACTGTTCTATTCTACTATCTACACACTCGGCTACAGATTGAATCTTTACAAAACAGTATGCGCACACAGGTGCAGATCTATAGATCAACATCCTTCTACTATCTTACTCCTCTCCAATCTCCTTAAAATACTTCTACTATTACAAATTGAACAAAAAAAACTTCAATCTTTCTGAAAATAACTCTTGAAGCTAACCCTTATATAGAACGGATTCCTCTTATTTATAGTAGTTACAAAACCGCACAGGGTCGACTGAGTACAACTTAGTTGTTATAGTTATAAGTAGCCACAAAATATCTTCTATTACAATTATGACAGGCCATACTGGCTGCAAAAAATTCTTTTATTACATTAATCATAGGCCATAACTAGCCACGGAAACATCTTTCTATTTTCCTATACAGGTCATAACTAGGTGCAAAACCTATCCTTTAGTCTTTCATTGACTCAAACTTTTATGGTCTTCTGACCTACTGCTTCTGAACCTTTACTCTTCTACCTACCAATCTTACACCGACTCTAGGTTCACTTTTCCTAGTCACACCATTCCTCATCGTAGCTTTCTCTGTTCTGTGCTTCCTTTCTGTCCTTTACCTGCTTTGACTTTGTCACATTCCTTCTTTTCCTCTTGTGCTTTCCCTTAAGTTTCTTCCTTTATCTCTTTCCTATCCCAACACAGATCTAGAGAATGCAAGTATTTTTGTGTAACAAGGATCCAAATGTAATGTAGACATGCATTCAGAGATGCTGGAAACCAGGATAAGTTTGAAAGTTGATATGTAAAGTATTAAAGAGGATAACCTCAGACTTATGAACATCAAATCAGATCAAGAGGAAATAAATAAACTCATTCTTAAAAGTTTAATAGAACCATTGAAAAACAATGGAAATAATTCCTATAGTGTGGGGAAGAAAAGGAGAAGTATAGTACAGGGTGACAGTAGCAAAGAAGGCTACAGAAAACCTTCTTGAAAATATACAAAACTTAAAGAAAAGTAAGGAGATATAAACTGGGAAATAGAAAGAACATTTTGTAGAACTTCAAGGAGAATTTAAAAAGTTAAAACCCTCTACTTTTGATGGAGAGTTTGAAGAAGAGCATGAGGCTTGGTTACTTAACATTAAAAGGTATTTCCAGGTATATAGGTATGATGATAATTTAAGAGCACGATTGCTGATTTTTCAATTAGGTGGAAAGGTTGCACTGTGGTGGCAGGAGGAAAAATGTGTAAATAATATACATAGTAAGGAGCTGATTTGGAAATTTTTTAAGAAGTTATTTAAAAAGAAATATATGTTGGAACGATATTATAATGAAAATTCTAAGGAAATCAATGATTTAGGATTAGGAAATTTAACTATGGTTGAGTTTGTAACCATGTTTGTGAACTTACAATGTTATGTACCTTATCTGAAAGAATAAACAACTAAGGTTTATAGATTTATCAAATTTTTACCCACAGCTTATAAGGAAAATATTGAGTTTGAGATGCCTAAGAACATGGATGAGGCGATTAGAGAGGCTAATCTATGTTATCATTTTTTAAAACAAATATCAGAAATAACAAAAAATTGGCAAAATAAGAAGGCTGAAAAAAAGTTCCGATGTAAAAAAGGATTTAAACCCTCACCTTTTAGAAAAGGAGAAAAAATTCGTAGTGATAATAATTACAATAAAATATGTACAACTGTTAGCAGTGTCATAAAGGGAACCGGTAATTCTAATGGTGGATGGAACAATGCTGCTAAATAGGTTAAGTGATGGGGTTGTAATGGACATCATTTATACAGAAATTGTCCTCATGATCCCAATAAAAAATGGCTTCTATAAACATGGTACATAAAGTTTATACGATCAATGATATATATAGGAACATACCAAGAATTAATTCTTCTTTGGATGATAGGAAATTAGATCATCAATCTACGATGCTAGAAGTAGAAAGTAAAATCTCAAAGACAGATGTTTCTATACTTATTGATTCCAACGCTAGTTTAAGTTACATAGCACCAAGAATACTCGAAAATTGTAAAGTAGTAAAGAAAAGCAAAACAATGCATGGTTGGTACAATTAGTGACAGGAATGAAAAGGAAGGTAACTGAAATAGTTAAGGCTTGCAGATTAAGTTTCAATGGCTTGGATACTACATTAAATTTGAACATATTTTTGTTAGGATCGTAAGATATATTGATAGGTATGGACTGGCTGGAAGCTCATAGTGGCATTATTAATTGTTTACATAAAATTTTTAATTACAGGGATGGGGAAGGTATAATTCACTTAGTAAAAGAAATTTACAGACATATATCTACATGACAAATCTCTGTTTTTCAATTAAAAAAATGTCTCAAGAAAGGGTGACAATTGTATTCCATTAAGTTTAAGGATTTGGAACTTGAAGAATCAAACTCAATACTGGTATAATTTCCTATTTTGAAAGAATTTCAAGATGTATTTCCTCAGAAAATACTTGGATTACTGCCTAAACGAGATTTATATTTTTCCATAGAATTGGTGTGAGGTGCAGGATCGGTATCATGAGCTTCATATCATATGAATACACCAGAACTAACAGAGTTAAGAATGCAGATACGGAAATTGTTGGACAAGGGTTATGCTCATCCTAGTGTTTCACCATGGGGGACACCCATGTTGTTTGTTAAAAAGAAGGATGGAACTTTCAGCATGTGTATATATTATTGACAATTGAATAAGCTGACAATTAAAAATAAATATCATTTACCTAGAATAGATTATTTGTTTGATCAGATTGGTGGAGAAAAAATGTTTTCAAAAATGGATCTCCGATCAAGATATCATCAGGTTTAGGTTAAGAATCAGCACATTCATAAGAATGCATTCCGAACTAGATATAGACACTATGAATTTGTGGTATTTCCATTTAGTTAACAAGTGCTCTAGCAGCATTCATGAATATGATGAATAATCTGTTGAGTAAATTTTTGGATAAATTAGTATTGCTTTTCATTGATGATATTCTGATATATTCTAGGAATGTGGTGGAGCATGGAGAGAACTTACAAAAAAATTTCGAAACCTTAAGGGAACATAAATTATATGCCAAACTAAGTATATGTGACTTTTATAAAAAGGAGGTACAGTACATGGGTCATGTCATTTTGGAAAAGGGAGTAGAGGTTGATCCAGCAAAAATCAAGGCTATAATGGCGTGACCTACACTAAAGGATGTGCATGACATTCGATATTTTATGGGATTAATAGGATACTACCGAATATTTATAGAATTGTTTTCTAAAATAGCTTATCCCATAACTGCTTTGAAAAAGAAGAGTGTTAGATTTAATTGGAACCAACAGTGTCATGATAGCTTTGATAAATTAAAACAGTTGTTAACCACAACACATGTATTAAAATTAGTTGATCCAAATAAGGAATTTATATTATGCAGTAATGCAATTAAAGAAGGGCTAGGAGGGATTTTAACTCAACAAGGTCATGTAAACTGCTATGAGTCTAGAAAACTAAAAGAATGTGAGAAAAACTATGTAGCACATGATTTGGAGTTGGAAGCTATTATTCATTCTCTTGAAATTTGGTGGCATTACTTAATAGGGAATAAATTTTTGTTACTGACAGATAATATTGGGTTGAAATATGTATTTGATCAAAAATAATTAAATTCCCGTTAAGCCAGGTGCCTTGCATTCTTGAGTGAATATGATTTTGACATTAATAATATAATCGGAAAGGAAAATATTGTATCTAATGCTTTAAGTAGACAACAGCATCAATTACATTAAGTGTTAATAAGTAATTATGAATCTGAATTCAAAACTATGCTAAAAGAGGCATCCATTGGCGATGAACAATACATAATCTAGGTGGAAAAATATAATCAGAAAAAACTAGGAATAGATGAAAATATGTATCATATTGATACCGAAAGGTTCTTACATTTCAAAAAAAACATTTATGTGCCTAATCAATACAACATAAAGCAAGTTATATTTAAATAATTGCATTATAATCCGTATGTAGGATGCGTTGGGTATCAAAAAAATTTAACAGCCTTGAAGAAATATTTTTATTGACCAAATATGAAAAGAGAAGCAGTTGAATATGCGGCTCGATGTTTTACTTGTCAATAGGTTAAGGCTATTTATCAACATCCAATTGGTTTATTACATCCTATACCTATAGCTGAGTGGAAGTGTGATACTAAAGCTATGGATTTTATTACAGGATTACCAAGGACAAAAAAATAGAATGACTCCAATATGGTTGTAGTGGACAAATTAAGTAAAGAAACACATTTCATACTAGTAAAGTCAACCTATAAAGCAGTCAATATAGCTAACATCATCATGAAGGAAATTTTCAGATTGCATGGTATACCTAAAATAGTAATCACAAATCGTGATGTTAAGTTTACTTCCATATTTTGGATGTCATTATTCAAAGGTATGGATACAAAATTGATTTTTAGCATAGCTTATCAACCTCAAACTGATGGAGAAACTAAATGAGTGAACAAGGTATTGGGATATATGTTGAGAATGCATGTAATGAATCAACTAGGTAAATCGAAGTATTATATTCACCTGGTAGAATTTGCATACAACAATAATTATTAATCATCTCTTAAAATGAGTCCTTCTGAGATATTGTATGGTAGGATTTGTAAGGTTCCATTTAAGTTGGTGTAACTTGGAGGACATATTGAATTTAGGGACAGACATGTTAGCACAAATGGAGGAAATGGTACGTCAAATAAAACAGAATTAAAAAATTTCCCAAGAAAGACAGAAAAGTTATGCATACAAGAAAAGAATAGCCAAAGAGTATAAAGTAGGAGAACATGTGTTTTGAGAGTTAAAATGAAGAAGAGAAAGATAAGATCAAGACTTTATGCAAATCTGACACCCAAATATGTGGGAACTTTTGAAATTTTGGCAAGCATAAGGCCTATAGCTTATCAATTATCCTTACCTCCTTATTTAAGAATTCATGCTGTTTTCGATATTTCTTTGTTAGAAAAATATGTTGTTGATAAATCTCATATAATTAATTGGGATAATTTGCAGGTGCAACCAAAGGGATATTTCCACATGAAACCAATGTGCATTCTCGATAGAAGAGAAATTCAGCTTCAGAAGAAGGTTATTGTACAAGTAAAAGTACAATGGAAACATTACTCAGAAGAGAAATCCACCTGGAAAAGGACGAAACTATGAAACAAAACTTTCCTTCTTTATTTCAAACTTTTAATAATACTGATTAAGCACCGAGGACAGTGCAATGTTTTTAGGAGGGGAGGATTATAATACCCTATAAGTTAAGATATTATTCTTATTGTTATTTACTTTTAAATAGATAAGCAAATTTGAATTATGTAAATTGGAAGTTTTAGCAGTTGCACAATAAATTAACAGAAGTTTGGGTTTAAAAATGGTTATGAAACCTTGACATTCTCTAAGGATACAAGCGGCTAGTAAATTCAGGGAGTTAGTTATTGCTACAAAGTCCTAGGAAAGAAGGAAAAATACATGGAGAGAAAAGAAATAAAGAAATAGCTTCCAGTGATCACTTGAGGTGAAGGATCTATAAATTGTGATAAAGATATAGCTCAGAGCTTCCAGAGAGAATCTGGAAGATGTTAGGCTCAGAACTAGAACAGTCATTCAAGAATATGAGAATGCTAGGCTCTAGAGTGATTTTCTCTCTATAAGTTCTGGTGGCAACTTGAAGTTGTAGGAGGATTGTTCTTAAACCCAAGAGTATGGGAAAGGGGGTGGAATTAGGAAAACAAATTTATTGCAAATTCCTAATACTGGGTGGTGTGTAACTACTAATACCACAATTTCCATATATGTTTCTAAACTAATTTCCTTTTTAGTGAAATAATGTTGTAAAGTTATATCAACTTTGGTTCTGAGTTAGGTTATTATATTTCTGGAAGTATTTATATATTTGAGTTACAATGTTAATCTTCCTATTCAAGTATATGATGTTGGTTTTGTTTAAACTATCAAATGCATGATGTTAAAGCTGTGTATATTCTTGATATTCTAGTGTTAGAGCAACCTAATACATAGAAAAGATTATAAACCTGTATCTTTTTATTTTATTTATGTTAGTCCTAAAGTCTATGTCGATTACTTAGCACAAAGTTTTGGCACCTCAAATTAAATGAATCTAGATTTTTATAAGCAGAAGAGGAACATGAAGGTGTGGATGAATGATCAAAGGTACTGATAGGTATCTATAAAGGATGGTAAACAAAGATGATGTAGAAACACATAAATATAAACAGTATCATATGTATGAGCCAGCCATGAGCCAGATATATAATCACAAACAATTGATCACATATCTGAATTTTGAATGCCTTAATAACAGAAAAAAATTCTGTATAAAAGGGAATACAAACACACACATCTGTAATGAGAAACTAGCATCATAAATACTGAATTTCATAAGAATCATGACAGAAGTATCAAAAAAATTGAATAGCATTTGTATTGATAGAAAGCCAAAGTGACTCATTTTAATATTTATCATCTACCATAAAGTCACAAAATATACCCACAGAGCTGCAAAAGAATTTTATAGTTTCAAATTGGTAAACTCGACCCTCACAATCACTCACAACCCCTTGACTAAAATCCCTTTTAAAGAATGGTATCTTCCTGAGCAGGAAGATAACCTACCAGACAACAGCAGAGAACACATGAAGAAATAGAAGAATTCCTAGTCCAAGGCGCCTAATGAATCCTACATAGGCAGTGTAAATGGAAATGTGATTCATGGAAACATTCACCGTTGTTGTGTGGAATTAGACCAACAATGAGTCCCTCCAAGGAGATCCATGAGATCAATGTACTATACATTTCAACTTGTTTATTGATTCACAACTCAATACATTTATTCTTCATTTGATTTTTTCCATCTTTGAACCACCCTCATCATTACAAAACAAAACCCATGCTCAAGATCATTCTGTTAGTAGAGAGCTCAAATGCTACACTACTTCAATACCCAACCAAAATCTTTGCATAATAGCAAGTAGATCTAAAACCCTGAAAATATATGAAACATGTTGCATTTTTGTGTAGGGAAGACTGAAAACCATTAAACAATTTATTTTCTAGCTCTAATGAAGGTAATGTAGTATACATAATAGGTCTTCTCCACCATTATGTTCTCATCTTCACGAATCACTAAAACTTCCAGGTATCTATCACTGAAATGTTGCCTCAAAAATCCTGCATACTTTGATGTTGGACTTTACTTTTTGGATGAGAGACCTTCATTGGCATCCACAAAACTCTAAATTAAGACAGTGAACTCGAGCTTGGGAACCTTTTACACATTGTAAGTTAACACGTGGTGCATTGCATGCCTTTGGCTCATTGGATTGCCTCTGTTCTTCATGTTGGTACTACATAATGCCTTTAGTTTGAATATAGATTGGCATTGAATGATAGATTAGGACAAAACACTTTTTACATATCCAAACTTTTAAGCATATAACCAAATATTCTAAAACTGGATTTACGTGGAGTTTGGAATAGGAAAAAACCCATTTATAACCAAATCATAATAAAAACAAATATAAATATTATTTTGAAACTATAAAATAATTTTTAAAATAATATTTATTTTTATATTTATTTTTAAAGTATTTGATTTGATTATGAGACTAGGTATATATGACACTATCATGAGATATTTTATCTTGACATTAATTCGAATGAAAATAATGTGAAGACTCATTGTTGGTTGGGTTAATGAAGAATCACTAGATTGAAGATTTGGACCGAAGGAAGATTGGTTACACTGACATCCTTGGCATTTTTAGATACAAAAAAAAGTCAGAGAATCCATGGTTTAAAGGCTTGAGATAAAAATAGCAAACTAGGCTTACTTGAACAATCATGACCTAGGAAAAAAATGCTAGAATATTTTACATCCACGTTGTCAGAATCCAAAAAATTTAATGACCAAATTTGGTATCAACAATTGCTATATTCAATTTTACTATTATTTGACCGAATGCAACTAACATGTTGAATGATAAAGTAGAATCACCCTCTTCTTTAGGGTTTATGTAAATAATTACATACCATAATACTTAATAGGGAATTTGTGTTAACATAAGAAATAGTGCAAATAAACCCTCGAAACAATATCTAACTAGTAAATGCTTTTAGCAAGAAATGAATTAACATATGCATATAAGTAGACAGAGATTATAACCCCTAAACAATGGTATTAAAAATATCATAACTTATAATGAATGAAAGAAAATATTTCAAAGAGGAAACACATTTGATTATACCGTAGGGCCGAAAATAGTTCTTTTTGAATTGTTTAATGAAAACAAAAACCAGAAATATACAGAGTTACAAAAAGTTTCCACAGCAATATTATACCGGTGACAAATGATACAAAACCGTATCTTTTTCGAGAACCAATTTAGCCACAAACATTTTACAATCATCACAAAAGACTTTTTTAAAACTTTTTTTTTTGTAATGTCCTCATCTGATTAGGCATTCACGACCAAAACCGCTAACCTATGTGATTCCTATGGGTTCGAGCGGTTACTGACAGTTAGGGAATCAACTAAAGACTAATGCCATCTACATAAAATCTATGGCATCAATATGTTATCACCATTAGTTCAAGGAGGGCCACCGGGGCCAAAGGCCATCATCATGCATGACATCTAAGCATTATTTAATGATGCATGCACCCATTTAAGTCTCCATGTGCATGCATGCAAGTCAACTACAAATTAGAAATTAAAGTGACCTAATTAGGTCAAAAGTTAGGGTTTTAAGAGTTGAAAGTTATAAAAGGAAGATAAAGTGAAAGGAGACTCACTTTTTGGATGATTATTGATTTTGGAGCTCTTGAGTAGTAGCACATCATGCGGCCATAGCAGTTGGGGTTGGAGACAGTGTCTTCAACTAACGGGGTTTTGGCAGTGAGATATATGCCCTAGTCTCATCCAGGGTAAGCCATCCAGGTTCACCATCCGCTCTTCAATTTATTCATAGTTATCCAGTATCCATCAGAGATTGCTTTCAGGGGCACATGTGTAGCTGTAAGGGGATTTCAGCTAGAAATCCCAAATCATTAACTGAGTCTTCAGATCTTAGTTTATATTAGAAACCCAAGAACCATTCTCATCATCGGTATCATACTCCAGTACTTGGTGTTTATCAGATCCGATCTTGCTCATCCTGAGCAGTTATCATCCATTTCGAGATCAGGGGGGCGTGAGCAACTGAACCTACAGAACAATTCGCTAGCCTACCTAGAGACCTTTGAATTTCCGCATCTACCAGGAATTCTCTCCGGCACAGGAAGTCTATCAATCCTGCAAATTCTTAGCTGCATCGGTCACCTCCTTCACTGAAAACATCACCCTCAGCTAATTTGGGGTTCATGCTGCTGGGGTATCACTAGAAACAGAAGATACCAGGTCATCTCCGATTCAGATCTTGATGCATGCATATTCTCTCAGAAGCATTCCATCCAACTTATCAATGGTAAGTGGTCATTCTATCCTACAAACCCTAACCCTAATTTTAGCTATAAAATAGGGAATTTTGCATGGTAGTTTGCATGCCCGGTTGTTTCAGTTTATTTGCATAGAATTAGAAAATATCAGGATTTGGGATATTACAGTGGTATCAGAGCTATCTTCTTGGATAGCTATGGCCTTAAGAAATGAGAAATAGATGAATACAGAAGGAGACCCTTTCGTAACCTATAGGAAAAGAAGGAGTAGATACATAGGGGAATTTGAGGATATCCAACTAGAGGATATCATCTCAGACATGGAACAAACTAGTATACACTATGACAAGGGAAAGGGAACGGGAGAAGAGGAGGACAAGATGGAGTTTCACAACTTAGTATCTGCATTGCAAGACTTAGCCAAAGGGAAAAAATATGTACTCAATGCAATCAATAGATTATCTGCGAAACTAGAAATAGGTAACAACAGTACACCTCCCTCACCGATAGATCGAGGATCTAAAAGTAGCAGTGGAAAGGTTGTGTACACCAATATATAGAATACAGTGCACATATATAGCAGACCTTCCAACAGGCCTACCATGCCTCACTTCTTGGCAGATGCAGTAGGTGTTCCAGTTATGTGGGTAGAGCCTAGCAAACCTTTTGGGGCTTATTTGCAGGAATACAAGGACTTAGGGGATGCATTTCATGCTGCCATGTCTTTCTCTGATTTTTGGAACATGAAGAGTAGGAACAAGCCCAAGAATTTCAACAAGGGATTCAATCATAACTATGAGTTGCAAAAGACCTTGCGCAAGTTGACCATCCCAAACTTTGATGGCACTCACGAAGGTTCAGTGAGGATATGGGTTCAAAAGTTGGATACCTATTTCCAACTCAATCCCATGGTAGAGACAAATGCCATTAAATTAGCTACACTCCACCTGGATGAAGAGGCTCATGAGTGGTGGTACCACAGATTGGTGACATTCGGTCATAACACCATACACTCCTACAGTGAGTTCACTCAAAATCTCATGGAGTGGTTTGACAGGAAGGATCTAGAGATACATTTCAGGGAGTTGGCTCAACTCATACAGATAGGTAGTGCAGAAGCCTTCATCTCAAAATTCCAAAGGATAGAAGTCATGGTAATAGATGTGTTAGAGAGCAAGTTGACTATGTTATTCACTGAGGCCCTTGTTAGCACTCAAAATATACTAAAGGTTGTGGAAGGTAATCTCAAGGTAACAGCAATAACCACTTCAGAAAGAAACTAGACTTTCTTTCTAGAGAGGGATCTCTCACATATAAATTTAACAAGGCCAGATATATGAAATTAGTATTTTTAATCAAGTAGATGGTTGAAACAACACATATACCATTGGGAAATGGAGTCAAATAGATAAAGATGAACAAAGCTTCATACACAGAATTCCAGCAAAGGCAAGATAATCACTTAGTCATAGTCATTCATTGATTTTTGGGCGAATAAGAAAGAAACATGAATAATCCATCAATATAAAGCATCACAAGATGAATTCTATATCGACTTTAGACCAAATATTTGTGGAATATCTGAATCAATAGCCAGAGCATAACATGTATGAATTATGAAACTATTAAACACTATGTTTTGATGCAAAAGAAAACATAATGGAAGGTAAGCACTTAGAAAACAATCACATGGAAAGAAGGCACAAACTGTAACATTAAATGACACAAGAATCTTCGGAGATCAACCAGCATTCGGCTCTGTTATTTACTCAAAAATAATAAGTTCTCAAAATATAAATCTAAACATATGGGTTCCAACCTCCAATACATCAAATAAATTCAAATATATACAAACATAACTTCTTCCCAAGAAGATCAATAACTGAATAATCAGTTAATCAAAGTTTTTTGTAACTATATCCCTAACAACTAGGAATAAAACTACATGCTTCGATTATAACAATAGATCATTTGATTATAATCAACTTAGTGACTGCAGGGTATCCCGAATAAGCAGCTCCACAACGCACAACACCTATTTTCAAGGATGAAGTATATACTTGGTCTTCCCAAATATTTCCATGATCCTCCATTTTTCCGCATTTGGTGTATCATATTTTGTCATTTCTCTAATAGATACCTCCAGATCCACATAGGCTTCATAAGATACTGTGGGAAATCCTCTTCTAATGATTAAAAACTTTTGCAATACTTTGAAATCCTCTGTCAATTTTTCTACAATGATCTTTCTAGTCATCCCTTTAACCAAATATTCAAACTTGGAATGGTCCATGCAATTTTGTACTAGCAGACTGTGATAATATTCTTGAGAAAATAATCTTCCTTCATCGTCCCAGACAGAAGGGAGGTCGTCTTCAAATAGATCCTTAAAAGCAAGCCTGAAATCCTTTATTTGTGAAGACATTGTATTTGCTTTATGCTGTACCACCTTCATGAGCTGATGTTTGTTAATAAATTTCTTTTCCCATAGTACAATAGCTACTTTGTCCTTAATTCTGATGTCTTGCAACTTCTGATATGTTAGAGAATTCAAAAAATTTAAAGCATTCTGAGCTATGTTTAGAGGCTTCTTTTCCATGGTATTTTTTTCCAACTTCAGTCTTTGAGTATCTAAATTGACTAATGCACTTTGATCATCAATAAAATTTAAATAGTGTCTAAACTTGGTGATTTCCACAAATGATGTATCCCAAATTAAATGTTTAGCTCCTTGTAGAGGATCTTTTCCTATACTTCTTTCCTTCAACTCATTAAACTTTTTCTGTAACTGTCTTTTATCATTTAATGTTTTATTCTTCTCTTCGATAATTCTAGCCAATTACTATTTAATCTTCTCATTTTCTTCCTTTAATTCTTTGATTTCTACATCCTTCAGACTTACGTCTGACATAGGAACTAACAAATCATATACAAAAAATTCACTTAACGGTTTTTCAATGTTCACAAGATATAAATCCGTGTCAACGGGAGTTTGACTCATTAACTCTTCTATAATTTCCTTTTCATCATTCTGATCCTTTTTTAACTTCAAAATCTGGGTCATCAATTCAACTCTTTCCACTTCCCATTTTTTTTTCTCCTCTTGTAGTTTCAATGCTTTGCCTTTGTAATCCATCGTCTCTTGATAAACTTTGTCTTTTTCTTCCTACAATGTAAATAATTCTGGGGACTGAGCATGTTCAGCATTTGGGATTTTAAGCTTCTTTTTCAATGCTTGGATGGTATTGTCCTTTTCTTCTAAAAGCCTTTTGGTTGCTTGTACATTTCCTCGTTCATTTCCTAAGCTTATAACATCTCCCTATAACTTTTTAATCTGGATCATATTTTCTTTATTTTCTACTTTCTCATGCTTCAATTGGACTTCCATTTTATCTACAAGGGACTGCAATTTATTAAATTTCATAATAGCATGCAATAAATCGGAATAGATAACATCTCCAGTCTTCTTATGGAGTTGTATCTTATCGGGAACACTAAATTTATCTAAATTCACTTCCATCTCAGATACTTTTTTTATCACTAACCACAGAAAACTTCAAGGTATTTCTCTCCACATCTCAAGTAGAAATCAATGATGTATTTTGATTGATTGTACTTCTAACTTGAGGAATCAAATTTATGGTTTCCTCTGATGACTGCATTTGTTTTTCAGCATAACTTGACACTAAATCAGCTCTAGATTTGAAACATGAACTGGGCTTTGGACTACCTTCTCCTCCAACGGAATACTAATGTATATGTATAGACTTCTTCGGGAACAAAACCATTTTCTTTTAATCCTCTGAAATTATTTCTTCTAAAACTTTATCATCCTGAGAGTGTGTTTTGATCTTTTTATATGAAATGTTTTCATCCACATTCATACTCTCAGTCTCAAGAAGACTCTTCTTATTCAAAATGCTAGGATTATCAGGTGCTTGAACCGTTGCAATCAACTCATTGCTCCTACCCTCATCAATTCCTGAACTTTCTTCAAAACAAGACAAATTGTCTATTTTATCTAAACCTTCGACAACTTGATGATCGAATGGTTTATTTTTGTTTGACTACTTTATCTGATAAATTATGTGATGTGGATCATAATTGATTCTTTGCTCCTTCTGGAAATCCATAACTTCTAATAAATTTTCTATAACTAACAGGGCACTTTTGTTTTTGAAGATAAATGGACCAACTTTAAGAGGAAACTTAACATTTGAAGATTTTTTGAACGCCCCAAAATTCTCTTCTTCTGCACACAATCTCTGCCTCATAAAATCAAGTGCAAATATTCTTGGAGTCAGAAAAACAGGTAGCTTGTATGGTTCCATAGTGAACCCATACACCTTCAAAACAGTAAAATATTTTTATAAGAACCAGTCTCCTATTCTATCTTCTAAGGAAGACTGTAGCATGAGTTTTATTTCTTCTAACACTCCTGGTAATACATCATCAAAAAGCAATTTATACATCTCAGCCATAATTTTATTTACAAACTCAAACATATTGATTTGTTTTGGAAGATCTGGAGAGAAAATGGTGGATAGGAATTGCAATTCCGACACATTTGAAACCAGCAGCTTATTTAGTAAGTATGACTGATATTTAAAAAACATGACTTTGGGAAATTTGACCAACTCGACATGGATAACTTCATCAAAATACTCATCTAAACTGAAACAATCGATTAAATGGGACTCAGGCTCAATTGAAATTATTCTCAATAGGAAACCTAAAACGACTTCATTGACATGAATATCATCATCTAAACCTATAATTTGGATGACTAAAGACATAACCATATGTACCTCTTTTTTGAAAATGTTAACATTATATGGCAGAAAAATTCCTTCTAATGACTGACCATCTTTCAAAATACTGGATAGAAATTGGCATCTAACTTCCATTTTACAAGTTTTATACATTTTGACTAAGACAGACTCATCCAAAGACTCACAATTATTAGGGAAATTGTCAGGTAGGTTCAGTATTCTGTGAATGGATTTTGCATCAACCTTATAAAGTATTTTGGACGTGGTATGACTCATGACAACTCTTTTGGAGGGTGAATAACTATTTGTGCACCATTCAACAAATTTGGGAAATGGTAAGGTTTGCTCAATAGAAAAATAGTATGAAAAAGAACTGTAGATATTCAGAACATCATTCCCCTGCAAATTACACTGCTACAACCACTCTTTTGAAACTGATACATTTCCAACTGATAAAATAGGGTCACATACATTTATTTCCCTATCGACAACAATTCTTCCCTCTCATCCAAAACTCTGCATAAAACTACTAAAACCTATTCCTTTTCCATAACGAACAATGGCAACAACTCTTTGAACCAAGTTTAAGTGTTTTAAGGCTTACCTGTGATTGTAAATATGTAGAAGTTGACTTTGAAAAGATGGTGGACTGTCTCCTTCCTTTCACCCGTAGCACATAAATGAAAAGATTTTTAAATCAAGTCAACTTTACCTTTATACGATGGTCTTTTTCAGAGCCCTCCCCAAGCGTTTTTTCCTTAACTTCTTTTCTCCACAGAATTCACTTCAAGTTTCCATGTGGAACATGGTTTACATTCCGCTACCACCTTTCCATTTTAACTATCTCGCAATTTTACCTTCCGGAACCAATAATGACCGTCGATGAGTTTTCACTTTTTGCTTAAACTGTTGGATTGAGATTGGCTATGCATATTCTGCTAGCCTTTTTACTTTTTTAACTGTGCATCTCTATTCAGCGAACTGTCCCTCAGCTATAGATTTTGTTTGATTTATTCCCTAACCGTCGATTTTTAAGCTTTGTTAACCACCTCCACTTCTCCACATAACATATCTTCTACACATCTTTTCCTAGCGGATCCATTTTAAACTGTAGATTTCACCTCAACCACTTTACACCTTCAGATTGCATGACAAATTAACCACTCTGTGCATTTTAATAATGAAATCAAAACTATTAAACTTTGCAAATTTTATGTATCAATTTATCTTCCTCCATCATACTTCTTCCTAAGATGTTCAACATAGAGGTGTTAACAGCTCTAACAAAGCCACTACGGGGATGGGTGAAAGCATACAAACCCCCCACTCTATAGGATGCCATTAGCAGAGCTAGAGATCTATAGGATTCAGTCCCAAAGAACAGGTTCCCGCTCAAAACCAAATTTCTTGTTAGGGACAAGGACAAGAAACCTTTCCAGTAGGATGTTCCCAAGAAAACATGGTTAGACGAGGACACTAGAAAATACTTAAGGAGGAAGAAACTATGTTTCACTTGTCAGGAACCATGGGTGACAGGAAACAGGTGTGCAGGGAAGGCGAAGGCTCACTACATCGAATTATATTCAAACAGTGATGAGGATGACTATGAGTAGGAAGCCACAAAATAACTATGGGCAGCTGAGGAAGAATCACTCAAAGGTGATACACTAGATGGAGTCATTGCTACATTATCTGGAGTACTAAGATTCCATATTCTCAGGGTCAGAGGAGTAGTACAAGGTCACAAAGTAGGAGTATTGATTGATGGGTGATCAATCCACAATCTCATTGACTCCACTTGGGTAGCCAAGAGAAGTATTCAGACTGAGAAGTTTGAACGATTCACTGTAGCTGTAGCGGGGAACTCCAGCATGGAGTGCAACTACTGGATTCCAAAATTGAATTTCACATTAGGTAACTATCATATGATAGATTCATTCTATGTAATAGATGTATCAAATACTCATGTAGTATTGGGTTTTCAGTGGCTTTATTCAATAGGGAAATACACTATAGACTACCAGGCAATTGAAATGGAATTCCAGGGGCCAGACGGCAAATGGGTAGTTTTGAGGGGCATGAACACTTATCCCCAAAAATCGGTCTCATCACGGAGAATGGAGGCAATACTCAGAAAGGATGATATAGAATGGGCTGGAGAATGTTTTTTCACCTTTAGGAAACCCCCAGAAACCAGCACAAAACACCCAAGTGACATTCAAGCCTTGTTACAGAAGCACGAAAAGGTATTTTGGGACCTTCCATCAGGTAGACCACCAGACCAAGGCTATGAATACATTATTGAGCTAGAGGATGGGACATAGGCAGTCATCACCACTCCTTATCAGCATCCTACATGATACAAGGATGAGATCGAGAAAATGATCAAAGAATTACTGGAGCTTGGATACATTCAGCCCAGTTCTAGCTCCTTTCCATCTTCATTAGTCTTGGTCAAGAAGAAGGATGGTACACTGTGAATGTGCATCGAATATGGAGCACTCAACAAAAGACCATTAAGAACAGGTATCCCATCCCTAGAATTGATGAACTCATCAATGAACTTCGAGGTGCCAAATACTTCTCCAAGATTGATCTTTGCTCAAGGTACCATCAGATCTGAGTAAGGGACCAAGACATATCCAAAACAGCTTTTCGTTGTCACTATGGTCACTATGAGTTTCTAGTCATGCCTTTCGGGCTTACCAATGCTCCATCCACTTTTCAGTCGTGCATGAACCATACCTTCAGAGTTTAGCTACGTAAGTTTTTGCTAGTGTTCTTTGATGACATCCTGATTTACAGCAAAACATGGGAGGAGCATCTGAAACACTTGGACGAAGTACTGAGCATTCTAGAAGAACACTCGCTTTATGTGAAAATGTCCAAGTGTGAATTTGGCATGAAGGAAATTCCATACCTAGGGCACATAATCAGTGAGGAAGGAGAAAATGTTGACATGGAGAAAATTCGAGCTATCAGAGATTGGCCTGCACCAAAAATAGCCATAGAATTGAGAGGTTTCTTAGGTCTATGCACCTATTACCAAAGGTATGTTAATGGATTCTCCTAATTTGCAGCACCCCTCGCAGATCTCACAAAGAAGGGAGCATCCACCTGGATAGAACTAGCACAGAAAACTTTTGAGGAGATGAAATTCATTATGAGTTCTTGTCTAGTTTTAGCATTACCGGACTTCTCACAACCATTTGTAGTAGAATGTGATGCCTCATGGGAAGGGCTAGGAGTAGTATTGATGCAAAATCATCACCCTATTGCATTTGAGAGCTGTAAATTGAAGAACTATGAGCACCACTAATCCATATATGACAAAGAAATGCTAGCCATATTACATGCTCTCATGAAGTTCAGACAGTACTTGCAAAATCAAAACAGATCATAAAAGCCTCAAGTATTTCTTGGAGCATAAGGAACTGAATGAGCACCATTAGAAATGGGTCAGCAAAGTACAAGCCTACAATTTCGAGATCGAGTATGTAAAAGGTAAGAATAATTTAGTAGCGGATGCATTATCCAGGCGACCTGCCTTACTATCTCTCATGAGTATATCCACAGATTGGAGGGAAATTCTCTTATTAGAATACTACAAAAATAAATTTGCTTGTGAATTATTGGATGGACAAATGCAGGATGATAGGTACAAGATTGTCAATGACATCATCTATTACAAGAACAAGATATACCTCGTCCCAGAATCCACTTTGAGGAAAAATATCATACAGGCAGCACATGACTCTCCATTATCAGGACATCAGGGTTTCTTGAAGACCTATAGATAAATCTAAGAGAGGTTCTCATGGAAGGGCCTCAAAGGGGAATTTATGCAGCACGTATGGGAATGTATCATCTATCAACAGAACAAGATTGAGAGCACCCATCCAGCAGGGTTGCTTCAACCACTACCAATTCTAGAACAAAAGTGGGAAAGTGTCTCCATGGACTTCATTACAGTATTTCCCAAGTTCCAAGGGTGGGATTTTTTATATCTTGTAGTTGATAGACTGACCAAGTTTGCACATTTATTTTCTATATCATCTGATTAATCTGCAGCTCAAGTAGCTGAGTTATTCTTTAGGGAGGTCTTCAAGTTACGCGAGTTACCTAAGACCATTGTCAGTGATCGGGATAGTAGATTCACAGGTGCCTTTTGGTAGGAAATATTTAGATTAGTGGGGACTGAACTGGATACTAGCACAAGTTATCATCCCCGGAGCGATGGACAAACTGAAATTGTCAACAAGTGGATTGAAGGATATCTGAGGAACTACGTAACAGGGAAGAAGCGAACCTGGATTAAATGGCTACACTTAGGGGAGTACTGCTACAATACTACCTATCACATGTCTATTAGGATGACACCTTTTTAAGGCATTATATGGCTATGAGGCCTTGGACTATGCAGATTTAGCATTCGGAGATAGTAAGGCTCCTAAGGCAAGGGATTGGATATAGGAAAGTCATGATATTCTTAAAATCTTGAAGGAAAACTTACAGACAACCTAGAATCAGTAGAAGTTATATGCATACAAACACAAGGTTGAGTGGAGCTTTGAGGTAGGGGATTTGGTATACTTAAGGCTCCAAACTTACAGACAGTCTTTGCTTAAGAAGAAAGGATTGGAAAAGTTAAAACCTCGCTTGTATGGACCCTACAGAATAATCAGGAAGGTGGGAGAGGTGGCATATGAACTGGAACTACCACAGGAAAGTAAAATTCACAATGTATTCCATGTGTCCAACCTAAAAAATACCCTTGGGAAACACGTTGCTCCATCAATAGAATTACCTCCTTTAGATGATGAAGGACTACTGATACTTATTTTTGAATGGATCATACAGACTAGATAAAGGAAACTCAGGAACCTGGTAATTAGGCAATACTTGGTTCAATGGAAAGAACTACTGCCAGAGGATGCCACATGGGAAGGTGAACATGTATTGCAGCATCCTAGTTTGTAGTTGATTTAGGACAAGAAATATCAAGAGGGGAGGACTGTAATGTCCTCATCTGATTAGGCATTGATGACAAAAAATGCTAACTATGTGATTCCTGCGGGTTCGAGCGGTTACTGACAGTTAGGGAATCAACTAAATACTAATGCCATCTACAAAAAATATAGGGCATCAATATGTTATCACCATTAGGTCAAGGAGGGACACCAGGGCCAAAGGCCACCATCATGCATGACATCTAAGCATTATTTAATTATGTATGCACCCATTTAAGTCTTCATGCGCATGCATGTAAGTAAAATGCAAATTAGAAATTAAAGTGACCTAATTAGGTCAAAATTTAGGGTTTTCGCAGTTGAAAGTTATAAACGGAAGATAAAGTGAAAGGAGACTCACTTTTTGGATGATTATTGAGTTTGGAGCTCTTGAGTAGCAGCACAGCGTGTGGCCACAATAGTTGGGGTTGGAGATGACATCTCCAACTAACAGGGTTTCAACAGTGAGATATCTACCCTAGTCTCATCTAGGGTAAGCCATCCAGGTTCACCATCCACTCTTCAATTTATTCATATTTATCCAGTATCCATCAGAGATTGTTTGCAGGGACATGTGTACAGTCATAAGGGGCTTTCCACTGGAAATCCCAATTCATTCACTCAGTCTTCAGATCTCGGTTTATATTCGAAACCCAGGAACCATTCTCATCATCAGTTTCATACTCTAGTACCCGGTGATTATCAGATCCAATCTTGCTCATCTTAAGCAGTTATCATCCATTTCAGGATCAGGGAGGCGTGAGCAGCTGAACCTCTAGAACAATTCTCTAGCCTTCCTAGAAACCTCTGAATTTCTGCATGTACTAGGCATTCTCTCCGGCACGGGAAGGCTCTCAATCCTACAAATTCTCAGCTTCATCGGACACCTCCTTCACTAAAAATGTCACCCTTAGCTGATTTGGGGTTCATGCTGCTGGGTTATCACCGAAAGCAAAAGATACCAGGTCATCTCTGATTCATCTCTTGATGCATGGATATTCTCTTAGGAGCATTCTAGCTAGCTTATCAGTGGTAAGTGTTCATTCTATCCTACAAAACCTAACCCTAATTTTATCTATAAAATAAGGAATTTTGCATGGAATTTTGCATTCGTGACTATTTTAGTATATTTGCATAGAATTAGAAAATATTGAGATTTGGGATATTACATCTTTCAAAAAAACCACATTTTAACCTAGACATGAGAAGAACACAACTAGTCGAACAATAAAAATAAACAAAAATTATTAAGAGTATTAAAGTTACTAGTTGTAGGTTAAATCATTTGGTAATTTAAACCCCCAGCCGAGTGCATCCTACATTTACAAGGACCCAATAACAAAGAGTCTCAGATCCAGGCTTGAACCAATTCAACCAAACCCCGGTAGAAAAACTCATGCACAGCTTCCAACCAAGAATAGAATGGGGAAAGAGATGTAAGTGTTAACCCCAACTTACATGTGGGGTCTTTGACCTTTTACTTGGATGGCCATAGCTGCAATGGAAAAAATTGGGGACAATGCAAGTTCTTAAATCCAATAAGCAGGTAAATACCGAGTGAGGGTCGAAACAAACAAACACTTGTTCAAACCACAATCACCTATGTCGACTACAAATGAGAAATAAAACCCTCGAAAAAATATGTAATAAGCTGAGGGGGTCTTACATCACTTCCTCTCATAGTACATTGTTCACTCTCCATGTTACCATGCGGCCAAGACTTGGAGTAGGCCTATGAATTGAGCTTACAGTTGCTCATAAACCCCAAACTAACCTTGGATGGATAGGGTTTGTGAAATAATAAATTCAACCACAAGCATTCATGCTAGTTGTGGTGCACTATTGGATTTCAAAACCAATCCAAAACTATTAAATTTATCATATACATGCTTGGGTCTATAGTGGAAATGAGAAGTTGGGATATCAGCCCTTCATGGTTTAAAGGTTCAATGTTGCTAACTTTAATAACTCGATAGTGATCCTTTGGAAGTGTTATAAACTGGGTTATAAGACCTGTAGAGATTTAGAAAAATATTTGCCCTAAGTAAGTTAGGGGTTAAAAAAAACAAGTCTCTCCCATGTCTAACATTTGATTGTTGGAAATGGAGTCTTCAATAAATGTTACATCGATATTGATAAGATGAGGATTTACACTCTTAAACTTGTCGATGCTCTGTGTGGACTTGGTGAAACATATAGTAACAAATAAAAACATTTACAAAAAAAATTTAAATAAGAAACTTATAAAAAAATTTGTTCATTATTTTATTTACATTAACGTTTTAAAGGAATCTTACATCCATGGACCGAAAGGTTCTAAACTAGTGTTTTGATAAGTTACATGTAGTGCAATTTCTATACCATAGCCTAATATTTTGAAAAATGTGCCCACCAATTGTGTGGGAATCACATTCATCTTTTCCTTACATAAACACACTTGCTAGAGACAACAAAACTCAATTCTATTTCTCGGTTTGGTTTTTATCCTCCTAGTTGAAATTTTCCTAATGTTCCTGAATGACTTTGGTAAACAATATTAAACTCGCAATAACTTGAAAATGAAGGCTCTAATGGATAAATAATAAATTTTGTTAGATTTTTGATATCTAATTACCTCTAGAGAAAGTCCTTCTTAGTGGCTTCATTGACCGAACCTTGTATATTTTAACTGTTTTCTAAACTAGGTTTTTGTTGAGTGTTGTGTAGTGCAATTTATGCACAATAGGCCAAAATTTTAAAAAATGTGTCAAGCAAGTCTATTGGAATCACATTCATCTAACCATTTCCCATAAACACATGCAAGAGGTATCATAACTAGATTTCGTTGGTCAGTTTGGTTTTTATGCCCAAAGTTGAAATTTTCCTCCTGTCCCTGAATGGCCTTGAGTGAAATAAAACTCGCCATAAATCTAAAATCGAAGCTCTAATGGACAAATCTACAGTTCAATTGGATATTTGACATCTAAGTACCACTTTTTACACCCATGTATGGTAGCTTCATGGACTGAATGTTGTCTATTTTGACAATTTTCTTTACTAGGGTTTTAGTCATTGACGTGTAGTGCAATTTCTACATGATAGGATATGATTTTGAAAAATGTTCCAAACAAGTGTGTGGAAATATCAGTCATCTCTCCCTTTCCCTAACACACCTCTAGGAGGAAATTAAACTCAATTTTGTTGCTTGGTTTAGTGTTTATGCTCCTGATTGAAATTTTTTAGTGCCCTTACTAGCCTTGGGAAGCGAGATTAAAATCAGTATACATCAACAAATGTGGCTCTGATGGTAAAAATATTAGTTCCACTGGATTCGTGACATCCAAGTATTTCCATAAACACCCTTGTCTAGTGGCTTCATTGACTGAACATTATCTATTTTGACGGTTTTCTAAACTAGTGTTTTGCTCAGTGACATGTAGTGAAATTTTTTGATAGCAGGGAAATATTTTTAAAAATGTGTCGAGTGAGTGCATGGCCATCACATTCATATATCCCTTTCCCAAACACACTTACAGTAGGAAATTGATCCGGCGGATTATTCATCTTCAAAAATTACGCTGATCCAATATGGTACAATGGCTATTAATCTATGGTTCAAAGAACATAACATATGTTTTTAACTCATATTCTAAACATAGTGCGAGACTAACCTTAATGTATGTTCCATCTACCATTCAAATGATGAAATGTTCCACATATATGCTAATCGGTTCCTAGTCTTATGGTTATCATTTAACATTTGTGCAAAAGGGGCCGCACGTTTCGACATAACATCGCATGGCGCGCGATTCGACATAACATCGCATGGCACGCGATTCGACATAACATCGCATGGTGCATGGTTCGACATAACATCGCATGGTTCGCCATAACATCGCATGGTGCACGGTTCAACATAACATAGCATGGTGCACGGTTTGACATAACATCTCATGGTTCAGACGGTCAAGTCTTACGGTTAAGACTTGGCATCTAGCGATTTGTGCACCATCAAGAGGTAATATAAAATGGTCACGCAGTTAGTTGGCAACGTTATGGCAGTCTTGTGCACTGTTAAGGGGGAACCTCAAATGGTTCGTGAAAAGCCTGCGTGGTCAAGTGTATACCCTCTAGCGGTCTTGTGCACGGTTAAATGGCACTAATATGGCGGTTAGATGAGGGTGCGCGGTCACGTTTGCTGCGACATTTGCATGTTGCAACATTTGTGGAGTTTAGTTATATGCTGTGACAGTGGATATAACATTTGGAACATCTCTCAATGTGATGGATATCCATTGTGTGGTGGGATAGCAATACCATATATGGTATTAGATGGAACCGTTGGGAACCACTGCCACATTTAGCAGAACAGAAATGAATGTAACATACAGCCAGTTGAAATGTTTCAATGGAAAGTAAAATATAACGTATGGAATATGAAAAGATGGGTAGCAGATGAGTCGAACTCGTTACTTATCCTCCCACTGAACGCTTAAATAGACGATTATGGCCATGGTGAAAGGGGTTTTTTTTCAGTTTGTTTAGAGCACCGAGCATCACTTTTCTGTTATGAGAAGCTTGCAGACACCGAGAGTTTTTGCTGTGAAGTGTCCAGATGTTGTTGTTGTGGAAGTCGACATTCTCTGTTATAATTTTAGCTTTCTTTTCCTTTTGAAGGCTAATTGTAATTTCTAGAAGAGAGGTCTTGAATACTTTGTATGGCATTCTATTTACAGTTGCTGAAGTTGATTCCAAAACCATTTTTGTACCATTTTAAAGAGATTAATTGGATCGGTACCCATTGGAGAGGGACCCGGAGATGTAGCCCAGTGAAGGGGGTGAACTCCATTATCAACTTATGTTTGTGACTCTCTGATTCTGTGTTTTTGTTTTCCACATCTGTGTATCAGTTTTCTTTTCATTTCTGTTTTAAGCATTTAATTTCTGTTAATGCTGTTCCATGAATTAAACAAATTGATAAACACATTCTTTAAAAACTTTTAATGCACTCAAGTTGAGATCCGACAAATCATGTTATGGTATCAGAGAAGGTTAACTTCTCGTGCAAGTTTGTGAATGCTTACCAGGTCCAGGTTAAATCTTGGTGAAGGAGAATTAATTGAAGGATATCCTAATATTGGCTCAAGGAGAACATTCTCAAGAACCATGTATTCTCCACGTGGGGAAGAAGAAGGACATACATAACGGGAAAAACCTGTTATTTCCGAAACTAAGTTTTTGGAGGCTTTTATCAGTATGAAAGCCATGATGGAAATTTGACTCGATGAGTGAGTAGAAAGGAAGAAGAAAGAAGAAGGATCTTCATCCAAAGATGCAGAAGTGAAGAAGGAAGAAAAGGGCAAAGGAGTAGGAGGTGATGGTGATCCTCCTGAAACTAATCAAAATTTCTCTTCTTCTCATACTTCTCATTCAAATAATGCAATTCCTAATATTCCTTATTTCAAATTGGATGTGAAATTTGAATTGCCAATTTATAATGGAGATTTAGATGATGAAAAGTTAGACAATTGGATCAAGCAAATTGAAGTATATTGCAGGGTGCAGGGTGTTTGTGCCAGAAATTGTTCCTAAGGCTAGGGGAACAAGCCAACACAATCTCAAGAGTAAATTCAATTCAAACTAGGGTTTAGGGTTTTTGTTTTAAGTGTTTTGGTCATAAACTTCAAGAGCATGCAGGGAATACATTCATCAGATAAGCAACAACTAAATCAAACACAATCACTGATAAAGATGCATACATATCATAAAAATCTAACAAAAAGCCTGTATTGAAGTTTACACATAATGGACAAGCACTGCTAGAAAACACACATTAACCAGCACTGAAATTGTCAATTAAGAAGCTAAATAAACTCACAGTAAAGCCAACACAGTCCAAAAGTAGGGTAAAGAGTCATATATCCATAGTTTCATCAGTAAATGTACAAGAGAGTTACAGCACTTATCTTTGAATAAGCCTAAAAGTATAGTAGCCCACAAACCTCCTGATGCTCCCAGAAAAATTAGAACCTTTACAATGACTTACTAGCTTTCCTAAATAGACATTCTCTCAAAATCAGTTAGGTTTCACTTTCTAACTGCTCCCATCGAATTACCAAGGAGGGTAAAGTCAAAAATTGTTTTTTACAACAATTACAAATTGCTAAAAATAGCAAACTCTTAATCAAAATAAACTATTCATCTTAAATAACAGCTAACTACAAACTGCCTCAGAGCTCCTTCGCTACCTCCATAAGCAGAGATATACCATCTAGACCTCGAGCCCTTTTCTTAGCTCTTTTATCCTTTTTCTTCATGTCAGCTAACTTTTGTTGCAATACTTTATTTTCCTGCTGCAAGTGATCAACAGTGTTCTTAAGCTCTGTAGTGTATCTGTCAGCAACCCTTTTCCTGCTAAGGACTTCTTTAGAAACCTCTGACAGCTCCAAAAAATGCTTATGCATATCCTGCAACTTCTCCACCAGCCCTTTATTAACATTGAATAACCCATCATTCATTTCTTGCAGGTGCTTCATGTATTCCCTGTATCCCTGAATGCTTTCCTGTACATTTTCTTCATCAAAGTCTGGGATCTCTGATATATTGTCCTTCTGCATTAAAAACTCTGAAAAAACATCATGAACAACAGGTTCTACTAAATATCCTGCTTGCCTGAGAATATCCTGATCCTCTTCATCCAATTTATGATTTCCAAAAACATCTGCCTTTACTGCATCTTTTTCTTGCTGCTTGGTAAGTCTGTCTTTAATTTCAGCAATTATTTTAATTAATTTAGACCTAAACTTTGTCTCTGCAGGTTTAGAAGAGGAGGAAGGCTCGACATCTCTCTTTCTTTTACCTTTACTGTTCTGTTGAAAGCTTTCTGCTCTTTCACTAGAAGAAGAATTGATTAACACTGCTTCTTGTCTAGAATCTAGTTTAGGGTTAAGCAATTTTTTCATGTTCCACCTCAGTTTGTTTGTAAGCCTGGTTCTAGGTTTTCTTCTTGCAGTGACACCTTTTTTCTTCTTTCTCTTAGATTTTACTGATTTGGTCCTTGAAGTAGGAAAATCTTCAAATGCTTCTGTACTTGGTTCAGTCATGATAACCTGCTGTTCATTCTCCAACAGATAACCTTCATCTTCAAATATGATGGTAACGGGGCTCCTTGGTTTAGTTTGTAATTCTTCTTTAAAAGTAGCAGCTTTCTCCATATCAACAGTCTTAGCTTGCTCAAGAGTAGCAGCTCTCCCCATATTAACAGTCAAAACAGGCTGTACCTCTTCATCTGCAAACAATGAGTATTTGGCTTTAGGATACTTTGAAACTACTTTGAACTGACTATCCTCCTTTGCATGTTCTGAGACTTGCTCTGTCACCTTCTTGGCTTTGATCTCATCCTTGCTTGTAGATGGGACTGAGTAACCTAGCTTTTTGATCATCACCTTACCCTTGTCAGTTTGTCTTCTTGGTTGTTGGTCTTCTCTTTGAGGATGAATGTCAGACCAAAATAAAAAGAAATCCCAATTCCTTCCTTCATGCTGCAACACTGTAGTAATAATTAGTTTGATGAGGCCATGGTGAAACAGTGACTGTGAGGTGTGATCATCTTGTTCCTTTATTTTGCTTGCCATCTTCTGCAGGCTTTTTAAGAAAAAGAAAGGAAAATTCATTTTACACACCCCTACTAAGTGCTGCAGGAACCTGAAGTGGTATTTAAAGACAAAGGAGTATCTTCCTTCACAATTTACATAACTTTGAAGGATTCTTAAAGGCTCAATCCACTCCTTTCTAAAATTTTGAATGGGAATCCCTTTGCTCCAGTTAGGAATGACATTAGGCAGTAAATATCTTTGGGAGTCAAATTCAAAAGGTGATTTTTTAAACCAGTGCTCTCCCTCATTTCTGATTTCAGTGGCTTCTGATATTAATTCCACAGTTAGCTTAAATTTCAGAGCATCCATCATGATCATGTCTTCTTTGAGTCCTTTGGAAAATTTGCAGGACACCTGAGAATTAAAACCATCAATATTCTTGAAAAAACTCAACCACCCTGCCTATTGAAATATCTCTGCACAGTCTGGAAGCTTTTGAACCCAAGTTAGGTCTGAAGGCTCAGCTCTGTTTATCTTTCCACTTTTTCCCATATTCTCCTTTCAGCTGATAGAAACAATCTAGCTTGAGGTTTCAGCAATGTTTTGAGACTATTTTGCTGTTGTTTGACCTCCTTCTCACTCTACTAGGTGTTTCTGTACAGGCTTACAATATCTACTTTTCCTTTGTGTTCAACCTACAATTTGGTTCATGAATAAATACACTATGAGATCAGATCAGACCTTCAGGAAGACTATGATAAGCACAATATATATCTGCTCATACTTCGAACTACACCAACCAGCATGATGTTGAACTGTTAGGGTAGATAAGCCAATCAAATTCCTGGTTTTAGGGTTTAGGGATAACAGTGTACTGTGTCTTCAAACAGAAATTCCCTCCTCATTACAAACTGTTTTGAAACCTTCAGGATGGCACTGTAATGTCCAGAATACTTAAATGCAGTGGAAAACTATCAATACCTGCATCCAAAAGCATTAAGACAGCTTCACTGCAAACCCTAAAACTTCCAGTACTTTATATGTTCAAACACAACATCTCCATAAGCTCATCGGATCAAATTGGACTGTCAGCATGAAAAGAAGGAACAAATACACCAGCATTTGCAAAATCTTTATCTCAGCCACAAACTGTCACCAAATCCTGTACATTCAGCCTATATGTCCTGCAGTCATTCGAGCATGGTTCTCCCAGCAAATATTTCACACATCATGACAATTCCACTGTTTTTAGACAGCTCGAATAAATCAACAAAACAGCCTCTGTGTGAAAAATGAGCATAACCAGCAAATCTATGAATTTTCTGAGTGCTGTTTTCTGCAATTTCTAGTGCATTAGGTCATGAGAAAAAACTCTTTAATTAGCTCCTTACAAACACCATGCATCATCACCAGAGTTTCAAGTATATTGGAGAACAAATTATAAACCATCTTCCTTCAAACAATCACTCAATTTTACAGGCTGAACGCTTTACATTCAAAGGCTTTTTACTACTCTGTTCCCTCAAACTTTTATCACAGCTCCTGGTGACTATTTCAGCGCTGAAGAAGTTACTTTATGTCTCATTCTATCATTTTAAACAGCCAATTTCTTCAAACCAGCGAGGAACAAGAAAAACCAAATTTTGAGCTATGAGGTTTTTTTAGCAATGTACATACCAATTTCTTAAATTTCGTGGCTTAAGGCTTTGTTTTAAAGTGGCAACGGTCTCTCCTTAGGTGCACAACTGTCTCCAGATCATCTCCTCAACCGCAAATGAAAAAATCAAAATGCCCTAACTTTCTGCTAGCGTTGCAAATGCTGTTTTCCTCCAGAGGAACATAATCCAGTTTTTTAGCATTTTGATTCTTCTGCACGAACTTGCCTTCCTATAAAAACGCATGTGGAACGAGAAATTTGACAGTTTAAACCGATATTTGATGATTTGTCCAACTAATTCCACGTTTTTAGCAATGATGAATCCATTTTGGCTGCGTGACTGAGATCGGCTGAAATGCGTGTCTAAACTGCAGTCACA